>VXBU01012844.1:268036-322424 GCA_013400315.1 Bombycilla garrulus
GAGGGGGTTTCCAAGGGAGGCTCCTGCCTTCTCTAGCAGATACCCGTCTTCAACCCAAGACAGTGGGGTCTCACCAGAGCAGAGCAGAGGGGCAGAATCCCCTCCCAGACCCTGCTGGCCATGCTGCTTTGGATGCAGCCCAGGACACAATTGGCTTTCTGGGCTATGAGTGCCCATTGCCAGCTCAGGTCCAGATTCTCATCCATCACTATCTCCAGTTCCTTGGCAGGGATGCTCTCAATTCCTTGTACTGGTGGTTGCCCAACCCAGGTGCAGCACCTTGCACTTGGCCTTGTTGAACCTCATGAGGTGCCCATGGGCTCATTTATCCAGCTTGTCCAGTCCCTCTGGACAGCATCCAAATCTCTCAGTTGCATCAAGTGCACCACTCAGCTTGGTGTCCTCTGCAAACTTGCTGAGGGTGCACTCAATCCTACTGTCTATTGATGAAGATGCTAACCTGTACTGGTCCCAGTGCAGATCCGTGAGGGACGCTCCCTGTCACTGACCTCCATTTGGATATTGAGCTGCTTGACCACTACCCTCTTGATGTGACCATCCAACTAATTCCTCATCCACCTAACAGTCCATCCACCAAATATGCCTCTCTTCAATTTAGAGAGAAGGGTGCTGGACATCTTTACAGTACAGATACTCTGGCTTTTTGCTGTTATGTTTACCAGTAAACTTCTGACCTCTGTCCCTTGAATGCCCTTTAGACTAAGTGGGGAGGAAGGGACTGATGCAAAATCCAGTTCACTACAAGCTGAAGACAGCTGCTCCTCATAAGGACCTTCAGTTTTTCATCCTGCAAAGTCTGGTGAAGGGGAAGACCTGACTTTATATCTTTGCTACACACACTGTCCTTTGTAAACATGGGAAAACTGCCTGCAAACTAAGGAAGTAGCCCACTGCTCCATACAAAGTCCTTGGTTTCCCTTATTACACCTTGGGCCAAGTCTGGACAGTATTCTTCTGGCAATCTCTGTGAGCCAGGTGTTATGAGTCAGTTATTCTGTGGTATTATCCAGATCAGTAATTTCCAATGCAGGATTCTTTTCCCCCCTTGATAAGTACTCTGTGGCTGTGTTATCAGACATATTGAATGATGCTGCATGACAAGGAAGAGACCATGTAGCTGCTAATAAGACCAAATTCACTCTATGAGTAACTGTTTTAGATAATTAACAGGATAAAATGTTTTTATTATGTTCCAAGTACTTCAGATGAAAGGATACAATTCTTGCAGGATTTTGAAAATTACCTAGCTCTGCTAACCATGTCACAGTAAGTGACTTTTCTACCATGTGGGAAACATTGTTAATGAGATGAGCAAGCAGGAAATGGCATTAAGCTTCTCTTTTTTTTTTTTTTTTTAAGAAGAGTATAACAATCTTTAAGGAAATGAAATTCCAGATGCTTTTGAGTAAGATGCATTGGCTGATGATAATATATTTGTTTATCGAATTATGTCAATGATAATTTCAGATTTCCCATGTTAAAAGCTTTTGTTATGGCTTCAGAATTTAAATAGCTGGCATTTGCAGTTTAGTAACTCTCAGATGTCCAGACTATGAACCAGAAGTCTGCGTGCTACAAACACTAGGAAAAGTGAGCAAGGCAACAGTGTGGGTATAAATGAAAGAGGGAATGTGGTATATGCAATGTAAAGGAATTCATGAAGGAATAGTGTATTACTGCTTTTATGTGGAGATCTAACACAAGATGCTGTGGAAATACAGAGTGCCAGTGCATACCTGTATTTACTAGCTGCTAGTAAAAGAACATGCTGTGTAATTGTGTGGGGATGTGAAATATTTTGTCATGAAGGACCTCCTCATCTATCTTGGACCTTATCAGTAGTGTGAGAGAATTTATGGAGCTGTCACCCAGGAGATAATGAATGCACACACATACAAAAGAGTGAAGACATTATAAAACTGTTACCCAGGCTGGCAGGAGAATGAAGGAGTTGCCTGATAAGGCTTTCAAGTTGCTTATTCTTTTAATGCATTTTAAAATCTAGATTGCAGTGAAGTTGACTTCTGTATCACTTATATTGACATTCTGCTTAATGTTTGCTGTCTATTCTTTACACATTAAAATGTAAATTTTTCTTTAAGATAACTGATGGTGGGTATGGATTAGTGGTCTGAACAAAAGTTTGCTCCTCATGAGATGCCTTAAAAATAGAATGTGAGTCAAACCAGCCTAAGTCAGGTTATCAGCAGGGTCAGTCTTCTTTGCATGTAATCTAAGTATTAGTACTGCTAACTTCAAAAAAGGCTGGGAGGGCACTGGTGAGACTCATGTGCAGCCCATACTGATTGTTCAGCTGCCTGAGTTCTAGTGCAGTGGGTTTCTGTTATGATGCCAGGCACGGAGAATGTTCTCCTTCTCTTAGGGAAAAGGTTATAGGAAGTTTTGTGAAGGCACTTGAGATGATGAAAGTTGTGGTGGAAACTGATGATGAAAATCATAGTTGGAACTGATTTATAATTTCTTGGGGGGGATGAATCCCTTAATTTCATCCAGTCCATCATATTTCTTCTCCATTAAAAGCTAGTACATTTCTTTGGAGTGCTGGTGTGACTCTCTGTTACTAGTAAGTTGCAGAATCTGTAACTAGTAAGTTGCAGAATATGATCAAGAAAGAGGTATACTCTACCTGGCATAGGTACAGAATGTAGGTTTTATGCCATTGGAAGTGAATAAAACACCATAGCATCTTTGTAGTTTATATTCTGAAACAAGTATTAACTGGTTGCAAAGGCTTTTGCTATTCAGTGTTTTTGCCTGAACCCATGTTCCTAAGAGATTGCTAGGAGTTGTTGCAGAAATGTTGAATAAACTTTAGAACGTTGGCTAGGCAAAAGCGCAGCAAAGGAAGATCAAGAACAATCAAGAAGGGAACAGCTTGTACTCAGCTGGATTAGGGGACACAGTAAATTCACCGTAATAGCAAACATGGGATCAGAAGTTCAGTTAGAAGAGATCTCGTGGCTCTATTGACAGAACAGTGACATGGGAAAAGACAAAACCATGTAAGACTCTGTGGATTGGAGCTATATGGTGAGAGATTTGATCCTCATATCTTCAAGCGATTTCTTTTTCTTCCTGTATTTCTGCCAGTTTATTCCTCTGTATTATCTGTACTTCAAAAAATGTCAATTGGAGAAGTGTGCCTGCTTTCTTGCTTGCTGTCATTGCATTACTACTTACTGCAGATTTAATTATGGTCATGGTGCTCAAACCTTTCAGGCAGCTATTTGTGTTAAATCCAAGGAGTAAGAGCATTACCAAATCTTCTCATGACTGGTCTGGAGTGGGAAAGATAATTCATTGTGTTAGGAAAAATGCTCTTTTCAGAGGCATGGAGCAAAGCAACAACAACCTGAGTCTTCTCAGGTTTTTATTCTGGAGACTTTAAAGGCAGAACTCATCTTTGCTCTGATACAAATCTATCTACTTTTTCTGCAGTATAGCAGAATTCTGGATAGCTAGGGTACAAATTTACTCACTAGCCCTATGGGTTATTTTTTTTTTTTTTTTTTTCCTGTTCACTTAGATTGTCTCCATAAATGTCTTTGTTTCCCTCAAGACTGAATATTTTTAGATTTACTTTTCAGAATTCTTTCTGCCAAGGACTCCCTCAAATCCTTTCTTATACCCTGTGTTTCAACTACAAAGATTTACCTGATTCAGCTGCCATGGAAAACTTTTTACTCTACACCAGACCATATGACAGCTCTTAATGGGATAGTATTTTTCTGTTTTCCAATAAGTATTTTCCAAGATTTAATCTGATCTTTGTAAAGTACTGAGACATTTACATGGAGGGTGTGATGTCTCAGTGGCAGCAGTCACATACTGAAACCAGGAAGTATCCTGGCATCTATACAAGTGCTGCGCTGAGACACACAACATGTTCTGTCCATGTGTGAAGTGCGTCTACAAATAAACATATTCCAGAAAACATATATGAAGGCTAAATATGTCTATGAGGATTGTAATTTGAACATCCTTTGTGTACTCCCAATTCATCAGAAGCTTTCATTATTTTCTTAGAGACTACTGAGAAGACGTATCTATTTTTCTGGAAGAAACTCTTGTACAAAAAAAAAAGAGGTTCTACCTTCATTTGTCTTAGTGGCTTGACTAACTCTCTTGCCTTCTCATCTCATCTTTAGAGATGTTTTTGGTACTACTGTTCAAAAATTCCTCCAAAATATTTGGGTGATCAATAACATTTGAATTGAAATCCCTGTTTGGTACTTGATTCTCAATATATGAAATTAGAGATGCCTCATAATTCAGATTTGTTCCACCTGAAACAATTTTACAACACAGATAAATTTTGTCAACTCATTCATCTGTTTTCTAGGTCATCTGCAACAATGAACCTCTTTAGCACCTCATCCTTAATCATACACTATATTGAAATTTGACCATTTAATCTTCATTTAATCCATGAAAAGGACTCTGTGAGTCACTCTGATGACTTAATTTCTTTCATAGCCTTCCATCACAGCTTTTACCCATTAATCAGTGTCAGATCACAGTGTATGGCTGGAGAGGAGTAAGTGAAACTAAGAAGTTTTATGAAGCAGGGAGTTAAAGCCAATTAACAATTTAGCCATTTGTTATATATTTTGGAGAACTGGTTTTAGAATTCTTAAAATTGAGTTAAATAATTGAGGTAATCTTATATTTGAATGAAGAGATGTATAAAAACTGCTTTGAGTCTCACTGTTACAGGAAAAAAAAGGATGCCATGAAGAAAAAAATATATTGAGGAGTTTCATGAAGAATAAAGCCATTTTGAGTAGGATGCAAGTTACTGAGGCTCAGTCTGACTTTCACCAGAACAAGTGGATGAGAATATTTCTGAGTAAGTGTGAAATAATTGACTTTAGCATTGCATTCTGGGTTCCAACCTGTCAGGTTTTCAGTCAGGATTAACAGCCAAGAATCCTCCTCCTTGTGATGAATAGTCCAAGGGAGAAGACAAATATAACCTGAGCTCAGTCTGGAGCTCTTAAATGACAGATCCATGTCATGGTTTTGGAACAAATTCTTGGTGCCAGTGGGTGCTGCTGCTCCTTAGGAAAGCCATAAAATCTTCTAGGCTAAGGTACATGTTTGTGAACATAATGGATAAAAGAACTTTCCCTGGGCTCAGGAGGAATGCAAGCAAACTTAGGTCTGTGCAGGACTGTGGGATAATCTTGATTAGGAGAGCAGAGACTATTTTGCCTCTTTTGTGCATTGGTCTTTTGTTTGTGAGTAAAACTGGTGTCAGCTCCATTTGGTGCTCTAACATCAGTGCATCATCATCTACTGTGTGCTCTCTTTGTTGTAAGTAATAAGACAGTGTACAAAGATCTGAAATTATATGTGAGCTGTCAAACTGATGAGTTAGAAGATTAAACTCTTCATTTGGTAAGGTAGGTGTATTTTTTTCGCTAAATGGCTGTTCAAAATTGCAGCGTGTTAGCACACAGTGCATGCACAGAAAAAAAGACTGTACTAGCTGTACCCTCCACCTTCACCCCAGAAGCATGGAAGAGCTATCTTCACTTCCCCAATTTATTTGGCCTCTTTATAAGCTCCATGAAGGACATCTACATCATCCCCAAGTTTGCAGAACTTTATTTTTAATCTTGAATATAGCATAATCTTGACAAACATCCCTTTGTATGGCTCATGTCTGAAAGTGTTGCTGCAGGTGTCGGTTACAAAGAACTACATAGTGTTAGTGTCCTCTGTACCAGTTTGTCATGTGCTTTTGGAACTACTTTTTGATGCAATATTAAAAGTCTGCCCTGTACTGAAGATAAAGATTTGATGCATATAAGGTAAAGGTTATGAAGGCTACTTAAAAATTTTGGTAGTATATCAAGAAAACTCCTTTTGCATACTTTCTTCAATACCTGGATGAGGAACAGTGCTTGAATGGATACTGAAAATTTGGGCTGGATGTGCATTTGTTAGGTTCATGTTCTGAAAGGCAGGTCAGTCTGTGTAAAACTGAACTGGCAGCCTGGGGTGGAAATGTTAAAGCATAAATAAATAAAACAGGGCCGTTAGAGTAATAAAAAATAAACTGTTTTAATTTTTGCTTTGTGTAACAAACAGGCAGTTAACTTTCATTGACAGATACTTTGCTAACAGTCTGACAGTTGGGAAGAATGTTTTTCTTGACAATTGATTAGGGGTTAAATGAGCTGAATAAAACTGATAGTTTTTGCTGCTTTCTCCACTTAGTATAACAGCTATTATATGAAGCATTTTTCCTTACATTAGTTGTAATGACTGACTTGAATTGATTACTCTGTTGAAAGAACTGGTTTTGATTGACAAAGATGTCTTGGTATTCTTAAGAGCTGCAAAAATGGCTGATGCATATAGAACCTGCAATACCTTCTTCCTGCTGCCCCTTTCCCCATAGTTTAAGTGCTTATTTAATGATCTTTAGTCTACAAGAGGTTTAATTTTATGGTCATCTACGAAGTAGCACTTGGATGTAGTTTAAAATACACCTACATCTCTCTCCAAATGAAAACTTCAACCACAGCTTTAGCACAACTGTCTGGAAGAATATTGATATGTAGGCAGCTACTTGGGAGTTTTTGTCATGGTCATGTTTTGATAGAGAATGATGGTTTTTGAGGCAAATAATCAGGCTTCTGGGTAAACAAGGTAATAATGCTTCATCTGCAATAGAGGTGGAGAATTCATCTACTGTAGTGCTGCTGGCTATGACTGTCTTACTGATGAAAGCAGCTTTTCACAGATCCTCAAAATGTGCTGTGATATTTCACTTGTGATACTCAAAATATGTGATTGTGTGAAAGTCCTGGAGTGAAATGTCTTTTTAAGGTTTTAGATCAAAAGAGAACTGCCAGAACATCAACAGGAAATAAAACATTTTTATTGAATATCTGTGTAATATGTATGTTATTTTAACAACAATTGGAAAACTCTACTCTGGGGAGTCACTACACAAAATGAGACAAAATATAAACCACCTCATCAAAAATGAAGGTAAAATACGGCTAAAGTTGTCAGCTCGCGGGCCACGAGCGATATGGCAGGATAAAACACCCCAAACATTTCTACAAGATACAGAGAAAACCCACACAGAGAAACACTCAAGCAGGCAGTAAATATACACAAAGGCAACTAGGATCTTTCTACAGCATCAGATTATAATACTTCACACAGCTTTGTCAGAAAGGTACGTGTGGCTTCTTTGAGGATGAAAAATGTAACCTTGGTCACATGGCAGGTTCAGTCTCTGAGAATCATTGTACCTTACAAATCAGTTCCAGGGTGACTTTCAGTCTGGCAGTGTAGAAGAGAAAGCGTTAAGAATACCTTAACACAGTAAGTCAGTCCTGGCACTTCAAACCTGCAGCTATCCTGAATGAATAACTGAAAGCAGGAGACCATGAAGCTCTTAGGCCAGAAAGCTGACTGTCTACTTCTTCTCTTTGGTGGGGTTTGGTCCTTAAGGATAAGATCTTAAAATATTCCAGCTTGATGCTTTGCATGTATGTGCCTGTTTCTATCAGAAAATGTCTCGCTCGTGTTTTTTCTGTTTCATGTAAAAAAGAAAGAAAAGGGATCTTGCTATTCTCACTTTTGGAGGTAGGGAGAGATACAGGCTTTTATTCTCCTCCCAGTACTTTGCTGCTGCTTTTACCCTCAAAGTACTGAAAAACAAGGGTGCTTGGCCATCCCTGCACTAACTTCTGAAACTGTCACAACTCTCCCAGAAGCAGAGCCTTGAGGGAGGCTGTGGAATTTAGTTTGCAATGCACAGCTCTCCAATTACATTCATCTTTGTTAGACACAGAAGATTGATGAGAACATTAATGGTTAATTCTCATGCCTCCCTCCAAAAGCGATAGCATTTCCACATTTCTAGGGTAGTTTGCATTGCTGAAAATAACAAACTCTTCAAAGCGTTATAAATATATTCACAGCTTGGAAAGATAAGTGAGGGGCCTCCAAGGACAGTACACGAGCTTGAGGTGGTGGCCCTGAATGACTTGATGAGATGGTACAGCAGAGGTGCCATGCTGGGGAGCTGTAAGATGGCTCTACAGGAAAGCAGCAGGGGCGAGGGTGCTTGGAAACGTAGAGTATTGCACAGGGCTTGACAAAATGCTGCATGGTCAACCCATTCACTAGAGCATCCTTGTCCCCTGCATAGCTCTCCAGTTCTACATTGGTCCGTAACAACTGGAACTGCTTGTGCTATGCGTTCCTTCGGCAGTGCAGTAGAAGGGAATGGCAGTATTACAATATCACTAGGGAATAAATTGATTGCTATCCACTGAGAAAACTACATTTCTAAGCACACACGGCAGTCACAGTGATACACAGAGCAGTCTTTCAAGACTCTTATGGGATGACTAATAGCTTCATAATAGTGCCATTTACTACACAATAACATTTAAAACATTTAAAAACTCCTCCTGAAACGAGCATCTAGTATACAGAAGAGGTTGCTTCAGTTTTCTAGAACTTGTTCTTTGTTTTCACTTTTTTTTTAAAGGACAAATTAAAACTTAAGTATAAACAGTATATAAAAGGTCACTAGCTGTTCTCTTTTGGCTTACTTTGAAGTGCATTTAGAGCTATGGCTAAATTTTGTCATCTTCTGATGGGATTACAATACTGTCTGTTTACCATGAAACTATTTTGTATAATAAACTCACATGGCTGTGTCTAAAAAATATTCTGCATTCCTTCTAATCTGAGTTTGTATAATAAAATATTTTGTTACAAAGTCTAATGTGCAAACTCATTATAATGTGAAATCGTGGATGGAATTCACAGTATGCAAATTTTGTATAAAGGTGATAATGGAGATCTACTCTTGTTTTCATTGCAGCATTTTACTATTGCTGCATATCCCTCTTCCCCCTCCCTGCACAACTTCTGCACTGGTCTGTCTTCATATGTTAGATGAAATGGTTGCCTCCTGTGGAACTGCTTCCTCAACTTTCAATCTTAAGCCATTTCAGTCTGTTATGTGTTTGCTTTGGAATATATACAAAAAATGATATCCTGGCTTCTGGCTACATCTCCATGAGGTCAGCCATGGAACTGCTCAAATCATGCCTGTGAAAGAAGCCTCCCAATAGGTAGTCTACCCAATTGCATTATTAGTATGGTCCTGTTGAAAGCTCAGATTTAAGTTGTCCTTTAAGATGTCAGTGTAACACTACTAGTGCCTTACAAGTTGGATAATTTTTTTTCTGGAATGCAGACAATACAATAATTTATCCTATAATATAGTTTCAGCTCTCCTATATCTCAGTCAATTTACATAATTTAAAATAGAACATCTTATTAAAAACATCTAGATATACACAGATTAGGAAATGCTTACAACATACAAATACACAAACTAGAAATAAATTCTCAGCATACTGGTGTATATATACAACTGTGATACAATAAATAATTTCTGTCATGCTCTATCTACACATCATATTGCTTAAAAGAAGAGTAGATCTGGGGTGGGCAGTGGTGAAACGAAGCGCCTTTAAAAGGCTCTCTACATTTAAAATTGTGCAAAATAAAATGGGAATTTTAAAGTACAACTGATCTGTGTCAAGAACACATGGCTGGAAATGAAAGGACCCATATTACTGAGGTATTTACAGATAGTGGCTAAAGCGCACTATGTGGGCAAATGCAGAAAGGCTTCTTCTTCATCTTTTTCTTCTTCATAATTTAATTCAATTTAATTTACTTCTTGACTGCCAGCATGGCATCTACCTCCTCCTCAGGCTGTAGGGTGTGCCATTGTGCAATGGGCCGCCGGGGGTTGGCTAGCATGTCTGACCAGTGCCGCAGCTCCGCGCCGGTGCTGTTGTAGCCCACAAACACTTTCCCGATGGCATCGTTCTTGCCAATCTTGTCATAGTCCAAAACAGTCACAACAATTTGCACTTTCTATAATAACACAGAGAAAGAGCAGTGAGCATAACACTAAGGGGAAGGTTTGCAGGGATGAATGTGGAGACAGCCAGCCATGGAGAAGTCATGAAGGAGGAAGTGTGTGACAGATGGAGTAGATTCCCCTAATGAGAAGCAAATTCAGACTTTTGTTTTTGGTTCTTGTGAGCCTTCCAAATACAGTCAGGTTTACAACCTCCCTGTTAGCTTGAAACTTGCCCCTTGCATTGAATAGCTTCATATGGAAATCGAGGCTGATTGTTTTTCCTTTAACAGATTAACAACTTACAGGTAAGTTAATTCAAAAGTTGTGCAATTTTATACACCCTTATTTCTAAAATAAATAAGTTAACACCTAAAGTTCAGAAATGGCTCTATGTTTACAGTGCTGTACTCTCTTCTGTTAGTTGTTTTTCTGCTTCTTAGCAACTCCTACACCCATCCATCCAGTATGCTAGTGAGGTATTTTCAGATAAATTCAGAAGAAAGCCTTTATGGTTACTATATAGATACACACACACATACACACATGTGTTCTCATCTCTATGCATGTGTGTGTGCACTTGTGCACACATACAAGCATGTGTGTATACTGTGTACATTCTGTGTATTTACAGAGAAATCTAGTAAACAGGCTGGCTGCTTAAGGGAATTGAAATGGATGTACAAACCCCTGGTGTCTCAGGGCTCTAACACACTGGCACAGCCTGTGACTGAGCTGAGTCTGACTGAACTGAGTCTGGACTGCCAGACTCAGCTCAGTCAGCACTTGCTTCTGTAGGAATGGTGACCTCTGGCAAACAGGGTTAAACAGGTCTCACGTGGTCTGCGCGAGCACACCTGTGTGAGCTTATACACAGTTTTCCATTTAGGCTGGGGCACACTGGGTGTTGGAGCCAGGCATTTATGTTTGTAGTTGTGTGCACATACACACCATTCCTCACTTTTACATCTTTAATATTTGTCAAAAGAGCGTGAACAGCTATTCCTTCAGTAGTGTGGTGTTCTTTCCCAACAGCACCAAAACTTTCACAGTCTTGGGCTGATTTTACTAAATTGTAAACAGTTCCCTTTACAGAGTTTTATTTTTAATGATGAATGTACAGTTTTTTCCCTGATTCCAGTGTCAGCTTCCTGAATAGAAGGAAGAAATGCCCTGAAACATATTTCCAGAAAAATCTCCTATTCCCAAGAAGTAGGTTTATAAATTTAAAGCTTTAAATATGTCTACAATCTGGACCTCTTTAATTTCAGCACTTGTGTTAGGATTATCTTTTAAAATACCAGGGTCATTAGGTTTATTTTATAAAGTCCATTTCCTTACAGGATTGTACAGTTCACTGAGGCAGAGAAAGAGATGATTCCAACAGGCACTGAAGTATTTATATAGTTGCTGATGACCAAAGAGTACATCAAACTCAAGATTTTCCTTCCCCAGTGGACTCACAATAAAAGTCAATTCTCTGAAGCAAGTATTTCTAGGTGCCAGAATTACGTTTCAGTGTTTCTGTTTGCAATACACTGACTTTTAATGGTACCTCCCCAAATTAACACTTATGTTTTAGATGCATGGTACACTCACAGATATAAAAAGTAAGCATGATGCTGGTTTTTTGCACTACAAAAAACTGCTTGTGTGCTGTACCTAGAAGCTTGGGAATAGTTATTACTGGATTTTTTTTTAACCTGTTAATCATAAGACAAAAATGAGCACTGTAAATTATGGACCCTTTTCCTTGCTCTACAAAGATGTAAGAACAGCCAGCTGAGATAATTAACTTGGAGATGATTCTCCACTCATGATCTCTGGACTAAACCTACAGAGAAATGTGAGCATCTTTTTGCTTTTGTACCACATATTAAAGGAACAGCTGCATGGTAAAACCCAAGAGATGCTAGTAGAAAGCACTGCCTCTCCTTATAAACACTTGGATTAGCAGTTTGTACGGTGTGATTAAGCCCTTTGGACTCAGAGGGCCTGGAGACACTGCTGCCTAGAAAGGCAGTCTGTTTTGCATGTGGCAAAAAGTATGCCTGATCTGCCCATAGCAACAGAATTTGACTTCTGTGTGGTGTTCTCCCATTACCCTTGAAGACATCACTTTCCTTCTCTTAAGAACCAGAACCCACAGTCACTGTAAAATTGTTGAAAATGTTAATGTTTAGCTTGTTTAAAATTACATGTACTACTATTGACCTGCTTTCCCTCCATGACCTCTCTTCATTCTCCAACAATCAAGAAACTTGTATAACACCATTATTTTTTGAGACTGAAATTTTGCTTTATGACTTTTATATGGATAGCACATAAGTCACAGTGATTCCTACCATATTAAGGCTAAATAACATTTAAAGTGTGTTTTTCGAATGATGAAATCACTTCAGCATCCATGATGAAGTAACTTCTAAATATAGTCTTTTATAACTAACCCAAAATACATTGCAAATGACCAAAGTCATAATTTCAGATTTAAAATTGTGGCTATATAGTCAAGTAGATAGCTAAAAAGTCATTCTAATAAACTTATTAAAAAAAAGAGAAAAAAATATAAACCTCTAAACCACTTTTACTTTTAAAATAAACTATATCCACCTCAAAAAATTACTTAGAATTAGAAGGCAAAATGGTCAAGTACCAGGAACAGGCCTAACCATGCCAAAACTTTGATAGGGTAGTTTGGAGGCAACTATTCCAGGTCCTCAATCCTGTCCCTATTTGGAAATCAAGATACTCAACTGACTAAACTGCAACTTGATTTGATTAATTTCTTTTTGCCTCTGGGTCTTTGATCCTTCTTATGAAATTTTCCACAAACACAAAGCAACTTTAATGAAAAACAAGGGAAATTAGCCCCCACAGGATTTCCTACTTTTTGCTTCCTATGATCCACAGACATATGTATATGTAGCAGGGCATGAAGAAATTCTAAATGGACTAGTCATGCATTCAAGTCACCAGCCCGTGCTTCACCTTGTCTAGTTTTATAATCTTTGTTAGTACCAAGTCAATATAATGCAAGCACACTGTTTTACTTGGCTCCTGGGCTTCTCTCCAGCTCAGCTGCTATCAAAATCCAAGATAAAATAATGTGAAAACCCATACCATGCTCTCATCTAATGAAGAGCGGGCTCCAAGTTTTGTCCAAGCCATTTAAACATATTACAGCTGTTAAACTACAAGTTTAAAAGCATGGCACCTAATTTATACCATGACCTCTCTTACAATCCACAGAAGGATGTATTCCCAAATGTTTTAAATTATGGTGATTGAAATTGGGAGGCCCCTGAAAGGACACTTTCCCCACTTGGCTCCACCCAAAAAACTTATTGTATTGCTTAACATGTCCACAGTCCTGGGGCTCCATGGCCAGGTGGGAAGCCAGCATGCAGTTCTTTTCCCACATGCCTCCTGAAATGGTTAAAAAAAGCTTCTCTCTTGAGATAAAAAACATTTAACATGAAAAGAAGTTAATTCTCTCTCATAAGAATTGGTTTGCCTCCCAGAAGCTCAAAGATAGGCAATTGAGTCCTTGAAAAAAAATTACACAATGCTCTGTCCTGGTATTTCCCACTGCTAATGTAGGTGACTTCCATCTCACTGTGCTGACTTCTGAGACCCTTAATTTTAGGTACTGAGCCTACTGGGAGTAGGATTGGACCACTAATGGAGCTTTCCTGAGGCACTAAGAGAACAGGTGCAGGAACTGCACTAGTGACTCCTGAGACTCTCAACTGCCTTTTTCCAAAGGACATAGGAATCACTGAAAAAGTTTTCAAAGTGTAGTGATTAACTAAAAAAAAAGCTGTGTATGAATTAGGTGTTTTACTTTAAAGGGGTGCTGCAGTGCTTTCAAAAAACAGGGCAAATAAATGCATAAGGAACACAAATTTATCTGATAATGCCAATTTATTATTTTAAATAATTTAGGGAAAAATGTTATATATGGCTTTTCTTTTATCCCTATACCTTTTTGCTGGCACACTCCTTCACTATCTCCCTGCAGATTTTTTTTCCCCAAATCCATTTCTGTTAACAGAAAATGTCAGTTATCCATTTCTCACTGATGAATCAAAGCTACCTAAGTACTTCACATTTTATCATTTCCCTCTTGAAGCAGTTACACTCATCTAATGTAGCACAGAGCTGGCACCTACGTGCTAATGAAGGCATGCACATGTGATAATTAACTGTGATAATTAACAAGATTCCTGTTAAATATTTATAAGGGCTGAGAAAGGGAATGCAGAGGACAGACAAATCACTCTTTGACATTACCTGAATTTGCTCAAATGGTACTTCAAAGCTGAAAGACTCATTGTAGTAGGGATTCAGAGTGTTCTTTTTAATTGTAGTCTTTTTCTTCTTCAGCCTCTTACCATTCTGCATCAGATGGATCTTCACATAGGGATCTAAGCATTCAAGAGAAGAGGCAGAGCTAAGAAGAAGAGTTCAGTGTGTTTTCTAGAAATTTTAATCCCATACATGTAAGAGTACGTTAAAAAAAACCCAACATTTACAGTTTGTGTTTAAACAAGTTCTTAATTTCTGCTACAGAAAAAATCCTGTATGATTGTGAAGTATTCCTGATGGAAAGAGGTACAAAGTATTTATTGCATTATCTCCTTAACATTATGAAGTCAGAGTACATTCCACCTAACTTTGTTCCACAGCTTATTAACTATCCTGCAAGCATTTCTTAGCAATGGTTTGTGGGGTGGTTTTCCCAAGACTGGTGAGTGCTGCCAAATGTACATAGCAGGTACATGGCTGGATGCTCTGCAACCACCTGGCAACTATTCCCATCACTCCTTGGGCAGGTGCTGTGCCATGTTTTCCTGTCCTCTGACCTCCCTGGTGAGCTGTGACTGACAGGGTCCAGCAGGGTCCAGCACTGCCTGGTAGGAAAGGACTCTGTCCCTTCAGTACCAGCCCTCTGCCTTACTGCTGCACACAGCCAGAGTCAATGGGGGTCACGGGGCTGGTATAAATTACAGATTGTCTTTGCTGCTCTCTATTGAATTCCCATTGTCATTTCAAGTGACTTCTGGTGGCGAAGGAACAGAACTCAGCTGGTACCTAATCAGGTATTTCTTGTGCAAGCAAAACTTTCCTGGACATTACAGCACTGATAAACTTGCTGAGAATTATTTCAATGGAAGTTTTGCCTGCTTAAAAGAATAGCACTGTGAGTCCTTAATCCATTACAAGAGCAATGTGGCTATCTGGAGAGGGAACTAACATTCTTCCACAGAGCTGGTAATTAGCAGTACCCTCACTGAGTTCAGCTGTTTTTCTGTTTAGGCCTACCACAAAGCAACATTTGAGGCATCTCAAGCTCATACTTTTCAGCAACCTGTATGGTATTGTCACCAAAATTTGGGTTGGTACCTCTTTGGCTTTAGGCAGCCAACTGTGATGTAGATCAAGGCAAGCTTCCCTTGAGTGAGCTGGTAGGAGCTATATAAAATGCCTGACAGACATGAGTCACCTGCAGCATAAATAAGGGACCCTGAATAATGCAAACTATCAAAGGAGAGGGCTTCTGCTTTCCCTCCTGAGAAAACGCTGGGGCTACAGAAGAAGGACAAATGAACACTGCACTTAATATGAGGAAACCATGCTTTATGATTATGCAATGAAATTATTTTTTAGAAGAGTAATTGCACTCTTCTACAGTCAAAACATGCCTTTCTGTGGATGACCTGGGTATTCAGGACAGTTAAGCTACTGGAGTCACTCGATCACAATCTACATTTCCTATGAAGGAAGCCTAGTTTTGGTAGTAGATTCTTCAAGACAGCAGACAAAGGTATGAAAAGATCCAATGGCTGTGAGAAGGAATTAGAGAAAGTCTAATTTTTGAATAGGCATATATTTTAGGAGTAAGACTGAAAAAGCTGGAGTAGCTTATCTAGTAGTGAACTCTCCGTTACAGAGGGTTAATACTCCTTCTCCCTCAAAAGACTCCAAGTTCAAACAGAAATTAAATCTGGGTAGCTTTATGCTTCAGGCAAGATGGGATTGTAAGGGTTTCTTGTGCCTGCACAATTTATGAAATAAGGAGTATCATGTGAAGAACAAAAGGCTAGCAAAAAGCTAACAGAGGTCTATTTAGTTTTTAATACTGAGTTCAACATCACTGCACACAGGGTTTTGAGATGGAAAGGAGGGGAATCTGGACTTCAACATTAGTTGGTACTTGAGAAAAACTCATCACTTTCCCTGAGTCTCCATGCAGAATGCAAAATTGTTCTAATTTCAATATGATGGTTTAGGTATACCTAATATATACTAAGGAAGTTTAGTAGTTAATGAGTCTGTGGTAGAGTGTTAAGAAATGATAATAAGGTAAGATGCTGTAAAAATATAATTTGAGTTACTAGACTGGAAGGTTAAACAGTACAGTAATATATTATTATTAATGGTATTAGAATAGAATAATTTATTAAGATAAATGCAGGTGAAATAAGCCAATTCTTTGCTGATCCATGCCTTTGCACAGACAATATACACAGGTTTGATGACTTTTCATATGTTCTTAAGGAACTGTACAGTAAGATTCATAAAGGGATGCAGAAATATTCCTGTATTGATAATAAAATTTGTATTTGGAGAAGAATATTTTTAAATTAGAAATCAAGGTATGTGAATGTCTGTACATCTATGAGTACATTCACTTTAAATTATTTGCCTCTACTGACTTTCTATAGTTTCTATCTTCATGCTTGTATTAGAGCAAAAGCTGACCTAGACAATTCACAGCGATGGGACAAGACCCACAAGATAAGTTTCTGTGGTTTCTTTTTTCACGTCCTGATCAGTTTCTTCTGTTTGTCAGTCTCGGGAGTTGAGTTAGGCTCAGTCAAATGCTGGTTGTTTAGTAGGAAAGACCCAGTGGTGCCACTGTAGCGCAGAACTGACTGGCAGAGGTACCAAATGGAGCACAGAATGGGGCTTACCATTATAAAATAATCTAGTTTTATCTGTGGGTAAAATTGTCATGCTAATCCAAACAGAAACTTATCACTTAACTGAAGCCATATTCCTTCTTTTTTTTTTTTCCCACAGGAAAGTATTATATAAGTTTACTCATAATTTAAAATCAGAGCAGAGTACTCAGCTCAAGTAAGTGGGCCATTAGAGATTTTGGCTGAATTTATCCTCATTAGATGGTATATCCATGTGGGAGTCCAGGACACAGGAATATCTCCTGTGCCCATCCTGAGATGTTTTATTTCTCAAGAGAGCACAGATTTTAGTCTTTGGCTATGGAAAAAGCTTCCAGGACTTTGTGAGAAGCTGCGTTTTTGTAAGTATATATAGTAAATAATATTGTAGTTTATAACAGGGTGAAAAAGTAGATTTTGGGTTTTAGTATGGAAGGCAGATGAAAGACAAGATGGAGGACTTTTGAGTGCTGACTCAGTTTCTTCCTTCTTCATCTACTCCATTTTGTGTAGTGTTGGAGGCACCGAGTGATTGGTTAGACAAAGTCACAATGCAGATGTAATGTCACTGAAGAATAATTAGGAATTGGTAGAAAATAAAAGCATACTATATGTTAGGTACATTGTGAAACTTAATTGGATAAGGTATCTATATAAAGATCCTTGGAATCGTCCATTTTGTGTTCTTTCTGGCACATGTCACTGAAGTGTGCAGGGTCTGTTGTCATCTGAAGGCTCTGAACTGTGATAAAGAAATAATAAACAACTGAAGACGGAGCTGCTTGTCTCAATCCTGGTTCCTGTGACCCTGCCACAGACTTTTCACAGGGGATTCCTGGTAAGGGAACCCCTGGTGTGGGAGGTAAATCCCACATATCCACTTCCTTGTTTTTGAAGTATCCTGATCCTAACTAATTCTCCCCTCTGCTCATTCTTCTGTGTCCCATACATGAGCTCCTGCACCACTGCACTATCTTGATTACATTCTCCCCATGTTCTACAACGTTAACTCCCTCAGCTCCCCAGTAATCTCTTTGCGTGCACTCTACACAGATAACCTGATACCTAAGCACAGACTTTCTTGTACTTTTCCTGAGTAAATCTCTGAAAAAGACAGATTCTCTTCCACTAAATAACAGAAGCTGAACTGCCTGGAATCAATTACTGGAAGAAGGTATAATAATCAAAAGAAACTGAACCTCTGGGAATTGGCAGTCTCCAGTGACTTTTGTGATGTAAGGTTTAGTGCTAGTGGAAATGTCTCTCCTCTCTGCTTGCAACATAACCTCAAGTGCTGGCCCCATTAGTCATGCTGAGTAATACTTTAACACATAAATAGTCTCACTGAAGGACTGAGACTAGTAAGGATGACAGAACTGATATTACATCCCTGCAATGATAAATTGCCTCTTAAATGCCTAGCCTGGTCATAAAGGGCAATGCCAATGAAAATAAGCCTTTTTCTTTACGTACACTGGATAGTTATCACATTCCAGAGTAAATATCTATCTTTAGTTAAATAGATTGCACTCCAGAATATTATTTTCTCTCCATGAGTACACATCACTGTATCTTTTAACCAGTTTGATTCCTTTCAGGTAAACAGGGATCTATAACCACATTACATCCACTGCTTATCTCTGGATGGACTACACCCATCTATCTGGAGGAAAAGATGTTGCACCCAGATGTCCCTCTGCTGAAGGAGACAGAGTAGTTTTGTGTCCCTTGCTTGACAATCTGTTTTAACCACTGTGTGTGACTAAATAAATTTGTGCTATTTATTCCCTCATTAACAGTCTATCCTGGAATGCTATAAAGATGTGTATTGTGGATCTCAGTGTGGATCTCAACTAATTGAGCATTGTGGATCTCACAGTAATGTCTCAATGGAGGCTAGTTGAACTGCATTTAAAGCATAGGTGGACCAGCTGACACATTTTGTTTTCCTAAAGTTTGCAGTAAGATGCCAATACATTATTTAGGAAGTAATAGACATGGTATGTAATATCAAGATTTCTACAGTAATCTGGATCATGAGGCATATATNTCTTAAAATAGTGTCTAGTTACAGACATTGTAGACAAGATGCACTTAGTTGGTTAAGAGATTTTACAAAAGCAAACTTTAAAAAAAAAAAGTACTACAACTCAAAAGAAGAAAATTATGGCAAAAGACAACATGTCAGGAAAAGGCAGAACTTGAGAATGACTGTTTTTCAAGGGTTTTTAAAGATGAAAAATGTTAGAGGGGTAAGTAGCTAATGAAAAATAATTTTCCACATAGATAGGAGAGAATTCAGCACACAAATTTCCATTTCTATGGATTTTCAGGAAAAAAGCATCAACAACATAGTCAACTTGGGATGGTTTTATTACTATGCTAATTCTGAATGCAAACAGAAGGAGAGTGCCCATCCTTTTAAAAATAAAATTACAGCTTCTGCAATCTAATCAAAATATGAAAAGCAAAGCATCTAGAAGTTGATAAATTTGAAAAAATACCACATGGATAACAATAAAATTGATTGTGTGTGCAGTCACAGTCCTGAGGCTGTGGGCAGGTGGAGCTTAATGGTTTAAAGAAAAAAAAATTCCATGCAGGTCTCTGTAAAGAGATCAGAGAAAAACCCTCTACAGACCTTGAGAAAGCCTAACATGATTAACAGGAAAAAAAGTGAGCCAGAACAGACTAGTCACAGATATAGCTGAAGAGTTTCATATGACAAAACATTCTAATGAGATGTTCTCAACTAAAATCTAGAAATGGTGAAGAAATATGGTGCCAGGACTGCCTCCAGCTGTATTTTAGTCTTCAAAATATTCAGGATAACTGGGTGCTCATTAGCACGTGTTTTTTCCCATCAGAAGAAAATGTATGCACAATCCATGCCAAAGCTCAACATCACTGACTGAGAGCAAAAGTGTCAGCAGACAGTGGAGTTTCCATTCCAGGAAGCAGAATGAATTCATGAAGAACTCGGAAATTGATTCAAGAAGTAAAGAAAATGAGGTTTGGAAATGCAGCTTTACAAATAGCTGTGCAAATGCAGTTAGGACAAAGGTGACATGCAAGGCGCATTGTTAGTTCCAGCCTCAAGAACCACTCTCATCCTGCAACACAGTAGTGCGGTGGAAAGCCAAGGAAAGACCAAGCCAGGGGCTTAGGTCAGAGCTGGAGCAGGGTCAGTATTGCACACTTAGCCTGTTCCCCTTCTGTGCAAAGAGGCTTCAGGTGAAGTTCTCTTGGCAGGCAGTGGGGAAGAACAGCCATTTAATACAGCAAACAACCTTATTTTCTACAGAGACTGTATCCGTGATGGAGGCCAGCAGCACAGGCAATACCTGCATGCCTTTAGAGAGAAACAGCGTCAGAGGCCACAGCTGTGCTATGGAAAGCAGCAGGGCTCTAAGAGCAATGCCAAACAGGAAGAACTTTGCTGGGAGTTCCCACAGATTTGCTGATTTTTCCCAAGAACCATGGGACATGCTCCCTCTGTGGACATATAAATCCTTCCTCCTGAGGGAGACGTACAATTCACATGATGCCTGTGGCATCAAGGCCATGGAAAATTTCCCCTGACTTTTTCTCTTATGTTTATTTATGTTTGGATGACAGTGTATAAAAAAAAAAATAATCTCTGAAATAATGAGTTTAGAGTGATACTGGACTTCCTCAGCTAGTATTTTTTCAGATGAATGGAAAGCCTTGAATGGGAAGGAAAGTCAGATGGGCAAAATCAATATATGGTACAATGACTAAGAAGAAGCACAAGTACCTTCTAGATGCATAAAAATTATAGTTTCTATTCACTGACACAAGCTGTTGGGCCTTCTACCTTCCTCCACAAATGAAAAAACTAAAGTTACGACATTATTTTTAAGGAGCAGCTGATGTTCCAAGAGAAATATTGGAAAACACTCTCACATTGGAAACAGATCTCTTGGGATAAACTATATAGTTTGTAAGGTTTTTTTTCAGATTTCCTTAGAAATAGGACCTTTTACTTTTTAAAGTTGTTTGCTACATAATGTCCAATCAGTTAATGATATTTTGTTACTCTCATGAGACTTTGCATAACCCCACCAGGCAGCAGATTACACAAGGTTATGGGCCAAGTCTTTAGCAGTAGCCAGTACTTGAGATGAGAGGTAAGTAGCAAAAGGAATTTGCTGTAGGTTGCTGTCCAGTGTCTATGCCAGTCCTGACTCCAGCAAAACACATTTTAAAATCCCTTTTACGAAGGGGGCTGAAGATTGAGTGGTGGAGACTCTCTGAACACCAGCCAGGAGGGTACTGGCCATGGATGGGGTTGAGGGGTTGCATACGGTCCAGATGAGCTGTCAGGATGGCCATGAGAGCCGTGAACAGTTTGGCCTTAAAAAGCTCCTATCACACATTCCAGTGCCTGGCTGTATCATTCAGGGATGCTCCAGACCCAGTGCACACACACAAAGCACATCCCATCAGACTCCTTCAGACTCATATTTTGTCACAGTGTAACAAGTTAGATGACTCTGGATTACATATTTCCACCAGTATCTTTAAAAGAATATGCTGTAAAACTAGGTAATTTCTAAATGAAAATACTTTTAATTTCAGATTCAATAACATTAGACAGATTCTCATAGTAATAATGGAGTCCAGAAACCCATTTATAGTGGGAAAGAAGGGGTTAGGATTTCTAAAAGTAACAATAGCCTGCCTAGAATGAAGAGTTAAATGGAGAGTGTAGCAAAGCAGTCTCAAAGTAACTGCACAACTCTTCATCCATGTGCAGTTATAGGAACATCAAATTGCTATTGAAGTGCTGAATTCAGAGAACCAGGGAGCTTTGGGAAGAAGGAAGGACTGTAAAACTGACAGACCAGCCAACAGTTCCCTCACCCAAGAATCTCAAACTAAGGTTGCTGAACATCGAGAGCTGACACTGGAAACAGAAATGTTCACACTGGCCTAGGGCTATTCAGCCAGCTCTTGAGTCTGCAATTCCACCCACAGTGCTTCCAACTGGAACATAACAACAAATGTTACAGTGCCAGATGGAGAAAGTAGCAGAGAACGGGGTGGGAAAAAAAAAAAAAAAGCAAAAAAAAAAAAGCAAAAAAAAAAAAAAAAACCCCAAAACAAAAACAACCCCAAAACTCTTATTTAAACCAGCACAATTTAGAGCTTATGATTAAGTTTACTGCCAGAGCAAGGACAGCTGATCTGTCTGTTGTATCCACGGGGTTCATTTCAGCACAGTTACACACAAGCAAAACAAATAGTTTTCCAAAGCACAACAAATGTGGGTTGAATCAACAGGAAAATGCACCTTGAGTTTTGGCTGTGGGTAAGCACAGAGTACTCATGTGGAAAAGCAAAGCTACTCAATCAAACCACCTTGTAAATGTGATTACATGGAAACTCCATGCATCAAAGCAGTAAACCTTGCCTGTACTTGAGGGGGAGAGACAGCATGGCATCGTAAAATTTTAACATACTGGAGAAGGGCACCTGCCCTTAGATAACAAAGAAATAAAAATGCATATTGCAATACCATGCTTGTATACAAGTAGAAAGAACACAACAGACAGCTAATATGAAGAAGGTATTTATAGCAAAGAGTGGGGAGGCATTAATTTGAGCTGCTGATGTAGGCAGATCTCTAGGACAGGAATCCAGACTGAAACCAAAGCAAACTGGCAGTACCTCAAGCAGCAAATTCCAGCAGACTGCTGAGTTACAATTTAGGTAATGCCTTTTGATGATGTAGAAAAGGAAAAAAACCCAAATTTTTATTTACTAAATTGATAGCAGTGAAAATACCAGAAGATAATACATAGAAGCTTAGAGAGATTCAAAAGACTATCCTCAAGTGAACTGAGGAGGAGGGAAGGGGGAATACACATGGACTGAGGAATAACAACTGGCAGAAGAGTGAAGAGAGAATCAGAAGCACAGACTACAAAATACCCCAAACAACTCAAGTTAAAAAAATAGTTCTTGCGGGATGTGTTAGCTGAAAACAACAGGGGCCTGGGTACCTAATGATGTTGTGCACTGGACTGTCAGTGAATGCCTTGAAGCCCTCCAGAGCTTGGCTGGTTTGGGGGCATAGCTGCCCCATCTCACTGAGGCATACACTGCGGAGTGGAGGTGTATTTTAGTTATTTCCTCACTCCCAGAACCCCACCCATCACAAAGACCCAAATCCAACAGCTGTGAGGCAAAGTAAGTCCTAGTCTCAAACTGCATTAAAAACAGAAAGGTATTCCAGTATCACTGGGTAATAAACAAAACCACCTCTGAGTGAGTGTCAGTATTCGGCCCATGCAATTCCTCAATCCTGTAACACAGAGCAAGTCTGTTAAAAACAAAAATCAGTCTAACTAGCATATTAGCAATTTACTATAGCAAGAATATACATTTGTAGTCCCAACTCTCTAAATCAGCCTTGCCACAGAAAGGTTTTATAGCTTGACTGAATGACAGCATGGCACTACCGTGTTGTGATTGTCTTTGCATGGAAAAAAAAGTGAATATTCCCTGCTAAGGGTAATCTGTGTACTCTTCCACAGAGGACCACACTCAAAACCAGACAAAGTAAGTCATAAAGGCTGTCTCAGATCAAAATCACTGAACTATGTTTAACCATGTAAATTTTCTTCAAATGCAACAAACCCAGTTACATCCCTGTATTCCATCCGTACCCTCACAAGCCAAAATTACATTAGATGGGTTGGGAGGAGAAGGAGAGGACATAAAAAAATAGAAAAGCAAAGCAGCAAGGAGTTTTATCTACCTATGATTGAAAGGGTAGGAAGCATCCAATTACCTTAGCTCATACAAATAAGTCACCAGAAAAATGCAAGCCATTATACCTCAAAATAATTCTGATGCTTTTAATAAAAATTTAGCACTGTCACTTTATAAACAGTTTCTCTCATCCAGGTAAGCTTTCAGTCCCAGACAGAGTGAAGGAGACATGTCTTTTTTTTTTTATTCTGATGATTCAACTAGAAGTAGCAAGGAACTAATACTGCAGGAATGCTGCAGTAAAGTAGGCGTAGAAAAAATAGTGTTACAACATCAGTGTCTACTGGTAAAGCTACCTAATCTGAACTCTTCACAGCTGAGAAACCTACCCTAGTTATAATTTATCATGGTCGATATTTATTTAAGGAGCATATAGACTTTCAAACTATGTTTCACTTGTAAGTGGCTGCATGTATTAAAGGGATTCCATCAGCATCCAGTCCTCAGTCTCAACTTGAAATAATACTGAGTACTTTTTCTACCTGTGAAGTTATACAAATCTTAGTTCTCATTTTGTTTTAATTATTTTTCTCTTGGACTTGAGCTTCAAGGAAAAAACATAAATGGAAGGAAGAAGGTACATGAATTTAGTCTTGCTTTTAGCCTACAAAACATGCATTAAGAATTACTTGATGAAAATACTCAACAGCTCTCTTTCCCCTCCTATTCCCACTTACCAACACATCCAATGTCTGTTAAGCAGGATTTTGGGAATTCATATAGGCTATTTGTGGCACCTAATTTTAGTGCAACTTACAGGATCAAACTCTTTACTGCCTCAACACACAGACCACACATCCCATACATGAAACCTAAGGCAACACACAATATAGCTAGTTTTTTGAACCTCTTTAAACACAGAGGACACAAGAAACCTTTCTCTATTCCCTGCTCAGAGCCATGGCTAAGGACGATCTTAGCTGATGGGCTTCCTGGCAGTGACAAGACTCCTGGAACACTGCAAGGCAAGAACTGCCTCTTCTCAGGGAGTGGAAAGGGCTATTCTGGATTGTGTTTCCCAATACTGTGGGGAAAACTGGTTTTGTTTTGGATTAAATTTAACCACAGTAAGGAAAAAAGAGATCAAAAGCAGATTTTATTGGGGTAGGCAATATCTTTGTATCAATCCCATCATGAGAAGTTATAAGGTAGGTTAAATTTATCAGCAATTTCAACTGAGTTCAGCTAAACTATATCTGTTTTTCAAAAATGACAGCTGAGTGAAAACCTACTTTTTAGAATCCCCAAACACCCCAGGTTTTAAAAGCCTGAAGGTCAGATTTGTAACTCGAGTACTTGCAGAGGAAGAGCTGGGAGGCTGCATGCCCGCTCACATTCCTGTCAAATACACATAATGAGAAGCAGTGACCTGAAACTTAAGGCAAAATTTTACTTAGACAAGAGTAATATGAGATTATGTTTACTGAAGAGTCATAGAGGTGCTGAAGTCCTTGGGAGAACAAACTGTTTACTTTGTTTTTTAACTCCAGACAAGTTACAAGAAAGAACAAGATGAGGAGTTATTTAAGAGCTAACATCTATAGAAAAGAACAAGCATTCAAGGCCAACAGCATCTGTATTAGAACACTCTGCTGCTGAGAACATTAGTCCTGCTATAAGAGAAGAAAACAGCTAACTGGAAAAATGGTGGCATTAGGTGAAAGATGTACTATGTATAACATGACCAATAGCTTGTGCCCCGTATTCTTCTTCAAATTGCCCCAGTCAGTTAATGGCACAAATGGAGATTTGACTGACATGTTCACCACTGACTCTATGCCGCTTTAGTTTAAAAGTCAGTCAAACGTGACACAACCTTTCAGAAATCCAAGGGTATGTGACAGTTTTCAGCTCAGATATCTGCTACAAATTCCTACAGCAGATAGCAAACTTGGCACAAAAGTGGAGGAGCGTGCTTTACTGACAAACCAGACTGAATCTGGGCAGCTCAGCGTATTTCTGCTTGCCACTCCATTGAACAAGATCTTGATGCAGTCTAGTCAATGGATTGTGATCTTTAATAAAATCCAATAACCCAGGAATCCAAAAAGCACATATGAATTTCTGAAACCCTTTGGCTCTTCAGAATTGAAAGGAGTATTTGAAATGACAAGCTTAAGTGTTAGTGGTTACTAGATGAGGAGGAGGAGGATGCTAGAGGATTTTTACTGCTGTTTTTATTTGTAATCAATAAATAGAAACCATAGTAAAGGAAAAGTGGATGACACTGCTTCCAAGGCTATGTAGTACTCATTTGTATATCAGAGAATAGAAATAATTTCAGTAAAACTAAGCTCACAAAACAGTACCCTTTTCAAGCAGTGAAAAAGTTAGAATAGATTTTCAAAAGTATAAAGTATTTGTAGATCGGTCCATTTTCAAAGGCACCTAGCTGCTGTGAAAAATCACTGGTATGAAGATGAAGTAATCAATTCCCCTAGAGTCCCAGGCTCCAGCTTTGCTCTGGAAACTCCTATTGAACATTTCTCTGCATTAGTCACTATCTAGGTGACAATAGACCTCTTTTTTCTTTTTCTTTTTTTTTTTTGCTTGTGAACAAAGACAGTCAAGACATTCACTCAGCAGCAATGAGAAATAATTTAAATTAGTTCTGTTTACTGTACATACCACAAATGGCAATCAACAAGCAGTGATATTAAACTTGTGGGTTTCAGATAGACAAAACATTCTCCTGCTAAAAATGAAAATCAAACATTGGAAAGAACTAAGGAGAACTGAGATTTTAAATTAAAATAAAAGTGCCACATTTAGCAAACAATAAACCTGCTTTTCTGATACTTTTAGGAGATCAGGAGAGAAAGGGGGAGAGAGAGGGAGTGCCTCTGGTTAGCTTGCCATTAGCACAAAAGAGAACAATTGCAGGGCTTAGTGAGGATTTAGCTTTAACGAATGCTATCACAAAGTCATGTCACTGCACAGTATTGTTCTGTATTTGGAACGAAGTTAATTTCCAACTCCACATTAACCTTCCAGAGACCCTGCTTGGTAGAGGAATTTAATCCTTTGGATTTTGGTATGTCATCAACAAAGGCCATCTCTAAATTTGGTGAGTTTGATAAGACTATTTCCTGAAGAACTTTAATAAAAGAGGGGGAAAAAATCTGTTTCTTAACACTGGGTATTTCAGACCACTGAAAAGTTGAGTGTTGAATCAAATATGCATGAAAAATGAAATAAAATTTAGTAAATTCTAAGTATTTTTCCATTCTCATAACATACTAAGTCTTCTATATTAGTAGATAGTCTAGCTAGACTAGATACTAGTCTTCTGTACTAGTATTCTCATAACATACTAGTACTTCTATACTAGTCTTGCTATAATTAATCCACTGATACTGTGACAGCATACTCTCGAGCCATACACTAATATAAAAACTTTATTGTGATGAAGTAGATATTTTCTGAGCTTTATGAAAAACAGGCCTTCTGATGTGACCACTCACCTGGGTAATGGGAAACAATTTGTAGCCTTACCATAAAGTAAGGGAAAACTGGTGATTTAGACAGTAGTAAAAGCAGGAATTTCAGCACATGTGGGGAAGCCCATTTTCTGATCCTTAGTATAAATGCAACAATTGCTTTTGTTGGCCTCTGCAGGACTCCTTCCCTGCTGCATTCCAGGAGCTGAGAGGAGCCCTCTGGAAGTCAGACAAAATTTGCAGTTGCTACCATATTAGGAATCAAACCGAGGAGCAAAAGCCTCCAGCTGAGTGGAGATAAATCAGCAGGGAACGTGTTTGCCTCCCAGCCAAATGAGTAAAGCAAAGTGATGGGGGAAACAAAATAAATAATAATGAAAAAATAAATCCTTAGCAGTAAGAGTGTCTGCTTCCTTTTTACTTTTATCATGCTTCTTACTGAAGTACAGGTCCAAAGCAGATTTACAGATATGAGCATACCCTGTTCCTTACATTCTTTATTGCTGCAGAGTGAAATAATCCCAAGACACGTATCACTGATCAGCTTCAAATGTTTTTAAGACATTCTTCTGGCTGGAAAGACAGCATTAGACTGCAGTGGAGTTTAAATTGCTCTTGACATAAATTCTGGCTTATAGCCAATCTGGTCCTTCCACCAAGATTTTCCCTAATCACAGACATAGTCATTCTTCCACTTCTGATCAGCCATATAACCCATAGAAAATCTCACCTGAAACACAATGTTTGCTAATGATTCAGCTCTTTGCAGAGGCAGAACAAAGGGCTTGCTATTTCACTTTGTATGATCACTTCTTTCACTTTGTATGTCACTTTTGCATGGATCTATTCTGAACACTCCTTATTAGAGAGGTAACTATTCTATTATGGCACTGGCAAAGGGATGCAATTCTATGTATGTGATTGAAATCTATAGGTTTTGTACCTGCTATGTGTGAATGAGGGCCTGATCTGCAAGGCATGCCAGTTCATAGCCTGTAAGAGGTGGGAAAATCTTATTTCCATTTTACGGCATGGAGTCCAAACTCAACATGATGAACTGTCCTATGAAAAGACCTCTGTCTCTACACTCTGCATTGTAGATGCTGTGAGATGGTGGATGCTCACAAGATGCAGGCACTGCAGATGCCATCCCCTCCTGCTCCTCAGCACCTCAAAGCACACCCATCCCACCTCCTCTCATGTTCCCATTGCAGGTTAGGAGGCTTAACAAAATCATGGTATAGGTAAGTTTGGGTTTCTATTTTGAGAGGCAGAGAAGATTTGTTCTTAGTTTGTTATTTCACAGAAAGAAAACAGTCTGAAGAGTAAGAAAATATAACAAGATGGATATATTGTTAAGCAACACCAGCACTTCAGCCTTAGTAACCTAGCATGTCACTTGTGATTGTTATCTTTGGTTGCAATGGGTGGGAAACTGTCACATACATGTATTTTTCTAATCCTCAGCCATTAGGCTCCCATGGCAACCTTCTCTCACCCAACCAAAATAAATAGGGTAGTCTCCCCACAGAACTTAATACAAAGAAAGCATTGTACACATAGTGGCAGAAATAATATTTTGCCCATGGAAGTGTTACCACCTCTTTTGAGAGGAAAGGTGGTTTCTAAAAAGTGGTAGACTAACAATAAAAAAGAAGATTGCCTGTATTGTCTTGTATTCACTCAGAGGCAGAAAATCAGTAGGATTCTTTCAACCAGCAGGTTGTCTTGGTAAAAATAAGCAGTGGCTGAGGAAATGCAGAAATAAAATGATACCCATGGCTTTCTACAGCTTTTGAGACAAGAATAAAGCTGCAGCTTCCTAATTATAAAGTGCTCACCCTCTAGCATATTGATTTCATTGTCACATTTTCTCCTTTCTTGGTAAGACACTGTGGTTTGAATGCTGTTGTCAGCTCCCAGTGTGTTGTTTTTCTGAAAACCTGTCTTAGCTATTCAAATACCCACAAACTATATTAACATTAGCAAATAAGAACTGTGTATAATACAGCTGAAGATGCACCAGGATACATCTCTTCACCCCCAAAATCAAAGAAGGTAAAGCAGAAGCTCACAGGTCATGACATCAGCCAGTGGTATAAGACCATAAATATTCATAGAGCATCAAACTATTAAGCATTTATCACCAATGGGAGCCTGAAAACTGGACTCTGGGGCCTGGGAGAGCCCTATGACTGAAGCTAAATTCAGATTGATTCACTAAAAGGCAATGTGGTGGTACCCAGAGGATGGAACTGGGTAACTCAGCCTGCAATCACCTTGCTGCTAATCTGAGTTTTTTTTTTTTTTTTTTAATCTGGAGTCAACAAGGAGATTACATCCCATTTTATCAGTTATGTTTGTGTCTGATAAGAAATGCTGGTGTGCTGGGCAGAAGTTTAAGGGGAACGGCGAATGCTCGGGTTTGAAGTCCTGTTCGTTTCCATTTCAAGTTATGGGATTTGTATCTGTGGTACAATGGAAAAGAGACAAGCAGGGCAGAGTATTTAACCGAAACCCCACTTTGAATTAAGTTCACCAGATTTTCCTTTGCAAGACAGTTAGCATCATATTTTGTCATAGATATTACTCATCTATAGAGAAGTATTGTTCAATTAGGAGATTGTGCCTAAGGAGTAACACGTTTACAGCAAAACTTGAAGGTTACAAAGAAAAACAGTGCTAAGGTGTGAAAAATAGAACTTTCATACTGTTAAAAATTTTTGCCAATCAATTTTTCCTTGAATCAGAGAGAAGATAAACTCTGAGTCTTACTGTCACACATTTGGTATCTCAACTAGTTTTTTTCACAAAATAATGGCTTTAAGTGCCTTCAGGCTTTAAAGGGAGCTGTCTTATATATATTTGCCTACAATGTTTTGCAGTGCTCTGCAGCATTTCAGATTTATCTTTCTTAGCATCCCTGTCATTCTAACCATAGCAAATTCCAGGCAGGGCTCTAAGCAAAAGCCACAGAAGCTTTTCAAATGCTCTTTATTTTCTTGCTTCTTGAATCACCAGCATCTTTGTTTCATAAACTTTTGAACTTGCCAGAAACATGTCTCGGTATGTTTAAGTACTGTCCCTCACTAGAACCCCTGACTGTGGAAATACAGTAGATTACAAAAATAATTGACACCATACTTAAAAAAAAAACCCAAAACCCTATACTCCAACTTTATATGTTTTACTTTTTGTAAGTAAAAAGGTGACTTTTGCCAACATTTATAAAGGATCAAAAAGCCTGCTGTGTCATCTCATATATCTTCTTTCAGTTTCTAATGCAGCCAGGGAACACAAAGGCTGAGAGAAAACTTTTCATAATTTGCAGTTATCAACTAGGCCAGAATACAGCATTAGGAACCTTAGAAACTTTTAGCTAAAACTTCTTTGCTTTGAAGAATGGCTGGTCCCTTGATGAAGGAAAGCAGTCTACCCTCAAAAAGATTGTTATTATTATTCAGAAACCTAACAGATTTTAGAGAAAAATTATTGAGGGCACTTTGAATGACAATCTATTTTCTACTGCATTGCCTCAACAGTCCAAATGTTTTTGGATGTTCTTGATCACCTTATACATCAGCTTTAGGAGAGTTTTAGCTGCCTTCAATAAAAAGGTCTTTTATTAAAGAAAAAAAAAAAAGTGTATCTGTCAGAAGGCAAAGGCAATTTAAAGGAATTGTTGCTTCAATGAAAGTGAAAGTTAGTGTTTTGTCCTGAGGTTCTTCATCCAAGATGCAGCTGATCTTAATGTTATTGGTTTCCAGCAAAATGCAGGCAGAATCCTTTTTTCCTTACAGCCTGTTGCTCATGCAGCATGGCACGAGCAAATTGTAAAGTCAGAGGTAAAGGCTGATATTAAACACCAGAGTACTGCCCAAACTAGGTGGCAAGATCTCTACACAGCAATCATATAAAATGCTATACTCTTCAATTTGAAACTTATATATATATATGTATCTATAAAATAACCTATTTCTAAAACCTTTCTACTTGATTATAACTCCTGGAGTTAGGTTTGTTTTTGCATCCATCTTCTCTTTTAGTACAGATCAGAATCTTGACCTTATTCAAAGACATCAGTCTATTTACTGACCAGAGGTAACCTACCGAAGAATTCTGGCATTGACTGATTGTCAAGCCAGCAATCAGCTCCTGGAGGTACTGTATCAGCTGAGAAGTGAAACTGCAAAATCATTGTATGCAAACTTTAAGCATATTCACTGCTGCCAACTTCAGTGATTTTATCACAATCCCTGAGATACTGAGTGTATTTCCTGAAGCCTTCGTTTCTCAGCATTACTTTACCATCGGGGATTTGCGGCTTGGATTTCAAATAAAAAAAATAACTACTCTATCTTTCATGGCTAGAAATAAAAGTCTGAAAGCATTGAACCCAAAGCTTCAATAATTAATATACTTAAAGTGTATATATATATATATATATTTAAGTCAAGAGCAAAAATCTGGGAACCTAGGTTTGGCAACATCACTACTATCCCCTCTTTACCAACAGCATGCTCTAAAACTGAGCTGCTTGTGACTTTTTCCTTATGTATTATTTCTCATTGCAACCATTGGCAACTTGCAGTGATAAAAGCTTTAAAAGCATAATTGAGAAGGGCTTTAATGTGTAGTTTTTCTTGATATTTTTCCCAGGAAATTTTCAGAACTGAGTGAAATCAGAATCAATCAAAAGAAAGTCATCAGAAAATTCATGGTGTCTCCTCCTCAGACAGTGGCATCACTAATGTACTGAACTGAGGAAAATAGCAAAGCAGACGTGGAAAGCCAAACAGAACTGTACTGGCTGACTCAGTCAGGTCAGCATGAACTCACTCAGGTTGTAACCATTTTGGTAAATATTTTTCTATCTACTGCAATCTGTTACACAGTTTTTACTCTTGGGAGATTTATCACTAAATTTTCTATCGTCCTCTTCCAGCCTTAAGTGCAACAGAAAGCTATTTTCTCCATTGTTATTAAGGTTTTCTCCTGGTGAGAAAATAAAGCCACTTAGAAGATACAACATATCGATAGGCCCGTGACCGAGGGGTGGACCTAACTATGGACAACATCTCACAAGTCATCCACAACTGCAAGATGTGTGCTGCAATCAAACAGGCCAAGCAGGTGAAGCCTCTGTGGTAAGGTGGATGATGGTTTAAGTACAAATATGGGGAAGCCTGGCAAATTGACTACATCACCCTTCCCCAAACCCGCCAAGGCAAGTGCCATTTACTGACCGTGGTGGAAGCAACCACAGGATGGCTGGAAACCTACCCTGTGCCTCACGCTACTGTCTGGAACACCATCTTGGGCCTGGAAAAAGCAAGTCCTGTTGAGACATGGCATCCCTGAGAGAACTGAGTCGGACAACAGGACCCATTTCAAGAATGGCCTTATAAACACCTGGGCCAGAAAACGTGGTATTGAATGGATATATCATATCCCTTATCATGCACCAACTGCCAGGAAAGTTGAACAGTGCAATGGACTCCTTAAGACTACCCTGAAGGCACTTGGTGGGGGAACCTTCAGAAACTGGGAAATGAACTTAGCAAAAGCCACCTGGATGGTCAACACCCGAGGGTCCATTAATCGAGCTGGTCCTGCCCAGTCTGAACCCCTGCACACAGCAGATGGAGACAAAGTCCCTGTGGTATACATGAAAGGTATTTTAGGAAAGACTGTTTAGATTAATCCCACTGCAGGCAAAGGCAAACCCATCCGTGGGATTGTTTTTGCTCAAGGATCTGGCTACACAATTTCCACAGCAAAACAGCTGTGCCACATAATTCTCAGATGCTGCTTGTCTATTTTGCTTTACATCTGTTGAAAAACCAAACTCTGAACTCAGGCAAGTGTGAAAGCAGGGTGGCAAGCAGAAGGAATGGACACAACACAGTACTGACTCAGTGCATGACTGGTGGCTCCTCAAGCAGATGGTCTCATCGAGTCACGAGGTGAGCAGCACCTGGGTTATGCTCTTCCTGTGAACCCTCAGAAAGATTCTGTCCTTCTCTGCTTTTTAGAAAGGGACATGGGGAAGAAGCACGGGAAAAGCTCTGTGTGCAGCTTAACTATTATCCCAAATGTTCCTGACTAATCTGGTACCCCTCATGCAGATATGTAGCACCTGTGAAAAATCTGCATTTTTTCACACTGAACTACAAACACCAGGTTTCTTGCCCTGCTTTGGCATGGATTAAAAACTTGGATCACATAAATCATGTTTCTCCTGTTTTCTCTTTATGTTCTAACTGTAGAAGACAACTATCTCATACCTGTTTATATTATGCTCTATAAAATTGCATCCATCTTTTTAAGAGAGATGTTCAGGGAGCAGTAAACATCCAGATCATCATTTTATTTAATGGATTCATAGCACAGGACATTTGAATTCCATGGATTGTTGCCATGGCTGCAACCTGAATGAAGACATTTCCTTCCAGAATTCAGTAGACAAGCTCCTTTGTTTATTTTTAATTAAATTTTATTTGTATATGTAAAAGAAAAGGGGCAATGCTGACCAGTCAATCTGCTCTTCAGCATGCATGTACTCTATTTCATTACATTAGTACTTCACCAAGATAGTATCTTCTGGCTAAACTAAAGAGAATCTTTTAGAAAGACAACAAACCATATTTATGGACTTCAGCCTGCTCCATTAGGTCATATGCTCCAAGCCGGTTTCACATTAAATCTTGTGAAATGACTCTCTTATTACTTATGTTATCAACTATCCTCATTGCCCTGAGGGGCTTTGATATAATTTAAAGAAATCCAGCAAACTCAAAAACCTCCTAATAGCTATATCTGAAAGTGATACAGTCTTTCTTCATGCAAGAATTCTGAAAGTTTCTGCCTATGTAGTAGCATTCCCACATGACTTAATTTTCACCATTTCATGCAAAGAATTGAAAATAGCACAATAACACAGCTACTGCAGAATGCAAAGATTTGATTTAGTAATTGAGAAAAAAATTATAGTTGAGCAACATTACATTAAGTAAAATTTTACAGATGTATTCACAGCTATTACAAGCTACTCATATTACCATAGATTCAGCTTGGTACAATGATGATACAGATTATACTAAGCTTCCTTTAAAGAAGGTAACTTTTCTTACCGGTTGATTGCAGTAACTTTTTCAAGTTAGGAGAAGCGCTGCAAAGCTTCTCTCTATCTTTGTGGTATTCTATAGGTTTTCCAAAGTACAAGATGAAATAATGATTTAAGTCCTAGTAGAATTAATCAAATACAACTCCAAAAACAGCAACTCATGTCCAGGCCCAGGATCAATCAAACCAGCTGACTGGTTTCAAATGTGATGTTTCTTAAAAAACACAAGGGGTCAGATAGCTAGTCTTTGAATCACATCAAGGGATCAAGGAATTGGACTCTTTGGTCTTCTCTTATAAAAGGAACACCCCCAAACAAACAAGCAAGCAGGGTGAGACAACACTGAGGAAGGAGCATTTAACCTAGTAGCCCTTAGTAAGAAGTTTACCTGAAAGTGAAAGAGGTTGATGAGCCTTCTCCATGCATGTTTTGTTACTTATAAGAGTGGAATAATTTTGGCATGGTTATGCCCTCATAGCTGCTAACCTAGGGTAGAAAGGACTCCCCTGGGAATGAAGAGATTCTTCCACCCTGCTCCAAATCGAGTTTATCCTCTCCAAACACAAAATCTGAAAATCCTCCTGTCTGTGTTCATTCCCAGGAGTAGAAACCTTCGTAGTGTCAAGTTTTGAGGAAGTCAGAGTTTTGAGTAACTCAGAGGAGGCCCTTTTTCTAAACTCTAGTCTTGATTTCTTAAACATTTCTGCAAACATTGTTATTTTCACAGAATCACAGAATATGCTGAGTTGGAAGGGACCCACAAAGATCATCAAGTCCAACTCCTGGTCCTGCACAGCACTATCCCCAAGAGTGACATCATGTGCCTGAGAGAATTTCATGCCATTCTCTCCCATATTGAAAATAAAACATTTATTTTCCATAGTTATTTTATTTTATTTATTTTCAACATTTATCAGTGTTTGACAATCCTCCTCTAGCACGATAAAGTAACTATGTTCTGCACAAACAAGGCATCCCTGTTAGATTAATTGTCAATTAAAAATGCTGCATACAAAAAAAACTCAAGCAACCTGAGAAATAGGAATTGGCAAAGTCTGTTGCAGCTTAAGTTATGGCAGAACAGGCACATGGACAGCGCACACAAGGTGAGTCAGTGGGACTTTTGTTTGAGTAACAGCTCTGGATGACACATGAAGGCAGTCACAATTACACGTTTATGGTTGTGGAAACACAATTCCTCAGCTAGTGCTTAAGAGACAAAGACTGGTGATCAGTGAAAATTACATGGCACTCTCCTGCAAAAGCAGAGTAAGGACCACACTGTGTTACATATTTAGATGCCAGCCAGATGCCTGCTACTTCCTGATCCCAGGCTCAGTTCCCAGGACAAAAAAAATAGTTGTGCTGCCCAAAGCTGGCTTTGAAGCCACCCCGGTAAGAAACTGATTATAACAAGGCAAAGACAAAGAGGCACTTCAGACAACATCAGATAATTTAAAACTGTGCACAGCTCCCTGCTAGAATAAATGGGCACATCATCATCATTGCTGGTGAAATTTTATCTGTTCAGATAAGCAGAGAATTAGGCCAATAATGCCCTACCAGACTAAATTATGTAACTACTTATCTGTAAAGGTTACTTTTGTTATCTCCATAATGGAATTATCTTCACAAAAACAGTTATTTAGCAACTTAGTTATAAAACCATGTAGGAACACCAGAATTTCTATCATCAGTTTATGATTGTCTTTCGTTATTAATTCCAATCATGCTATATAGTGATAATGGATCACAACAGGGGCAGCGCTTCAAATATTGCAGCAAAATATATCCAACAGACCAGAACAACTACCTGCTGCATTAGACTAATTCTGACACACTTTTGTCTTTTTTCCTGATTTTTTTTTGTTCCCTGTTTATCTGCTCTCAGTTTCCTAATCTAAGCAAAACAGATGATAATATTTTCCTCTTTGATAAAAGCCCTAGTGATATCTCAATTTATTTTTGAATTACTCTGCCTGTCAATAGTCAGGTCCACTAGACAACCAAGACCAGCAAGTGGAAAGGCATACTTGATGGAATTTGAAAAGTTAACCCTGAACACACCACCCAACAGCTAAAATATTGGGATCATTCCTTTAACAAATGATGTCACATACTCGGTTGTTCAAAGTAATGGCATTACCTTTGTTTTAGACCTGGTCACAGTGCTTTGTATTTGGCTAAATTGTTTACATATGTGCTGAGTTTGTATAGAGCCATGCCTTTACAGCCCAGTAGCACTCTGTATCATTGTTCACACACACCAACATGATTGAACAAGTCTTTTGCTGAACTAGAAAATCACGTTCATGTTCATCCCTAGACCAATTCCTAATAATGATTTTTTCCATCCTGCAATCTGAAGTTCAATTAAGGACCAAGGACAAATGAAAAATGTTTTTTCCCTCATGAGACTTTTACTTGTTCAGATCTAAATATCAACATAAATATGTGTTAGGAATGTACTGTTTTCATGTATATGTGAGTTACTCTATACTTGCTCTTTTTTCCCACTTGAGGAGGATACTCCATATCCCCTTCCAGCACCTAAAAATCCCACCTTAACTTGCACTAAGGAAGCAATTTACTTTGAGACTGCAACCTTTTTTATGCAATCTACTGCTCATGCATGTTAGGCATGACAGATGCTTCACACACTTTTCAGCCCCTTACAGCAACAGCTTCAAGTCTATAAGAAAGCTAGGCCTAAAGTCAGCAGTACTTTACAAAATGATAGAGCCCATGGATGAGTATCTCCTACAATATGTAAGATATACTTGTAATGCACATATCTCTATGCATAGAGAAAGGCACTCTGCCTGTTTACTGTTGGAAAAAAAAATTACAGCACTGTTTTTGTAAAGGAATCTGCTAATATATGGGACTGGATTTTATCATGTCCATTTTATATGGATGTGATTTCCTTGGCATGTCATTTTTCAGAACTAATGATCATACAACTGTGATCATAAAACACTAAATTAACATGTTCTACAAAATAGTTTAATTTATCTTTGAGACTTAAGTAAGTACTTAAGGATGCTGAAATTGAACTTCATCAAAATATTCAAAAGAGCCCTTGTCCTTAGCAGAAACAAGCAAACAAAAAACTTAGTGATTATTTAGTGATTATTTTCTATATTTCCACAATAGGCTGGTTACAGCAAAATGAGCATTTTCATAATCATTTAAAATACTTAAGTGGAGTAGAATACGATGCTATTTTCAGAATGGTTAAAATGCTTCTTAGGTCATGAACATTCTCAATGGCAGGGCACATTAGTCCAAAGTCTGTTGTTATCTCAGTTGTTCTGATAATCTGTGACCCTGCTCCTACCCCCAGCTATCTGCCACACAAAGGCACAGGTTGTTGCCTTGCATTTACTAACATGTTTTGCCCTCTCAGGTGAGCAGTCAAGGATCTACTTGGCACAACAAGCAGAGCAGCATGAACAAAATGCATTTTCAGCTATTTCCTAATCTCCTTCCTCTTGGTCCCTCAATAATATGAAATTCTTATTCTCTATACATAGAGTTTAAGTAAAGATTGTAATAATTCTTAAAGATAATGTCTTTCTCTTCTGTTGGAAATTTTACCCACATATAGAAAATAATGAGAATAGTCCTTTGTAGCTGTTGGCCATGTTCTTGATCCACGTTAAACCTAATGATCTGTGGATTTTGCCTTTTTCTGTTATGCTGTTGTCTGCTTGTTTCTCTTTTTTTTTTTTCAAATCATTGGCAACAAGCTCTCAAGTTTTTCTTATATAGGACCGGAAAAGATATTTTCCCTAACTTTCAAGATTCTTCTTTTGCAGGCTCATTTTGAGACTGATACCATTCCACAGAGGGATTGCATATATTTTAACACTGAACAAAAGCCAACATGAAAATCCATGCTGCATTTTTTCATCTGATGGATACTTGCACTAGCACAGCAATATTTACAAGACAAGAAGTCAGAATTCACTCACTGCTGGAGGCTAGTATTCATGACACTGCTCGTTTCCCATCATGAACTGAGTTGGAACCTGATCCATGACTAAGACTACTGTGCACAAATAAACAATAACATGATCACTGCACTGAAGCATCATAGGGTAAACTGCAAGAATAATGTCAACTACTATCACATCACAGGTTCTGGTGTTTTCTTATAAAGAAGACAAAACATTTTTATTTTACACTCCAACAAAAGCATTTATTAGCAGCTCTCAGAGTTATCCTTAGCTTAATTCAAGTTAGGCATGCAATAGCTATATTTCAGACTGACCATAAATCATTTTTGAGGATAAGAATCAGAGAAGGAGAAGGCAAACCACTGAACGCTATTTCAGAATTTTGGTATTAAACACCCTTTATACAAACAAAATTATAAAAATATTGTCTGCATAGGCCATGAGAATGTCATGTAAGTGTATCAGATAAAGTAATACAGTTCTTTCACACATGTCATGACAGCATAATAAACATGATAGAGGTATCTGTTACTGTTCCAATTCTGTGGTGGTACTGTACACTGCATTATGTTAAACTAGCATGATAAAAGATTCAAAAAAGACACAGTTCTTCAAAATAAAAGTATTTTTATACAATTTTTTTTCTTTCATCCATAAGGCAATTACTAATGTGATACAAAAAATATTCAGCCAAAATAATTGAAATGTGTATAAAATGGCATCATTATTGGGGAAGCCATAAAAAGTAGGAAAAAAAGGAAAACGTGCAAAAAGCTTTACAAAAATGCTTGCACAAGTTTCCATAAAACATGCAGCTAGACAAAATAGATGGGACACATAGTCACAGGCTTGACTTTTTAAATAATCCTAAAACAGAAATTTCTAGTTGTTCAGTTTTAGTATCATCAATACTTGAAAAACTAAAGATTGTTGCTTAACAAAAAACTCTGCATCCATGCTTAATGATTTGATGTATATGTATAATAATCTCATACAGGTGCAAGTATCTTCTGGGATTGGCCACAGCTGATGCATAATGCTAATTTAATATTGTACAAGGGGAATGCTTGTTAATTTCTTCCAAGATGTCTTGGTTATAAGAAGTACAAATTATTCTGATTTGGGAGCAGTGTGGGAATGAGAGAGGATGACACTTTTCAGTACCACTCCTGCAAGAGATTACTCCCACACAAGGGATTTGCATGATAATAGAAAAGCAGTATTTTCAGGGTTTTATCTACTACAGAAATATCTGTACACTATAGATTACTGACCAAGGCACTTAGCATAACAAACTGGAGCCCACATCTCTGCTCACATTTTCATCTGTCATAGCTATCACTCTTTTATGTTCCTTTACATTATTGCTGCAACAACAGCTGTGCTGCTACTTGCATTTTCTGAAAAGTCATACATATTGATTAATCATTTAAGTATGATTAACCATTTAAATAATGAAACATCAGCTTCACAGAATTGTTCCAATTACTTGTGTGATGTATTCTCAGGTACCCATGACGGTCCAAAACACCATCCTGGCAGTGAAAGTTTCCTCACATATCTCTAGTATGATTCATTGACATTTTAGACAACTGGAAAGTTTGAAAAATATTTTCTAGTCATTTTACTTAGGGCATGTTTGGCTGATGCCCCTCACAACAACTGGATGATTCACAGCTGCCTACCTCCGAAAAGCAGTTCAGCAGAAATTACTGTTGTGTTTCTATAGCAAGCAGAAAGGACTGAAACTGATTTCTCCTGGAAAATGCAAACCCAACATACACAATTTCAAAAAGTCATGACACTACCTACTCTTAAAATGATATAGTTATTTTAAACCTACACTAATGCTAAGGCAAAAGACTTCCTCCCCAAAATAAACGGCCATCTTGCACACCCAGATCAATAGCAACTCCAACACTTCCAGCTCAAACCAGCCAAGGTCTTTAGCCAGGACTGTGGCTTCACAGAATAAAAATGAACCAGGAAGCTAGAAAGCCATTATGCACTTTGGGGAGTGTGTAGATTGAACCCTCCCATAAATCTATAGCTCAGTAGCCTGGACTGCACCGTCTTCTCTACATGACCTCTGGGAGAGAAGGAAGGCAAGAGCTGCAGTAATATCATGCATCCTTCCTGTTATTTGTTTTCCTGTGGGCTTTCCTGTGGGCTCCTCTTATTGCCAGACTAAAACCACATTTACTCTATGACTGTAACATTTTCTGCCCACAGCATGTGAACAGAAAGGCAGCGGACACCAGCTCTTCAGCTGTGTGGTGAGCATATTTTCTGTTCCATGATGGGAGGAAGACTGGAGAATTTGAGCCCTGGTATGCTCACTATTCACCTGTATATCAAGTGAATAGTTCCTCATTTCCTGTTTCAAATTATAGACTTCAAGCTCTTTGGAAGAGCTGTAAATATTTGAAAGCTGCAATGCAGTTATTTTTTAGTTTTCAGATATTTTTGTATTTCATTTTTTAAATGAAAAATAAATTTTTTGTTATATAAAATGAGCTTTTTTCCACCCACTACTCAGCACCCTTAATTTCATATCCCACTCAACTTATTACTAAATCTTCTCCCAACATAATTTTGCCTTTTTTGTAACTTTGGGCTATTTTATTTAAGGGACCTTCAAATATATCATTAATCTTTAAAGATGTCCCATATCATTAATTTTACTCAGCTTAAATATTTCGGCTGATTTCAAAGAGTTAACAGCTAACAACTTAGACTGATGTACAAAGATCCTCTTCCACACACTCACAATAGCTGACTCCATGTTCTGCATAACTAATAATACATACCTAAATATATAAAGATTTGAGATTAATCTGATCAATCTGTTTGTCTTTAAATATATTTATACATTGTTATTGGCATTTAGGTACCTCCTAAGACTAAAACCTAGATCTAAATTAATGATATCCTTTAGAGACTTTTCAGGCCCCATTTACTTGTGTGCTGCAGCTGCCACTAAACTGAGTAAGAAGTCTGTGTTGCAGTGCAGAGAATGGAGACAATGCATTGTGATGTGGATCCCAGTCCTGTGCATTAGCACAGCAGCTGAGGGTATGAAGTGTTTCTACTGTCCTAACTTAAAAGAACCAGCTTCATTCCCATGTAATACACAACTAATAATTATATTGAAAGGCTGCAATTGAAGCCCTATCTGAAAGCTTTTCAGATCTACAGAATCCCAAAGAAGGAATGACCAATGTCAATTAAAAAGACTTTGATAACCTTAATTAAAAGTGTGTCAGAACAAATATATCTCACTTTATGTCCTGAAGCTGATTAAATTGTAGTATGACAAAGTGCCATTGGATATGAATGTCAGAGCTTCAGTGATGCTTAGAGACTCAGTGCCTCAAAGCCCTCTTTGGAAAATTCCCTTGCCATAAACCTCCCTTTTGCATCCAGTTTCTGCAGCTGGCAGGAAAAGTGACATCTTAGAAAGTGTGCCTCCAAAGCACCCAAACCCACAGGTAGCCAGTGGGAGGTGGCAGTGAAGAGACTGGCATTCCTGGTTCCCAGCCCCTGACACACAGAATGTGCTATCAGAGGGGGCTGCTGTGCAGCTGGTGAAGATTAACAGGAATACAAATTCTGGCCTTCGGTTTTCTGTGTGTTGAGACTCCATGCGCACATGAGTGGCCAACCGGGGCTGGCTAACCACTGAAACAGACCTTTGTTCTGCTCCTGTTTGGCAGGAGAGCAACATTAAAGTGAAACAGCAACAAGGCAAGTCCAAGCTGTCTTGAGAAGAGTGGACACTGTGATCTCTCCTACCAAAATTCAAACAAAGTCCCCGCAAAATTCTCTACAAACTTCCGCAATCAATAAGTTTCTTATCTCACCCTGAGCTCAGATATGACATACTTTTCCAGACCTTTATTTTGGCCACTGAGGAGGAACATAAAAGGACTATAGAACCTAACTGCAAAATATATGCTTCAAAACACTTTAGCTATATTAGCCAGAAAGTACACAAAGGCCCAAACCTACTAAGCTGTCAAAGAAAAGTGGTTTTATTCCGACAGGATTTATTCAGTTGTTGTTCAAAATTAATAGGCTAATACACTAGAAAACCATTGCCATTTCCATACCTTGGAATTTTTTGCAAACACAAGGGATATCTTGAAAATTTTTTTATAACAAAATGTTGAATAATTCAGTTCCTTGTTATAAAAATCTAACAGAAAGGAAATTAACAAATCAGTGGCAGAACCGACAGAGAAGAAATCCAAAAAGTCATTACAGCACTATATAATTATTTGATAATTTTTTAACTGTGCATGTCAGCAGGAGCAAGAAAGAGACTGCTCTTCAGAGACAATTCAATCAAAAGGCTTACAAAGATATTAATGTAAAAGCTTCTCATTGTCTGAAAATCCTTTGCCATGGAAACTTAAAATCAGCTACTTCCAAGTGATTTTAAATCTTAACCATCCATCCTAACCCTCGTGTTTCAGATCTGATATTTCAACCACAACTATTACATCTTCTGAACAGGTGTATGCATTATCTGTACAAAGACCTGCATGATGAGAATGTCCGTTTACTCTACAGGTAGTCATTTTGGGTCTCATATATGGCAGAAATTACTGTAACAGGAATCCTGTATTCAAATCACTCAAACTCTTGCACATACACTACAGTAATGGCTGGGGTGCTGTTTTTTTTGCATTACAGTGAAGCTGCTTTTCATCAAACTGTATTTTCATGCTGCTTTGAACTTGCTGACAGCATTGATCCTCTTATCATCTTCAAGGATATCTGATAATAATTATCTGATTGAATGGAAATTTGAGACAGTTTCAGCTACAGGTGTACCAAAATTTTCTTTGAAACCTACAGATGCTCCGCCAGTCAGTGAGATTGAGTATGAAGGATAAGCTGAAAAAAAATCTGTTTCAAACTTGAACTGGGGAGTGATGTACTTCAATTACTGTGAATATAAAAACATGAGGAACAGATCTTCAGCTGTGAGTTTTAAAACTGTGTTGGCTACCGGTTTTCCAGGCTTACATGCTGCTAGCAGTGATTGAAAGCAACTTAACCTCCCTGAGAAAATACTTGCCTTTATGCATTTGATAAGGAGTACTTACCATTTCCACTTTGCTGAGATCATACAAGCATTTTATGTTAGGAAATTCTGAGTTAAAGCCCACCCACAAAGCATAAAGGAAGATTTCTTCTAAGGTTCAGAGGAGAAACTACTACTAAATTAGTCACATTTCCATGCCACTCATATATCCATTGCTTCATTCAACTGCATTTGCAGAGCCATTTGGAATACTGTATAGAGACTCCCTGAGAAATACTAGAGGTACTCCTCAGACAAGTGTTTTTGCTTTTGTTATAGCTGAGAAACTGAAGCATTAACTAGTCTAAATTCTCCTTAAAATATTTTTATCATATGGTTCACTGACATCTCAGTTTTTGGATTAAAGGACTCAAGGGAATGAGGAATATGAACATTTTTCTTCTGAGTGCTCCTTTTTAAATTTGGTTATTCAAATCACTTGACAGAGGGTTAAATTCTCATGCCCTCTCTCATCTTCCTATTAACTGCAGATCCAAGAGACTCAAATAAGCATTAACTTAAACCCTAAAATACCTATTAAGCCTTGAGCATAAGACTATTTTTTGAATTCAAGTCGTCTAATTCACTAAAAAAGAAACATTAACAGCTTTTCTGTGCTGTCAGAGCTGTGCAAAAGAGTTTAGATACAACTGAGACACCAACCTTCTGCCTTTTGGTTTATTAAAACTCGGCCTTGAACAGCTGATTCATGAAAATTTGGTCTTTCTGACTGAACCAGGAAAAGTTGATGAAAGCATAGTTTAAAATGTATTTAAATAGTAAATTAAGTAACCTAAGTGTGGATGGGATTTTCAAAAGCACACAGCTAAGCTGATTCCTGTCACCCACTGGAGTTTAGATTAATTAATTGTCCTTATGTGAAATAAAAATAAGAACAAAAGTTTTTGCTTGTTTTGGGAAGGCTTATCTTGCCCTTCATTGCCTTTAACTGATTATGTTATCTGCTGAGCTTAATGGCTACAACACTAGAACTGGAGGTCTGACACCAGCATATACTGTTGATGTTAAGTTTGAAACTACGCAGTTGAACCAACTTCAACACTTCAGTTCACTGAAGACAGACTTTGGAGCCGAAAAGGCAAGCTTTTTGTGGATTTAGTGTGTGCTTTTCTACAATGGTTTGTATTTTATGTGACATTGTCTAAACCACCATGTGACTGTGTTAGTGTGTCCAGACTTCAGCGATGCATGGATGGAAACTCTCTGCATCTTTTGAACTCCAAATTTTTGCCTTTCTGGAAGCTCACATGCAATTTCTCTCTAATACTTTTCACTGTCATTATTTAGGAATTTTTCTCATCTTGCCCAATGTCTTTTTCATGCAAATATGATTAAGTCATTCAGTGATTTATTGTTTCTTCTATGGCTTATTTCTTCTGATTAGTTTGTGAGACACTAACTTCTGTTTTTTTTTCTCTTTACTATGGCTTGCAGATCACTAAGGGATATTTCCTATTCAAACTAGTTTATTATCCCCATATAAAATTCACATAGAAATTGTTGACAATAAACCCACAGACAGTGATAGATAACATATCTTGTTTCCTAGGAGCAAAAAGATGACATTCATTTATGCACAAGCAGACCAAACATCCAGTCAACACGGAGCACTCCAGAAATAGCCAAAGCCTTTACTAATTATGTGGCCATGAAATGCTTAAACAACAAAGCATTAGAACATCCAAAATATGAGTTCCATCACCCTTTACATAATAAAACAGAAACTTCACCTAATGGAAATACATTGTACAATCTGAAAATATGCCTTATTGGAATGTTGCTAAATGGCAGAACCTAACTTCATGTGTTACAACCAGTTTTCCGTTCTTCAGATATGTGTGCAATTTGAGAAACAAGGAGGAAAATAAACAGTTTATGAGAGATAAAACTGGCAGATGGAGAAGCTAGCCTTTGTGCTTCTGGGAACAAATAAAAATCAATAGTGAAAAACAAGTGTAAAAATACAAAACTGGGCATGAACATTTTGCATCTGACCAGAACGCTATCTTTCAATGAAATAACACTAGAATTAATACAGAACACTATTGTACCATATGGATGCTTGGATCTCTGCCAGAAAAAACTGCACCACCTTCCCTTCACCAAAAAAAAATTACTGAAATGAGTAACAGCAAGGCTACCAGTCTTGTCAATATCCCAGACACAACCCTGATTAGAAAAATATACTTCTCAATCCAGTAAGACCAGAAGTGGTCCTGAGTGCTTGGAACTGAGTCTGACCTAAAGACACTGAAGGATTATTTAATTACCAGGTCACACTTCAGACACCCTGAACACCCTATTCAGTAACATAAAATTTGGTCACTATTAATGAGGAATTGTCATTAATCGTATTCAGAAGCAGCTCAGAGTTCTACTCTCTGATTATAATAAAAATTTGTTACCAGTATTTTAGACCAAGCCCAAGTTCCTCCACTTTGCTTATCAAACTTAGCACAAGACCTTTGTTTTATCTATAGATGGCAGTGCTATCAATTTAGTTACTTCACTCTGTTATTGAACATGGCATAAACAGCCATAAGCAACACACAGAACATGCACTTATACAGTGTATCTCATTTAGTATGCCTGATGGCTGTAAGTCGAATGAAGAAAAAACCTACAACATTCTCATAGGGTCCTTTGATTTTGAAGCCTCTTTGACAGAATTTTAACTCAATTTCAGGAATACAACTGAACTAACAATCTGTTGTCTCAGACAGGATGGTCTCTGTTTGATATTATGCAGGGCTGGATGGATGCCAAGGCAGATTTGAATGCATCTCAAAGTACAGTGAAAAATGACCAGGCTGTTCTGAAAGGAAGAGGTGTGTACTGGATGGGTCAGGCACCAAATATCTGATGCCTGTCTTCCCTTCCATTTCACCTATCAGGATTCAAGTGTGCTGGCATTGTAAACAAAGAGGAAATACAGAAATCAGAATGTAAACAAGAGAAGCCAAAGTGCTTATACTGCAAATGCTCTGCATAAAGCAAACCTTGTACAACAACAGAATGCTTGGGGGATCATGCTCTTTGCTGAAAAAAGATGCTGGCAGCCAACACAAACAAAACCTGGTTTCTAAAATCAGGGTATAGCTTAAGATATTCGAAGTCAGAAGAGGGAGTAATGGAGTGATTTAGATCATTGGAATTATTGGAGCAGTTATTTAGATTAAAAATAATTTCCTTTATACAGAGATCAAAAAGAAAAAGAAAATCCAACACATGGGAAGAAAATGAGAATAGATTTAAATATGAATCAAAGCATGTTTGTCACTGGATTTGCAATAAGACAAAATACATTTTATTCATTAGTTCCCAAGGAAACATGGTGTAGGTAATAACTTTGTCTTCTTTGAGTACAATTACCAGCCTGGTGACTGACTGCGCCCCTTTCCATATCTTTTTAGCATATTGACCAGGATCACAGGCCTCCTGAAGACATTAAATTCCTTTAAGTTTTTTTTAGAGCAGGCAGCCAGATGGAATACAGAAAGCCTACTAAAAATCCCTGTATGAGGTAAAAGTTCAAGATGGGTCTCAACTCTTATTACAAGCCAGAAAATAGACATGGGAAAGAGATATGGTCAAACTGTGGAAAAAAGTTTCAATTGAAGCACATATTTTATTAGACATTAGAATGCCCAGTCACACTCTGAAATTAATGGACATCATGCCTTATAATTCCATTGCTCACAAAACTGTATTTGAAATTACCAGAGGACTACTGCTGGACTTGGGCTTTTGCCAACTCTTAATGTAATAGAACATTCTACCAGTGCAAAACTTCCCTCTAGGCTGAAAAGCAATCAAATCACATCCTCTGCTACGTCATGGAACCTGAAGATGAGGACTATAATAGCTAGGCTTTACAGCAATGGGTATTTCATAATATCACAGATGTATTAGTTACACAAAGGAAAGTGTGCATTGATGTATGTGAAAGGTGTGCTTGTCTGAGTAATTTCATTTATAACAAAATGACTGTTAATGCTTTGTTGTGGATTCTCTTGCCCTACTTTATTTTGTTGTGTGAAGAACTAAAACCTTGATCAAAAAATGCAATCATTCCCCAGATTAGACAAAAACAACATCACTTACACTTGAATCTATTTCTTGACTAATTCATGTCAAAGAACTCAATCGATGTAGGAAATCATTCACTTGCTGTGCCACAGGTACTACCAGGCCTAAACATTAGAGAAGCAGAAGAAAAGATTATTCCTATCAAGTGCTGGCTTCCTGACCAGAATCTAGAGAATAACTTCCTGAAGAAGATGCTCTTCAGCAGTGAGGCAATACAAATAATCTCCAGAAAGAGCTGAGCCAGTCCCTCATTTCCACCATCATCCAGGAAGCAGCTTGGTCCAACACCCTTTAAGATTGCTTAGCCCCAGTGAAACTTCTCTCAGAAATGTCTTTGCTCCCACAGCTTTCCAGATCCAGATCCCAAACACCTTATTTCTAAAGTAACATGCACCTGTTTTGAATTAAATATATTGCCCCTCTATATTTTTTATCCATGAGGGAGCAGCCTGAATTAACTTAGCTTCCAACCAGCTGAAAAAATTTGCAGCAGAAGACTTGCTGATGCTGTCACATCCTTACATAAGCACTTTTTCACATCCCACACAGTCAGGACTCCTGAACTTAAAAAAACCATTTTGCTGCAAGCTGTCATAATCGCTACTTTTAGCATCCCTTAGATGTTGAAAAGCATGTGATGGTTTGCTGATGGGAAGCAACTGATACAGCTGATACTGCTTCCTGGGACTTACTGCAGGAATGTATCTGCTCTCACAACAGTGCAGGAATGAGACTGGTCCTGGAGCCAGCTGTACTGCAAAGATTTCTGAAGAAGTTCAAAAAGACTTTCGGATGCTTTTTTTCTTACTATGGCTCAGGACATTATCATATTCACTTCACTAGAAAGATGGGTTTAACCTGCAGACCTGAATATGCAAAGTGTTCTGTGATACCACTGGGAATTTGGAGAAGGAGATCCCATGAACTGGGCTTGATAGCTGAGATTAAACAAAACCCCTTACTTCTCTGACTTGAAGCTGCTCCTACAAAGATGCTGCTGAGCTGCAGAGATTATATGTGGATCTCAAAATACTCATACTTAGAGGATAGGAATTAAAATTTGTATCTGCTCACTATAAGATCATAAATAGCTTTTATTATATCATTCATAGCTTTATAATGTATATTTTTATTTGATTTTTGACAAACTCAGACATGACAGATTATATTATGATGAAGCCCACAAAATCAGATCTTATAAATCCTGTGTTCTGCTTTCACAAAAGAGGTAGAAAACAGAGGAACTTTGCAATGGATGCGATTCTTTATGACAGATTTCTTTGTAGGCATATTTTTTTAGAAAATTTCTATATGTTATCCATTCCATATTGGTCAATTGTCTTACATAACATTTGAAGTTTTCTTCATATAAAGAAGCTTTTGTCTATTAGTACATATGCTGGACAGATGTTTAATTTTTTTCATTCCTTGAGTTATATATTTTATTGTTCAGTAATTATTTCATTAACATCTGATTTGATGGGATGCAGCAAAAAGCCCCTGCACAGAAATTACTTTGATTTAAACAGAGTAAAAAATGATGCTATTTGTAAATCTGAAGACAGATCAGCAGAATTGAAAGGCATTCATGTGAGCAGTAGCATATTCATCAAGAAGACAGAAAAATGATAATTTCATAAACATGTGAGGACTAGAATAACTGCACTAATAACCACAAAATGTCAGAAGTTTTTCCCTCCATATTACCAGTTTTACTGTTTTATTATGTTGGTGATGGATACATTGAGTAGAGAGAAATACAGCCAGCTCCATCTTATCAACAAGGCTGGTATAACAGAGGGAAAAAAAAACAGTTTTGGCTTCAACACTAGTCATATGGTTAAGGGAATTAAAAAAAGACCAGATTCCTCTCTTCAGCTTTGTAAAATAATTGTTTAGCACCTTAGCTGTCTTAAATCAGTATCTAAATAAAGGGGTTACTCGTGTAGATCCCTCATTCATATCCAACTTTATGTCCCCTTTCAACACATCTGCTCTGCAGATTTCACAGAAGTGACACACACATGTCAATCATGCTAAAGACAACCCTCATGAAGAAGGGACTGTGTTGACTTTCACAGATAATAAACAAACAATAGCCATGAATAAAACCCAGATAATTTTCACTTCCACCCACATAATTCCTTCTTTCCTGGGGAAAAGTGGCATTTCTGGGCTTTGCTTTTTCACCTTGTTGGCACGTAATCTGCAATTAATCAAACTGGCCCCCCCATCCCATGACTTTCAAATAGAACAAAGTGGCTCTAAAGCAGTGTGACCCCTGCTGGAAGGGAAAATACAGGGCTCAAATGCTGGCTTTCCTATCATCATGGCAGTGAGAGTGAGGAGTAAAATATTTGGAAAGAGAACCCCACTGAGACTCATATCACCCTACTCAAAGAGAAAAGACGTAATGAGAAAAAACTGAATTTGGCATCCCAATCTCAGCAACAAGGTTGTATATCTCTTCTGTCACCTCAAGAAGAGTAATGGGACCTTTTTGGGGAGCTGCATCAATAGAAGAGAGGGCAAGACTTGACTTTGACCTTTAGTTAGAAAGGTTTTGGAAAATAAACTTTGGAATTGACCAGGGGAAAGCTTCCTTCTCATTTTCCCAAATGGCATCTCGCAGCTGCCATTGGAGAGCTTCACTTGCCAAATGTGCAAACAGATTTCAACAGATATGACCCATAAAGGATTTATGTAAAGTAATGATACCGACCAAGAACTACAAACACCTGTTTTCTATTCTCTCTTCTTATGCTGAAGCATGTGCTTTCTCCATTGTCACAGACATTTTGAGCAGTGTACTAGAGGAAACGTGCAGTTCCCTTCTTGGCATACAACTCCTGCTCCTTTCAAGAGTAATCTGGGATTGAGAGTCTAATTTGTGAAATGTTTCCTTCCATTGACATGTGCACATAAAGGAGTTACACACTGAAAACAGAGGCAGGAGTTCTATAACAAGCAACCACAAAATGAAACATTTTTCTACCCACATGGGATTAAACAAACAAAAGATGCATATGGGATTTAAAGTGACGTAAACTTTTAAAACTGCTTCTAGTTCTTTAGACAGTGCCACAAACTTCATCAAACCTTGTCTGCATCAATAGTGCTAACAATGCATTCATCATGCTGTCTTAAAAACCTGTATGACTACGCTGAAGAGGAAATAGCCTCATTTATACTTTCCTTGCTTTGTCTGCACATTTAGGCATTTATCTAAACTGTATTTATAAAGATGAAAAAGATATCTTCTTTTTTAGTTTCTATTTGTTTTCTAAAACACATTAAAAAATATGTAGGCTGCAATTTTCAGAGAGTAAAAAGAAATTTCATTTACTTGTAAGAGAACTGACTAATTTCCCTGAGGATTGTAGAATCTATCTACAGTATTTCTAAATCCATTTTACAGCCACTCACATTGCTATGAAATTCTTAAGGAACTTGAAAACCTAAAGCATTAATTACTTATATGAAAATGAGATGATTAACACACACATCTTTACAGTATTGGGACTGCACAACCAACTAAAAACTTACTATCATTTAATCAGGAAGAAACAGGAATACAAACATAACATGCATTGTTTGGATGTGGCTATTCAAATAAATAAGTCTTCATATTCTTTGTTTTGGGGACAGGAAGTAGAAGGAAATCCACAGAAATGCCAGAAAATGATGACTATGGACTGGCAGAGTCCAGCCAGCTGGGTGCTGACCACCTGTACCTTTGGTCAGTGTCTACATGAAATAACCTTTCCTTTTTCAAATGAAGAAGCTATTCATACAGCTATTGAGCCAAGGCACTTTTTCAGCACAGTGATTGCCCTAAGGTTTCTCACAGCAATGCCCAAAGGTTTAGTACAATTTCTCTGACAATCAAAGCATGGTCTTGTCTTCCCCATTTTAAGCACAGGAGAAAAAAAAGACCAGAACAGTTTGACTCTGCTTCTTTGTATGAATAAACAATTTTGACTGTTCATCTAATACAATACATTGTTGTGGGCAATAGCTGTAGCATATGATGTAGTGGAAATTGTGGACTCACTACAAAACGGACAATTACCTGACAATTTCTTCTTAAGACTTTCTAAAATGCCCTGAAATATAAGAGTCTGTGTATCCTTTAACATAGCTGCTATGATGAATACATTGTATTTTGGAACATATGTTGATTTGGCACTTCCTTCTTCAACTTTCAAACTGAGGAAGAAGATGGCTTGATGTCAAAGGCTTGAGCTGGGATTAGAAGAAGCAAACTCCCTAATACCTTAATTAACTATTGAGGAAGAAGCACTTCATGCAACCCTCCATCTACTGTCCAGTGTTATGAAAGATGTCACCAACAAGAATGTTCTTTCAGGCAGGAGAGAAAGGTTTTAATGTGATGGAGATTTGCTGACCGATGCTGTCACCACCAGAGTAGCCCACAATGAACTTAGTGCAACTGCTCTGTAAGTGTGAGAGATGCATTGCTGCAGCCATCTACTGTTGGAAGTTTTGCTGGTGTAGTAAAGAGATGTTGAATAATGTAGAAATCCTCTACACTAAGTATAGATATTAAAATATTTGTTGGTACTGATTTCTGCTGGATTCCTTAGGATTAGGACAAGTTGAAAATACAGTTGTGGTGGTGGTGGTTTGTTGTCTATTTTTATTTTCATCTTTTAACAAGGCTGTTTTCCCTTAATACTTGCTGAGTTATGCTTACAATAGAGCTTATAGCAAGACCATGGCATTAATGGTATATTTCTTTTCCCATAATATTACACTTATGTTAACCAGCTTTTAATGTTTCTTATGTTTTAATGAAGTTATTAAAATGAATTCTCTGACTGCATAATGAGCATTCACTTGGTCTTCAAGGAGCTGGTCTCTAAATGATTTTTAATTTCTCAATTATTTTCTAAGACATTGAACCAAGCCTTTTGAATTTGAATGCAATCTTTCAAATTGTAGAGAACTAATTGTATTCCTGCTATAGAACTATTTCAACTCCAGAAATGGTTCAGAATATTTACTTGGAAGATACAAAGGGGTGCTGTGTATTTTCTATTTATAACTAATAAATATTGAGGTCAGCTTCCACACATAATGGGCTGCTTTCTTTTCACAATTGTATCTGCAGCTTTCTGTAGACAGAAGAGCACATGCATCCAGTGACAATGCTATTCTCATTGCAATTCTTTCTAAGCATTAATTTACACTAAATAGTACAATTTAGGGTCTGCTACAGTATCTGTTTCCTGGCAACAGTTCCTTAGGCAATACCAGAGCCCATACCAGCTAGGGCATCTACTCCCTTTTGAAACTGGGGAGTGGTGAGCTGCAGCAGTGCTGGGGACATAGGGGGAAGGTGTACTGCTTGCTTCTAGGATACATTCCTGATAAATATATTCACTAAAAGCTAAGCATACTAAAATAATACAGAAATAAGAAAAGCACATTAGCTTTCAAAGATTTTTAGAAGCAACAAACCATAGTAAAATTAATCCTGAAAACGTGACAAGATGTGTTAAGACTTACACTTACTATCACCTACTAAAAGGTGACTTCCTGATAAAATCCAGTATTTCACCATAATATACAGAGCCACTGAAGTTCTTAAAATACCCAAATCATAAGCAAAATAAGGCACTTAAGCTTAAGGGCCTGAGTGGCCAAACTTCTTATAAAAACAGTCTATTTAGGAGCCAGCTACAGCCACTCCTAAAAAATTTGGAGGGAAAAATGCTTTTCAACGTATTTAGGTAACTTATTTCAACAGTCGGCTTAGTTAAAGCAGGGAAAGCTGATGGAAGCTGAAACCAAAGTTTTTATTTTAAGTCAGAACAAAAATGAATTGGAAGGTATGGCTAAATATATGGAAATCCATAGGACTGCTTGTACAAATGTATGTATGTGTTTCAAATTTTCCTGTGTAGAAAAAAACCACCGTATTTATCCCACAGACCCCATTTAGCTACTACTCAAGTGCACCGAGGGTTACACAAACAAATTCACTTTTAAAAATAAGATAAATTACAACTACATGATTAAAATGAATTTAGAATAAAGTTTCATACTTCTTTAAATCTGTATCTGCAATCAGTATTACTTTGATTTAAATGAATATCTCATAGGAGAGCTGCAGATAATTCCTGTTCTTTTCTGGAGCAGACAGGATCATAAACCTAGTGAAGCACAAGAACTAACAGAAAACCATTGTGAACTAAATGGCATTGGTGAGCTGCATTGTGCCCGTATCAAGGAATTAGCTGGATTACATCTCTAAGGACTGTCTGGAGAGATTAAACCATAAACTGGTTTTGAAATCTTCCAATTCCGCAAATCACCTAAATGGAATTAAAACAAAACCAAACCAATGGAGTAACTTGGGAGTCTTAAGTTCCCTGTAAGACCTAAGCTTCTAAGTCTCACATACATTTTAGGTGAAGTCTGCTTATAAAGCCACCCAAGATCACCAAGTTCAGATAAACAAAAATAATTGCTTTGTATCCTTAATTCCTACACATCACCTTCCAGATGTCAGATTCATTAGCAGTGCATTTGAAAAAAATTTAAATAATTACAATGCTGTGGTGGTTTGAGATCGATTGACATTTTAGTGGGCAGGAAAATAGCCACCCCTGGAAGTGGGGTGTGCCTGTGGATTTCCCATGAGCCCAGTGCAACACCAATTGTGGGCCAAATTTAAAGACAGACAGGGAAATGGGCCAATTAAAAGTGAAATGCGTCTCAGTAGGATATACATTTGCACAGGACTGCCCAGGAATCGCTCTCTTTGGTTTCCGGCGTTCAACAGGTACAGAGCTGTGGGCCGTGCCCTCGGCCCGGCTTTCCCCCCCCAAAGGCCACGGAGGCCTGCGGGAGGGGAAAGGCCGTGCCAGGCCGTGCTGGGAGCCCCTCCTGAGGGAGATATCCC
>VXBU01012844.1:323094-403640 GCA_013400315.1 Bombycilla garrulus
GTGTGGCCACAAGAGGACTGGTATTCTTGTGGGGGGATCTATGGCAAAGGCAGGAGGGACTCTGCTCTTCCTGTTGGGTTGGGGAAATGATTGTTCAAGGGGTGGATTGACTGAAAATCCTAGGTTTTGTCTTTTCATGTGGTTTTGGTGGGAGAGTGAACCGTAGGTGGGGAGAGGATGGATGTTTTGAAAGTTTCCTTCTGGTTTCTGTTTTTCTTTTTTCCTCTTTTTAGTGTTAGTTAATAAAGTTTCTTCTTTATGCTTTAAGTTTGGTGACTGTGCTCCTTTTTTGGTCCTACCTCACAGCAGAAATTGAGAAAAATATATTTTCATGGGTGCACTGGCCTTTGGCCAGTGTCAAACCATGACATTCTTGGTTCCCTGACCGGGAATTGAAATTTGGTAAATAAACCCATGACAAATGCCATTTTAGAATATGCATAATTGCTTGCCAGAGGCATTTGCTCACCAGAAGTAAAAATTTCCACTTGTTGCAGTGACTTGATGAGCTCAGGCTAAATAGTTTCAGTATTTAAACCAAGGTTTGCTCTAGTCACAGCCTGATGCTGAAATTAAGATTAAGACCTGGTAGTTTATTGCTCAGATGGGTGATATGACTTTGTTACAGTAAGTCTAATGAATTTGATGATTAGTTTGTTGTCTTTTATTGTCTGTTTCCAAAGTAATTGATGCTTGGCTTTTGACTGCTAATGAAATTTATGAAAAATGGCAGTGATAAATGCTTTTATAAAGTTTATTTGTTTGTTTTTTAAACAGCTGTAGTAACCATTAAGTATGATATAGATGCTGACTAGGAGGATTAAGGTTTACCAGCTGAGGCCCTGTAAAAGGTAGTGCTCAATATACTTCAATCTCTCTTCCTCTGGGTACTTTCATAACAGGGCTCTCTCTATCTACATAACATAAATATACATATTAAAAGAAAATCAAGCATTTATTTAAGCCCAGTTGACCACAGTTATGGATTTAATAAATTTATATAGAGTAGCAGAAGTACAGATGACTACTGAGCCAGAGTTCTTGTTCTTTGTATTGGGACTAAAGATAAGGTAAATGCTGAAACCTCCCACATCGCTGAAGTGCAAAGGTATAGCAGATATTTACTAGCAGCAGTAATACTCAAGATGTGGAGAGAAGCAGCCAGAAGGAAGCCACAAAGTTGCCCACCATTGTGCTGTGAATGCTTGTCAGTGCTCCCTTGGCAGAAGCCAGGGCCTTGCTCCTTCTCTCCGTGAGGCAGGTAAACTTCAGAGAGGCATGCAGGATGGGTGCAAGAGAAAAGCAGAACCCTTTCCAAACATCTGCATTCTGCTTTTCCAGCATCTTCTCAAAAATAGGAAAGACTAACTGAAAGATATATCCCAGACTCACAAAACAAAAAAGATATTTTTGCCTATTTTTGACAAACTGCCAAGATTTGTTTCCCCTATTTATGTCAACTACAGCATTTTTACCTCTTGTTAATTGTGCTGTTGAATTTATAGGTAACATTCAGTTTGAGTTCACACTTGATTGTTAACCTTCTCCCACTTCCACTGTCATGCAATATTTTCAGTTTTATAACACAAAAAGCCATTTTACCATCCAGAAAATGTAATGGAACTAGGAGGAAATATTTGCTAATCAAGATAAAATCCTGTCGCCTTTGTTAGTACTTAGAGAGTAGGTATTATTTAGTGTGAATAATGACAATGGAATCTCAGCTTGATTTCCAGAGTTGTTACTGCATAATTTATTCAGAAGATAAATTCCCTAATGAAAAGATACTAGATCTACTTTAAACCAACATTATTTCACCTATAATTACTGCTTCAGGAATACCACACTAACTGCCACTTATCACTGTGAGTGACTTTTGAATTCCTGCTCCAACTATGATATCCCATTGGGTTTGTTTGTCTCCGAGAGAACTTGATGTTTCAGGTTTGGCATGGCCCTAAAAAAGGAGACCAAAACCTCTCTTTCCCTAGAAATTTAAATGTGCTTTATGTGCCTCAAAACATAGAGATTAAATCCATTCATTTCCTCATAGTTATTTCCAACACAATGTACTATATTTTCCATCTGAAGTTTGTAGAAGCTCTTCAGTTCATCAGTGCTTCCCCTGCCCCTCTCTTTCATTTCTTATAAGCTGAGTACCCATTACCCATCACATTTCTCACAAAGTTTGGAAAAGAATATAGATGCTCTGGCTGTCAGAGCTAACCATCAGTCAAAAATCCCCATGCTTTGTCATTATGAGAATCTCATCATTTATTAGGAAACCATTAGGAGTAAATATGCTTATGAACATTCATTTGCAATTTGCTCATTATGAGTCTTATGGAAACCATTAGTGGTGTGTCTTAATTGAGTGTCCATTGTGGAAAAGAAAAGGCTAGACTTTATTGAGCAATGACTACAATAACACTTATGTCCTTTACTTTAATGTCCGTTGCTATGCAGTGGGTGACTTAAGATGCATATAAAAGAGAAAACAAAAAATAACTAGTTATTGATGGAAGACTGTTTCACCTCACTATGGGAAGGTCCTCCAGTTATTATTAATCAAGCGTGGTAAATAAAACCATCACGGTTGCTTTTAGTAAGTTTCTATTTCTGTTTATTTTGCATATAGCTATTCCCTTGTGCTAAGATTATAAAAAAATAAGAGCAAAACACTTTTTTTCTTGCCACTTGGTAAATCAAAATGAGCAATTACATCATCTATGTGTTAGTGGCAGCTGTAGAAGTTTTCAGTCCTAGAGCTGTGCTTGAAATAGCCTCATTCTCAATGATGGGCAGCAACTGTTTTTTCTAAAGAAAAGGCATACAAACCAAAATTCTCATGGAAAGACCTCACCTTATAAAAGCATCTTGTTATTTCATTTGATCTCAACTAACTGGCAATTCAGACAGTAATTTGTGTCCAAATTCAGATGCAGCAGAGAACAGGAACCTACAGGGAGCTGCACCAGGTTGCTGGTACATAGCCCAGGTGCCATGTGTGCTGACTGCAGCATCCCTCAGAGGTGGCACGCACCCTGTCACCCCGCAGAAGGGCTACCAGGCCTGCATAGTCTGTATTTATCTCTAGGCAACAGGAGAGAAGGAAAGTACAGCGAGCTTGCACTATCTTCTGATTGTGTAACATTTCAGACCTTGTCTTGGAGTGGAATGCAATGTCTCGTAATTTTTTTTTTCAAAGCTAGAATTAGTTCTGATATACTTTCAAGAAAACCCAAACCACATATTTCTGACAGGGAGCAAGAGCCCTTACCGTCTCAGCCAAGAAACCTCCAGCAGTAAAACAGCTGATTTTCTGCCTTTACAAGGCCACAAAATCTTCAAGCAGATTTTCACACACATACCTGATAGTCCACCAACATCCATCTTCTTCAGGTTCTTTGCCTCCAGAATGACGACAGTCAGTTTGCCAGCAGTAGGCACATAACGGAGGGAGAAACAAATATCACCCAGCTTTTCTTGCTGTGAAAGCAAACAAGACATGACGTTTAATGAATTTTTTTTACCTTTTAAAAAATGCAATTTTGAAAGCCCCTCAGAAAATTAGCAGGATTAAATCTCTGACTTGTACTGCTAAAGAAAACATTCAAATGAACAATACTGAGAAAAAGACCACAAATTGTCCAGATTAAATACTTGATAACCTCAAGTCTGTTGCAGCAACTATCCTGTATAGAACCAAATGACAAGATACATGCTGGCCAGAAAGTAAGTGATACTTCTCACGATTTCACCCCTGACAACAGGGGTCCCACAAATACTGTTTGCTCCTTAAACTAAGCCAGGATTTTTTTTTGTTTTCTCCAGGCTGCATTTCAGTGGAAATCTGTTAGGAAACATGCACAGCTACTAGGCTGTTTCCTGTGAAACAGTAACTATGGATCTTTCCCACCACACTTTGTCACAAAAGCAAAAAGTATAAAAAACCCACTAAGTACAAAATATTCAGTATAAAAAAAGACTTGTCTCCTATCTGGCAGAAGAGAAAAAAAGGCAGATAGAGACCATGAAAGGACACAGTACATCCCTCCTCACATAAGTAATAGCTGGAATGATTTGCTTTTGACTTCCAGCCCATCATCTGAGATCCTGCCAAATGCAGCCATTTGCTATTCATCGCTTGATATTTTCCTAACAGTCTTGGCAAATGGGAAAAGCTGAATGATGTTCAGAATTACAGGAACTTTGTTTTAAAAGAATGAATAAGAGATAGGAACCTGCAGATGACACAGGGAGGATATTGCTTAGAAATTATGAGCTGGATGATCCAAGCTGCTTTCCTCCTTTCGTTCAAGGCCCACAGTATCTCTAGGGGGCCTAACAAGGACGATTTTGAGATCAGAAGGATGAGCTTACACCAAGCAGACCAATAAAGAATTTCAGACAGCCAAGCTTCTCTTTGGAAGGCATTAATTCTTATGGTATATGTCTACTTCCACAATTTATTCTGACAGTAGAGCATAAAGAACATTTCTATGATCATATCTTTTTACTTCCAGTGTTTTCTTAGACAACTGAGAACAACTTGCTTACATGCTCGTGGATGTAGTGGATATTTCCTACAGAACAGACAGCCCATGTGCAAAGGACTTTACCTATAAAGTGACCGGTTCTAAACTGATTATTTCAATTTGGGACTGAAATCCAGAGATAGTAATAGATAGTGCTCTGCCAGTCATCATCTTAGTGATAGCCAGTGGTCAGGAAACATACAGAACAAGCAGTTACATGTAGTTAAGAAATGCTCAGACAGAACAAACAAAATAGCTTGTGATGTTAAATGTGTGTATTGCATAAAAATGTTGTGAGAATGCACTTGTGCCAGTATCTTGAGAACTCATGGTGTCCCTCCTCAAAAGGATGTGGTAGAATTGGGACAGATTCCAAGAAAAGCAGCAGGAATAAGCAAGGTTATGACACAGTTTCTGCAGAAGTAACATGTAAGCAGATTAGGACTCTTCACGTTGCAAAGCGAGTAGTTGGGGAAGAGACCTCTATCTGACCCAGAAGGGCCAGAGTGGTGTTAGTACCTTGTTCAAAAGGACTGACACAAATATAAAAAATTTTACTCATATCTGGTACAATCTGAGATGTCTTTCAGAACATGGACTGCACTGCCATGAAAGAATTTACTATTCCTCCCTGACTGTACATACTGTCCTAAATCCCAGCACAGATTCAGATAATGAAAATACAGATTTCAGCCATGCAACCTGCATAGCTCATAGCTATGGCTTTAGCTAAGCTTCAAACCACACAGTGACAGCAAATCATGTTCCTGTTCACCTGACATTTGGTTTTGCAAGTCCATATTGGATAGGGTAACACTGAAGTTGATCTATCACTTGCAGGTTGTTCAGAATGAAAGAAATCAATTGCTTATTGATTTATGTTATCATGATCACAGGTCACCCAGCCACCTGGTGTTCTCCACAGTCACTGCTCTATTACATTGTAGAGTTGGCTTAAATTTGCCTGCAGATTCATGAGGCTCTGAGAAGTCTTCTGAGAAGACTGAAACAAGGTACATATGAAAGCTTATTTTAGTCCCTCCATCTCAGAGATCTTTGTACCTATGTATTACCCAATATTCAAGGGCTCTGCCTCACCTCCAGATTCATTAGTCAGAATTGTAGTTGTAGCAGCATAGGAACTTCTTCCCCCTTTTAAATTGGTATAATGATTCTAACTGTTCCTTTTGCTGGATATTTGTAAGGGCTTTTCAGCTTTTGTTAGTTTCAACTTTTGACTTTTTAAAAGATTTGTTTGGTTGGCTTTTTGTTTTTGTAATCTTGTGTTGAGACAAGAGTGTGTTTACAAGGCATAAAATAGTTTTAGGATTGTGTCTTATGATCTGAGTGCTTCAGCATAGCTGAAGGAAGTACCTTACACTCAAAAGCAATTGCCATGGAGACCATCACTCTCACAGCATTTCTCCATTTGTAGTCATGTTATACTTCTGTGCAAGTACTGCAATTGTATATATAGAAGAGTAATTTTAAGAGGGAGTTTAATGCTTTTTTGGCCTCTTTTAATGTAATTTTAGCTGCAGGAAACACAAAGAAGGCAGCATCACACAAAGAGCCAGTTTTCCATAGATCACCACGAAGCCATGGGAAATGGCAGCAATGATGGGCTAATTTTCCAGTGAATAACCTGAAGAAAATATGCAGGCACCTCATCAAATGCCTCCAGAATCAAGTTCAGTTTTTTTTATTTTTGTTGGTACGAAAATTTGTATCAACTGCATTTCTACAATACTTCCTGTACATGTAACCTTTCCTCTTTGCATGACTGCCACGCTTTTTTTTTTTTTAATTCAAAAAGTATTTGTCAGGCAAAACACTGGAAGTGGCAACACTGCAATGAAGCAAAAAAAACCCAATCACTAGTGATGGGGTTTGCAGGAGATAATTAGAAACCCTTGCAGGGCTACACAATGCAGATGAGTGCTGCTGGTATGGTGATTATCTCATGGAGATGTCTTATTGCTATTATTAATTCCTTTCAGCCCTGTGTATAAATAATTTATGTTAGTAAATTACTTTGATCTCTGATGAAAATTTTAAGTTAGTGTTAGAAACTTCCAGCCAGGAGTTTCATAGTCATTAATCTATTCATGTATAATGCTTAGAGACCAATCAAAAGATGTTCTTCATCTAAGCAACTTCATAATTTCATTACTTTTAAATAGGATGCAATGGAGCAGAACATAAATGACAGAGACAGTGCTGCTAACACTTCTTCAACTTAGGAAAAGTTATTCAAAGCCCTGTTGAGACACTGGACTTTTCTGAGATGACTCTTAAGTGGCTCCTGCCTGTTCTGTGCTTCTTCTATTCGTCAGAAATCATGTTTGCCTTGACACAACACTCCTAATGAGCAACTAATGAGAAAAATGCTTTTTATGCAGATTACTCTCATTTGTACTGCAGAATCTCTAATAGAAATATCTGTCTCATTAATATAAATATCCTCTACATTTTTTGTGGAAGATATTATGCGAAAGTTGATGCTTGCAGTTCTCTTAGTAAAACAATACCAAAATAACAAGCCACAGCACCATATTTTTTTCCCTAACTAGATATAAGTCTTAAAACCAATTAATATAGGAAGAATATAAACACTGTGAGTTAGTTTCCAACTTTGGTACCTCGTTTTGATTGTGAATATTTGCATAAGCCTGAGACAAAATATGATGTGATTTATGGGCAAAGACCCCAAAATAATACCATTTTACTCTAACCAGTTTTTACAATGAAAGCTCATAATGTTCGCTGTATAGTTTTCACAGCATCCAAAATGTTTTAAAACTCTGTGGACAAAACAGGGACAGCATAAAAGTGAGTTATGAGCTACATTAGAGTCTTTCAAATTTAGGAAACCCAGGTAAACTGTAATGACAGAATCTCTAATCCCAATTCCCACAGTGATGGACTTCAGACAATTTTAAGGCCACCCACATGTTGTCTGCACATGGAGATCTCAAATAAAAAAAAAATCCTTTTCTTGGCATGTAAGGCATGAATACACTAAGCCTCAAAAAGTGCCACAATAACACTAGTGACAGAACCACAAGGATGCAGAAATTGATGACAGAGACTGGTCCCAACTTCAACTAAGCCATAGTGGCAAGTGGGTAGAATTAGCAATCTATATACATAGCTGGGATCTAGAATTATGAAAGCATTGCTCCTCCACATCCTTAGAGCAAACAGGGATCACACAGGGGAAGGGCAATACTGGTTTGTTGAGCACCCATTTTTTTTTCTTTAAACATTAAATTTTATTGCTAGCACAGCTGTCTGATATTAGTAGTTCCAAAGGCACCGCATTTTTGATAAATACATGGCTAAAGAACACAGCAGAAATTTTTAAACCTGGTATAATAAGGAAAGAAAGAATCTTTTTCTCTTATATTTGCAAATCAGGGCCCAGACCTCAAATATGAAGATGATTCTGACACAATTAGGCAAAGGAGTGGGAAGTGAGCAAGAAGCTCCTAGAACCCAGTTTGTAGAAGCAGGCTAGAAATAGATGGTGCAGCAGGGAAAGATAAGAAAGAGAAAGAAAAGCTGGAGCTAACATGTCAGCCCTTATGGAACTTTGGAGACTGTCACATGAATATGTATGCACACCAAGTATCACTGTAGCCCAAAGTCTGTGCACTACTTTTGGGATAAAATACCAAGAGTGGATAGGAGAGGCAGAGCTCTCCCAACCCTTTCAAGCAAAAGGCTTATTGCAGAAGTACCTGATTGAGACTTGCAGTATGTTAGCTATACATTCAGTCAATATAAACCTAAGGGCTTTAACAACTATACCATTAATCTGACAAGAGTAATTCCTTTTTTGTTTGAAAGAATTTCATGCCTGTGAACACAGCAGCTAAGCTGGAAGTAAATAGGTGCTAAAAGCCTCGGGAGAGAAGGCAGAACCATCTTCATGATTGTACCTACCGCAACTTTAAAGAAAGTATTTTAAAACAATAAAATATGAACAGACAAGTGCCCTACTGCACAATTCCTTACTATATCAGTCTGTATTTTGTCTTACAAAATGGGTACAGAATGTCTGATCAGAAGTCTCTCCTGTTTGCTTTTACTAACTTTTTCTTTTAGAAGAGTCTTCATAGATTACACTCTCTTCAAATGTGCACACTTGGCCACAAAAGGAAGCCCCTGATAATGTAAGTTCAGTTACAAGACATCAAACAAGTAAATCAAGCAGCAAAGTGAAATAGGTTATAGCATGAGACCTTGGAAGAAACAGAATTCTCGAGACAAATATCCAGAGGGCTCAATTTGGACCCTGTAGAAAAGGTACTAGCAGTGACAACATGCTAAAGAAGAGATGGAAAAGAGACTGCTATTTGTAGCAGGGTCCCTTAATCGGAGACCTAGGCTAGAAATACAACACTCATACTGATGCAGTGTCATGACATATTCTGCTTTATTAGTCGCATTTATTTCTTATATATGACAAAATAGTTTACATTCCTTGTTGAAGATTAGTCTACCTAATTGGGTACAGTTTTTTGACTTGTCTTTAAACTATTCTACTATTGGCATAAATCACAGACAGGCAGGACAGAGTCCAGGCTACTTCCGCTTTCATGGCTCCATCCTTTCAAGGTTATTTCAAGGGCACAGGCTTTTGCAGACTTTTGCAGGCCTTTGCTAGGCCTTTGAGTCAAACCTAAGTTGTCCGAACTTCTGGTCAATAAAATGTCTCTCTACAGCTATTAGGCGAAGAGAAAACAGAAAGAGATGTAAAGGTCCATGAGGCAAGTTTTAAAAGGGTGAAGTTCTACGGCAGACAGGGAATAATCTTTCAAAGTAAGTGAATTCATTAAAGATATTGGGAGGTGATATCTGTAGGCATACAGTCATGCTAGAAAGTTGTGCTGGTTTGAGATTAAGTGACATTTTGTTGGGCAGGAAAGAGCCACCCCTGGAAGTGACTGTGAGTTTCCCATGGGCCCAGTGTAACACCAATTGTGGGCCAGTTTTAAAGACAGACAGAAAAATGAGCCAATCAAGAGTGAAATGCGTCTCAGTAAGATATACATTTGGCACCTGACTGTTTGGGAATCTCTCTCTTTTCCTTCTGGCCTTGAACAGGTACAGATGTGCTGCAGCCGTGGCCCGGCTTCCCCCCACCACTGCCTATGGTGTACGGGAGGGGGAGGCTGGGCCGGGCTGTGCCAGGAGGCCTTCCCGAGGGGGCTGTCCCGGCAGCTGGTGGGGAGGATGGAAAAAAAGAACTTGTATTGGCCCAGTTCCCCCCCCCCCNACAGCTCAAAAGAGATAAAAGATGGGACCTGAGAACTGATGTCAACGAAAAGACAGAGAAAAATCCAAAATAGGAAGGGAAAATGAAGGAGTGGGCTGGGTTGGCATGGACTTCTCTTGCAAAGCCATAGAGAATAGACTAAATGCTTCTATAACATATACCATACTTCTTAGAGAAATATCCTAGTCCTTTGGGGGGTGCCAATGAAGCACTAAATTTTGACATCCCTGGCCCCAGGGACGACCAGACATGGGGAGTGCTGAAGCACAAATTTAATGATATCCCCGGCCCCAGGGATGAGTGATAACTGTGCCTTAGGATGAAGATGAAGTCAATGAGAAGTTTTTATTTTAGACTGGAAAAAAGACATTCTTAAACTGCACCCTAAAAGCTGATACAGTCCATGGGCAGTTGTGAGAGGACTGTCCAATAGGGGACGATGCTTCGCAATGGCAAATCTGTGGGCGAGCCATTTGTAAAATATGTAGCCACAAAAAAGACTAATATTCTTACGGAGGCTCTATGGCAAGAGACTCTGCTCTTCCTGATGAATTAGGGAAATAATTGTTCAAGGACTAGATTAACTGAAAATCCTAAATTTTATCTTTTCATGTTATCAGCAAGAGAATATACAGTCAGTGGGGGGAGGATGGATATTTTTAAAGTTTCATTCTAATTTCTATTTTTTTCTTCCTTTTTATATTAATTAATAAAATTTCTTTTCTATACTTTAAGTAATTGTGCTCCTTTTTTAATCCCCTCTCACAGCAGAAATTAAGAAAAATATATTTTCATAAGTACACTGGCCCTTATCAAACCATAACAAAAGTATAAGTGAGAAAGGGTTTAATTGCATATTCCTTTTGACTGACTTTCCTACCACAGTCCTACTCTGACTCTTTGTGATAAACTTTTTTATGCCAGCACTTTTTTTATGCCAGCACTACTTTTACCTTGACTTAACAAGAACAGACCTATCAGGATCTTTCTCTGGAAAGAAAAAAATTCTACTTCCTATTCCTTCTTTTTGCCCAGCACCCTCTAAACAGCACTACTTCAAACAGAAATTTGTGACACAACTCTGTGTTCTTATTGCAATATATATATATATTTAAAACCACTGGATTACATGTTTTTTAACTGCCATAACTATGTAATACTCCCCAACACAATGGTAAATGAGACTTGAAAGCAATTTGGACAATAAATCTGAACCAGCCAATTTTATTAAAAAATTAACAAACTAGGTTTTGTCAGCCTCCTCATTTTAGTCAGCTTACAACATTTTTAACTATTTAGACAGAGTATTTCAATCACTCCTTTCCATAAAGCAGAGAAAATGGAAAGAGAAAACACTTTTATTATTAGTAGAAAATGACACTTCACAGTCATCAGTTTGAAAGCATCACTATCAGATGCCTCTTGCAAAATGAGAAATGCTGTGGCCGAAGGCAGCTGAAATCAAAGATTAACCAAACCGCACTCCTCGATTTCCAGACAAGAGTCCATGCTACCAAACATACTATGTTCTTAATTAAACAAGAAGAAAATGAGTTTCTTAAATAAATGAGAAAGGGAGGAATGAATTAAAAGAATCATTTATGGCTGAACGTCGCGGCCTAGTTTTCTCTATCTTGTTGCCTATCCACAAATGCTCTGCTTTAATGATTGCATCTCCCGCTGTTTTGCCACTTGGCTTCTCCTCAGCTCCTGCCTGATCATATTTCCATATGTCACTCATGTCTATGCAGGCCAGTGCACAAAGCAAAATTAATTTAACTTCATGGCACACTAGTATTATTACTTTTGACAGCATGGAAAACTTATTAACTACAGTATGTCACAAGGCTAGTCTTCTATTGAGTAGTTGAAGTACAACATTGAAAGGAAATGTAATACATTTGAAAGACTTTTTTCTTGGCTTATCAGACATTGTGAGAAGTCAAATCACGAATCTTTTCTCTAATTATCAAAATATTATATATGCACTGCAGTCACTCTACAGAAAGTAATTGTCCTCCTGTGACAGAGTAATAGGAAACCACACTACAATTCCCTTGCTTGATTTGACATTTCTAATAATAAGTATGAGCATCTTAACGCTCAGTTAATGTAGTGTCTACTACAAAATGTGTCTTTAGTTTCCAAAGGTGATTGAATTAAAAGCTTTAGACGATGAACTGGATTACAGCATACATCCAAAAATATACAGGATTAGCAGACAGTAAACAACTGCAGTTAAGAATCAAAATAATTACAATTTCTTACTTGTAAGATGTATGACTGCATGTGGTACCGTACGAAAAACCTGGCATGAACAGTGTCCTTGCTACAACAGCCATACATTATTGATTACCCCAAGACAGAGCAAGCCAGTAAAAGCAGGAATGATTGGTATGATGGAATGACTAATCATCTATGGCTGCTGGTAACTACTGCTATAATTCATCAGCACCAAGGAAAGACTATCAGGCAAAATCAGTGCCTCCATTACTGAAGCCATATAGTATTATGCTTCTATTTGTTCTGCAAAAACCATAAAGAGAAATTCAGGGTAATTAATGGATTACCGTCAAAGGCAGGCATCTTCTTCCCTTTCCTTAAACTTCAACAAACTACTAAGACAATAAGACCTACTACTAAAGACATTAAATAAATGTTGACTGATGCTCCTTCTCTCCTCTCTGGCTTGCTGCAGTGCCAGGTCAGCTTTCATGTTCCTCCATAATATCCCCTAGCACTACCTCTAGCTCCCTTTCATGGCCCCCATCACAAACTCCACACAACAGAGCAGCCTCCTCCAAAATCTTCTAAATGGGCAATTACGAAAAAGGCAATACATACTGGCATTGTTTTAAAAGTAGAAGCTTGCTGGCTGGCTAGCTAGGGGCAGGCTAAAAGCACATATGATGACATGCCACATGCTCAAGGGTTTCCCTGAACAGGACAAGAATCTGAGAATACATTTTACTTAAGACATTGCATTCCTTTACACATACAGAAATTTTTTCTCCAACTTCCAGAGCAGTAAAAACCTCCAGTTTTGTACCAAAACCAGCTTGTGCCTTTATTTTCACACAAAGACAACTGAGCCACACAGAAAAGCAAGGATTCCCACTGCACTGAAGCAGTGACCTAAAAAGGGCTGCACATCAAGGACCAGCACAGCAAAATGAAAAGGAGCTAGATTTGCTAATGGAAAAACCACAGACAGCTGATCTACGTTGACAGCTGATACATGAAGACTTACAAGACAATTCTTGACCTGCAATTTATTAAGGGGAAGATTTTCTTTCACGCAAAATTTCACCCAAGCCAATGTTGTCTTTTTTTCCCATTCACTGCTTTTGTGTTATAAGCACATGTAGGACCAGATGTCCCTTTCTGTATCACTGTTTTTCATTTGGAAAGTTTTCTCACACTGTCTTCTTTTACTGATTTTTGTACTGAAGATTTTTCCAGACCATCAGAACTGCCTAAACATGAGGTGGGATAAAGGATATGCAGCTGGAAAGGAGGCCAGGTGAAAAGCTCAGAAAAGTTCTTGTTCTAGTGCTCCCTAGTTTGAGAGAACTCAAAAATATGTAAAATACTTTCTCAGATAATTTCAGTATTTTTGTCTTTGGTTCCACTTGAAATGAAGAAACGAATACATGTGTCCTACCACAATGCCTTGCATTATATATCTTAAGTTCAGCATGTTAAATATTTGTGTCCAGTTCAAGAATGAGGTCCTTCAAACTAGTGCTACATATTCAAATATATTGACTTACCCTTAGGAGGCTTATATCCACTTCTTAAACTAAGCATTCCGTTATTTTTATGAAACTACAGAATGATATCCAAGTGTTGGATAAATACATAGTGACAAACTCCTCTTATGTTACTCTATTTCTCCTGACTATTTCACTTTAAAAGTCTCTTAACACATTCTTTAGGAAGGCAAGGCAGCTCATCAAAGGTCATTGTAGCTATCAGAATCACACACTCAATTGTATTAATCTCTTCAGTGAAAAGAGCTCATTGCATTTAGCTAAAAATCTAGGAAAGAAGACTGCACTTATTGTAACAACTCTGGCTTAGTGATGTTCCTTTTTAATAAATCTAAGACCACAAGACAAATACGGCTGAAACAGTGCTAATGTTATACTTGTCATACTCAAAAAAGGCCAAATAGGATGAAGGTCATATCTATCAGTCATTTGACTTTTATCAAACCCAGATGAAACAAAAGAAGAATTCATAAAAGTTTGTAATAATGTTGATTTAAAGGATATAAAATATAATGAATGTGTAATCACATTGTTTTATGGGGAAAAAAAAAAAAAAGGTCTTTACAATTAAAACCAGAATCCCTCTTTGGTAAGACTGAAAATTTGCTTGATGAAGGAAACATGCAAATTTTTATTGGTTTTTCTCTTTCAGGTCTACTGCTGTTTTTATAGGTGGGGAAGATATTTTGCTGACAAAGGATGCAGATGATAAAAAAGCTATCATAATAATAAATAGTAATGCAACAGGTTGGTCAGAAAGAAAGCACGTAATCAATTACCTGTAACCAGTCACAAAGAGGACATTTTCATACAGCCAAAAGCAAATTTTCTACATTCTAAGACAAAGAACTCAAGGCTTTTTGTAAGTATCTTCTGAATCAGGAGAGGTAACTTACATTGCAATACCTCCTGCTGAGGATTCATAAGCTACCGACCATGATTTACTAGTGTAATGCTGTGCAAAACAATCAACAGTAGACATGAACAGAAGAGGCTGGTGACTTTGTCTGCCTGGCAAAGAAATAAAGTATACTGCACACTGTTCTTGTGTACATAATTTTTTTTAGATGCTGAAAACTACAAAGAAGGTAAAAAGTCACAACTCTTACCGCAAAAATGAAAACCTGATTTTGAAAAACATAAAAGATGAATTTCTGCAGTTTTCTGAAAAGAGGATTGGATTGTGTCTTGATTACATGAATAAGTACTGTAGAGAAGAGCAAGCATCATGTATTAAATTACTTGAATCTACTGAAGAAGGGCACAGTAAGAATCAAGAACAGAGCAGAATCCAGTAACATCCAAGTAACAAATAAAGTACACATTTTATAGAGAGACAGAGTATTGCTGAAGCTATAGAATGATGGGTTATTTTCTTCGTCTACTTACATCTTAAAATCAGAAACTTTCAAACTCTTCAGGCTTAAAGACCTTCTAAGAGTTTTTCCAGTGGAGGTGCAAAGCTGTCTATAACAAACAACCTATGATTTCAATTTTAAAGTTAGCTAATGTAAATGACCCACATCATAGAAAACTTGTCTGCTCTAAAACATCAAAAAAATAATGTTTGTGCTGATAATTAATGCGCAAATATGAGTGAGTAAAACCACTTTCAGCATAATCCACTCCTAAATCTGGGCTGGGCATTAACAGATAGGGGATGTCAGCTGCAGACCTCAGGGCACTCCCCCCCAAAAAAGTTGCTGCCAGTTTTGAAGCTGAGGCTCCACTCATCAACAAGAGGCCCTCCTGTTAATTTTCACAGTTACTGAAGAAGATATGCAAAAACAGAGGTAAAATAACTGGATTCCAGACAACCAGAAATGATTTAAGTAGCACCTACTATTAAGCATCTGATGAGAAGCTTAGGTGCTTCTGCCTGTTGTCAGCCATAGCAATGACACGCTGCAGTGTCATGTTCTGTATCAGTGGCATCAAAAGCAAGTTGTAAGCCCCACATAATAGTAATCTGTCTTGGTTTTGAAAGACAGGTGCCTGCCAAGGAAGGCAGGAGCTTCTCTTGGAATAGAAAATGTAAACCCCATCCCTCCAAATTATTAAAAGGGGCTCTCAGGCAAAGATATGAGGATAGGAATAACAGTTCTTTAATATATATAAACAAAATAAAGTAAAACAAAAAACCAACAAACTACAACCTAATAGGAAAATTAGAACAAGATGCAGTATTAAACAAAAAACAAAACCTGACAGTTAGAATTTAACCTGACACCCTGTCAGTCAGGGTGTTGGTAGCAGTCCAGTTTGAAAGGTGGCTCCAGCAGTCCTCCTGGAGTGACAGATGATTCTGCTGAAGCAGAGATCCTGTAGAAGGGCAGAGTTTTCCTCTAATGGTCCAGTGGTGATGTTGAAGGGTCTGGTCCTTCCTCTGGGAATCCAGTGGGAGAGAAGGCTGCTCCTCTGGAAATCCAGTAGAAGGCGGATGCCTGTTCTGTCCAAACTCCCAGATTATATCCCGGTGGGAATGCTTGGCTCCTCCCCCTGGGCAGAGCATCTCACAATGGGCTGATGTCATTCTCTGAGTCATGTGGTGGGTCCTTAATGGCCCATTAAACAGGAAATGGCTCCCAGAGGGAGCTATCTATGACTCATGGGGCAAGGTGTTGATGGCCCATTAACAGGAGATAGTTTGGGGGAGGAGGCAAAGAAAACACTGCCGCTCTTGATTTTTAACAGTTCATGAAGATGGAGATAGAATACATACCTTCTGGAATATTTTTACATTGTAACCTAGGACATAATCCTACAGGGAATAACTTGATTCAGAATTTATGGCAAGCTCTTTGGCTAAGAAGAAGAGATTTGAACTTCAGTTCAGCCACAAGTGGAGAAAGGCACAGAGAATGGTTCCCAAATTCAGTAGCCTCTATCAGTGTTAGTGGACATTGCAGTACCTCCTAAAAATTTTCATTCTTTTGTAGACAAATGCATGTGGCTAACCAAGCAGCAGTATCAGCAATTTCAACTCTCTTACTGCTAGTTAGGAAATTTCTGTCTCAGACGTTATTTCTGTAACTGTGATTACAGCCATAATTATCAAGGAAAACATATTGAATTACATGTCACTGGATACAGTTTCAAGTACATGTTTTACTGTAGCTTTAGGCTTGCAAGAAGCACATACAGAACATATTTGGATCCAAAAAGAGATCAGAAATGGATTTCATCTGTGCACTGATGATGGTAGCTCAAAGTGAGTTGTGTTCTGCTTTAATGAGACAGCAGTAGTAATTCTGTTGCAGTGATCATACTCCAGCCCCCTACATGAAAAAATCATACTCTAAAAAATCTGCTAATGGAAGGGACAAAACAACTACAGTACCCCTCCATCCCTCTAGTGAGTGAGCCAGCCATGCAGCAACTGAGTGTTTCTCTAGTTGTGATAGTAACAATCACAAAGTCAGCTGCACAGTAAAGGAAGAGGAGAGAAGTACAGGTGCACTCAACTCACCCTGCTGCAATACCTATAACTCACTAACAACACATCAGCCACTGCAAGGGATGTCTTGGGCCTTTGGTAGAAGGCTGACTTACATGACACAACTGAACAGAAAACTGTAGGACTGAGTTATCTCTGTCTGTCATCCATTTAGCCAAGAAATAAGACCTGGTATACTTCCTAAATGAATGTACTCTACCTCTTGAAACATTAGCATAAATTAAATTAAAGTTTAATACCTCTGAACTGAAAATACAGTGTTATGTTCTGGATTCTAACTGTGATTAGGGCATTTTGTGCTAATTCCTGCCAGAGGTACAATGCCAAGTGCTTCAGACACCAGTTTAAGCTCATTGTTAAACGAAAAGGAAACACAACAGGCTCTGAAAAGTGGTTAAATGGTTACTACGGCAATCTCTGATATGGTTTAAATCAGTGTTTAAAAGGTGACAGAAGAAAAAAATTAGGAAAATGGCTAATCTCTTTCTTTCTCGGACCACTATTCCTCACCAGGATTTCCGCTTTTCAAAAATACACCTTTTCTCTGATGTTTGTGGAAGTCAAGATCTTCTAGTTCTACATGAAGTGGGCACAACAAAACACAGAGATTGGACTAGCAAGAGACTCCTCCTCAACCTTCTAATGAAGATGCTGTTGTCGACTTTGTGAGACCTGCTCTTCCCTTATGACTGCAAAAATGCTGCTCTCTGATCCTAAGGTCCTTCTAATGACACTGTGTTTTGATACACCTGTTTTACAGCTTCCTTAGCTCCTGATCCTGGCTTATAAGAGCAATCAGGTAACAATTTTTGTCACTGTTGGTTTGGCAATGCAGGGAAGAAAGGGAAATAAGTTATTAGCCTGGACTACTGCAAAGCTTCTGCCTAGAATCCCAGTGAGGCCACTTCTGCCTTTGGATTATGCATTCACTGATGCTGGCAGTCAGAAAAATAAGTAAGTACATAAAAGTCCACTTGGAGAACGATGCTGAACAATACCAGATATAGCATGTTCTGTGGCCCTTTCAAACACATCAGCTGGTCCTACAGATCCATTTACAATCTCTCCCAGATTACAGAGCTTTATACTTGGAAGGACTCCACAATAAAGTTTGTATTTTCTGGAATTCCTCCTGCAGTTTCCATCAAAAATATCTCTTCACACTCTAGCTTCAGATGAGTTTGATCCCTCTCAGTAGCTTCCTCAAAACTCTATAAAAACACTATTCAAAACACTGCTTTCCAATTGCCATTGTATGTGGCTGTGTCTTTGAACTTTAAAATATCTTATGCTTGAGCAATAAAACCCCACACAGTAATATTAATATGTGGAGGCTGGGAATTGTCCACTATTCCTTCCTTCAGCTTTGTAATTTTCTACAAGGTTCTTAGCAATATACTTTGTCTGAAACAAATACTACTATTATTTTGTGTATTATGGGCCATTAGATGCTTAGCACCAAGGGTAGGATCTACTATTTCAGCATAGTTTAACCTAAAGATGCCCTACTGCACAAGGAAGGAAAATGGTAATAAGAAATTTTTTAGCAAATAAGCAACATATGTTTTTCTGACCTCAGAATGAATACTGTCCAGGAACAGAAAGGCCCCAGAAGAGCCTGAATGTAACACGATCACTGAACGTGTCCTTCTTTTATACTGTCCTCTGTATTTGAATTTAGTATCTGTAAAGCCAGACAGTTTGAGATTAATCAAGACAAGTTCCCTTTTGATTTCAAGTAAGCCAATTACTCAAGAATGTCTCTGACCTCCTAAGGTGTCTCTTCCAGAGAGGGAGGTAGAAAAAGAATACTCAACAAAGGTATATAGTGGGATTGTCAGCACTATGAGTATGAAGGGTGAGAAAAGAAATGCAAAATTCTAATGAACTGAAAGCAGTACCCTTACAGGTCTACTTGAATCATATTGTCTTACCATTAAAATCATTTTATCATCTTCAGTATCCAGAGGAAAAACAGCTAATTAACTGCTGAAAAATTTTAAAGCAGACTTGCTTATTCCCAAACTTCACAACCTCTGTTTTATTCCCTGTCTCAGTAGGAAATTCAATTCCTTCGCAGGACAGATGTTCCACTTACAATGTTGAACAGACATTCAACAATCTCTGCTTACTGCATTAACTCTTCACAAAACCTGAAAATTTAAACCTCCTTAGATTTAACGTTTTAAAGTTTTAATTAGGTGTAAGAAGAAGTGAACTTGAGAAGATGCAAACACCATGAAGGAAACACAAGTGTTCCAACATAACATGCAGCTAAATAAGGGAAACTTCACATTTGAAAATTTGTCTGACACTCTGACAGCTTCTCCATATGGATAATGATACTTTCTTTTGCAAACCACTGTGCTATCCACAAAGCTGTAAAAGAACTAAGTGTTATTACCAGTGATGGGAAAGGCCTATTAGATCATCTGTCCATTGCTCATGTAACTATAACAGAAAATAACAGTGATTTGCTGCTGTAATTTGACAGTGACTTTTGTAAAAATGTCCTTTCTTCTTAGGTCTCTGCAAGTTTCAGTTCCAGAGAGTCAATAAACTGGGTGGATTACTTTGTCACAGTCTCTAATTTCTATGAAGTATATATACCAAGTTTCAGACCCACTTTTCCACCACCTTCTTTCACCTTTTACTTTTCAATAAGGAAGGAAAAAACAATCCTCATGAACAGCCAAGGTTCACAGAACTCCTCTCACTCTCCAGCTGCAGAATGTTTGCCTATCACCCGTTTCCAAGGCAGCACTGTGCATCTCTCCTGCCGGGGGTTGTGCATCACATAGGAGTGAGACACTGGTGTTTTCCAGCAGGCTTCCCACTCAGAAGCCTTGTAGAAAATATACGCATCACCACCCACTGTGGTATGAGCATGCATCCATCATGTAACCTAACCATGGTGGATGCCTGATCAGATAATGCATAGAGTCTCATGTGATGGCAGTTGGGAAAGATCTGCACAACTCTTGGTGGTGGATACTGTCAGGTCAACAAAGATCCTTCTCTTTATGATATAAGACTGCTTCTCCACTGCTTTGAAGGGAAAGAATAGTTTCTGCTCTTCCATATATTCCCTAAAATTTCTTGGCATGTTTGCTACAACTGGTTTTGAATTTAAGTGCCAATATAACAAAATGTCTGGAGGGGAAATCAGTTGAAGTGTTCAGAAGATGACTCTCAGTATGATTCACACCGCTGTAAGCAAAGAAGAGGTCTGTCTGGCCTTCTGTACTGGAGTGATAACAGATATTGGATGCAGTGTGTACTCAGATAAAGTTAATAGCAATGACATCTGGTGGATGACAGAGAGGAGCAAACTCCTGTGATCTGCTTTTTAACACTGTGCCCAAACCATTGTATGTCAGACTTGGTAAAAGTGAATAACTAAATAACCTTTCAATATCTACCACTCCTCCTTTCCATACTCTCAGACAAATGAGACTGAAGGACTACTAGACACAAGGACAGCAGATCTAAAAGAAACCAAGGAAAAAGGATTCAAGGTATACAGCTCATTAGTAGTAGCCTCCTCAATATTTAGCAGTCATTGCACATTCCCAAAACCCTCTCACAGTCATAACAAATGCTGACACAAAGGCTTGTACCTTCAAAGTACTTTGCCAACATAAATATATTAATAAGACCTTTTCCAGAAGAGAATACAGTGTCAGAGAGATGCCGTTTAAATGGCTAGGCTGTGAGAGATAGAGCTTACATTATTTCATTAAATCTTCATCCTCTGTCTTCAATTTTAAGCCCATTTAGAAAAAGGACAGAACGTACAGTGGAGCTATATGAGCAAAAGGAAGAGTAACTGCTTGTAAAATTATTTTGCCTCTATGATTGAAGTAATGATTAAATTGTAATTCTTTGATGTGCATCAACTGAATTTGACATAAACTAAAATTGAGGCTTATATATTCACTTTGACTGATGCCACCTAGATCTTTTAAAGTGACTGGTGACAACTGCCACTGATTCAATTTGGTATACATCCTGTCTAGGGGTCATAATTAAAACACTAAGGATACTTTGGCAACTTATACTTAATTTCAAATATATTTAGAATTATAATTAGTGCTAGGTTGCTGAGAACTGACAAACTTGCCTAAGTGTTGTAAGGGCATGAAAGGAAATAAAACCTGTCATTCTTCAAATATTGCATATCTCATGCAAATGTGCTTCTCAAGGACAAATTCATGACATAATTATCATGTGCAAGAGTCAGCAAAAGAATTACATTTGTCATAAATTTTTGGATGAAATCCAGTTGCTTGGGTTTTGTTATTTAAGTAAGTCAGACCACCACATCATGTTCATGATCACTACCAAGAGACAAACATGTGTCTACTGCTACACATCCGATATAGGTAAATCATGTTAGCTTCATACACACAGTGATGTCTATGATAATTTGGAAACCAGGGTACTTCTTGGTTGCAGCTGTATCTGCTGTGAATTCTGCAATGTCTGCTGGGTCAGATGACAATTCCTTTATGTAGATATGATCTCTCTGATCCCTACTTACTACCACTTAAAACACACTAGGATTTGCTTGGAATCTTTGCTGTGGAGCAGAGACTGGAACATCAAAGATGGCAAGGTACTTGAATCAAATATGGAATATGAATGACATTTCCTGTAAAACACAACTCCCAAACTGCTGACAGATGCACCTAGAGATTTCTCCCCCAAATTGGGCTAAGCAACTATTTGAATCTGACTCAACATATATATAACAAAAGAAGAGGTTCCATATTGGAGCAGAAATAAGTTTGGATTAAATACACTTGGCCAAGGAATAAGTGGTTTTTGTATGATCAATTTATTTGAACAGTGAGCTTATGAGCTGTTAAAAACCAGCTACACATAGTATATAGAAAACTAAGATTAAAATCCCAGGTTATGGTATTTTTCCATATTGACTGGGTATCTTTCATGCTTGAGCATTGAGATGCAAAAATAAAACATGAGACCTCCTGTAGTATGAAAAAAATATTTAAGAAGGTGGTGTAAACACAGTGTTTTGTGATGTTTTCATATCATAATATTGCCTAGCTTCTTATAAAGAAAATGGCTATGCTTTGGTGGCAACTTCAAAAAGGTTCCATAAAAAAAGCATAAAAATAACAGTGTTTTTTCTTCATAAACAGTACCTGAAATTTGAAGAAAGGTGAGAACAACCTAGGTTTCATCTCTGCAGCAAACTATTCAAAGCTCTTGCAAAACTCTTTTAATATCCCAATACTAACTACCAGAATTATTTATTTTAATTACCTCCTTCTGTTTTAATAAACAGTATTTTCCAAGTCAGAATGTATTTCTGGAAGTAGCTCACATGCTCAATATCTGTTTCAAGCAAGGTTTTAATCATATTGTATTAGCAGGGTATGAATTTTATGAAAGCAACCAAGCAACTGCATCAGGTCTTACTGTGGAAGTTGGCTAGAACACTTTAGAAGCAACTTTCTATGCAATAAGGCAGTACCCTCACACGAATCTGTAACATGTTATCTGTAAAATGCATATAGGGACATCATTGTTTATTGTAAAAGCTTAATGTTATACTACAAAGGCGAAGTGACAATTCATTTTTGCATAGTGTTTGGCTTATTTTATGTGTTCAGAAAAACATGAAACACTTTGAAATCACCCATTGTAGTGTAATAAAAGACCAATTTGTTATTTAATACAATTTGGAATGATTAATACACCCCAATTTCACATTTTCATCATTCTAGTATGCTGAACGCTTAAAAGAACAGGGCCTTTGAACTACAAACTCCCTTTATCTCTTTTTTCATTTTCATATTTAAGAGTGGAAGAAAAATGCCCCATATAGCAGGGGACTGATGTCACCTGCAGAAAGAGAGCCCTGCAAATATTGCTGCTATGAAACAATGCCACGCAGAACAGCAGTGGCTTTCAAATCAATAGGCAGTTGAAAAAAGCCATCTGAAAATACAGTCTTTAAAACAAAATGCTCAAAAAGAAAGACTGATACGTACCATTTTTGAAAACCTGAGAAGGCTGCATGGCTCTGCATTTGCTGCTGTTTTTACCACTTTTAGTCTAAATCAATACTCAGATTTTCATCATTTGTGAGAAGGGAAGATTTCATTCAGAGATTGTCCCCTTAATTACAGAAACTATGATTTGAATTCAAAGTGCTTTATTAGCTGAATTAGATGATGAGAAACTCAGACTCACAATCACTTCTCCTCCCATCAGAGAATTAAAGCATGCTATGCACTCTGAGTGGCCAAGTACTGTCTATCAATCAAAATGAAAAATAATGTAAAAATGAGTACAAAATGGTCTTACAATAAGCAAAAATTTGGATGTATCAATATGAACAATCACACAAGATGCACAATCTGGTGATGAAATATTTCTAAGAAGTGTCTTGTGGACATGTAGCACTATACCTAATAATGAATCCAAGGGATGTTGACAATGACAGGAAAAAAAAAAAGGTGATAAATATTTGAGTAAGATGCCATTCCAAGGTTTTTGTAAAATTCATAATTCTAATCAAAGGATATTATTGCATAGCAGTTCAATAAAACTGTAAGGTATTTCAGTGAAACCCTACCATTATCATCATGCACAATAAGATGTCCTGAGATGCAAACCCTGAGAACCACCAAGAAACCTAAATGCACACCACTTATAATGCAAATGCAAATTCTATGTCCCCAAAATGCACCAATTCAAGAAAATGTCAAATTCATAAAAACATTTTTAATATGTTGCATAAAGTATCAAAAAGATTGAATTAGCAGATGAGAATGTTGCATTCAGTATTGGAAAAGGTGCTTATCAAAAATTTATCAGGCAAAGTAAGTCTGAGAAATGCTGATAACAAATGGGAGCTGTCTTGGCAAAAAAAAAAAAAAAATTACCGCTAGTTTGTCTGTTTCTCTAGGTAAGGATAAAAGTGTTTTGGGAGGAAAAAAAAGTCTGATTTTTCTTACCTCTTCTTTCTCTGCACTTTGCAAGTCCCTCCACTCCTCAGTGACATGACCAAAGTCCACTGTGTTCATTGCAACTTTATATTCCCCAATGATATCATGTTTAGAGAAACGATCAAAGTCATAAACTGCCATCACTAAAGTTTTTCCACCCAGCTCAGAATATGGCACCTGCAAAGACAAGAAAATGACAAACTCTGCATCTGAGACATTAAAGTTGGTCCACTACAATGCAAATCTACTTCTTTGGTTTATCAGCTGTCATCTCAGGTAAATTGAACTGCAGAGAAAATTATGAGGTGTATTTGTTTCAGAGTCACTAGATGCAGTATTTCTTGAGACAAGGCTCTGGCACTCAATAGAACAATGTGGCAGCTCACTCATCACTCCTGTTTTTTTCTCATTCTACTTCAAATCATTTTGTGGATGATGAAACTGAAACAAGAAGCCAAATTACTTGCACTGAAGACACGTGGACTTTTCACGCAATGGTGTTTTTTCCTCAGTAAATCACCTGTCATCACTCAGAGATGGCTAGCTCTCAGAATGATGAAAAAACCAGCTTACTGGCTGGTTTACTATATATGGCACAAAGTAATTAGACACTGGATAGGTCTCTTACAGTACCAATACGTATTACTTACCAAGGCATATTTTTCACTACTATACCTTTCACATGTTAGACACTAAGGTGCTTTGTAAGTCACAATGTGTAACTAGAAATTGTGGTGGCAGAAGGCCAAATTTTGACTAATTCTCCAGCTGTTCTCATATGGTTCAGACAGATGCTGTGTTTTGGATGTTTATAAGTCACATTTTTAAATATTCAAATGGAGACATGAGTTCAGGTAAGCTACACCTGAGTGACTCCCTGAAAAGGTCTGATTTAGGAATTGTTTGGATTTATGTGAACACTTGATTAATGTAAATATATTCTGCAAGTATAAATGGTTTCCATGGGATTCAGTAAATACGTTTAAATACCATTGGCCTTGTTAATCTCTATGTTCTTGTCTGCTTAAACTCTAGGTCTGTTATCTTTTGTTACTGTTCAGCTTCCACTTGCTTATTAAAATACTAATAAGTAGTAATTTTCCCTTTACATAACATCTTATGTAACATTTAAAATAAGCTTATCAAGTTGAGAGGCAGATCTAGCTTCCATTATTGAGTCAGACAGTTTCAGTGGTACATGGTTGTGTATCTTAGTAAATACTACAGCAAAATCTATTTTTCATTCTCTAAATTATTTGTAGCTTCTAAAAAGCTAAAAAGGGCAAATGTATGTGAAAGGAAAAATTCTAAATAATGTTAGTTTTATTTTTACATAGCCATGAAAACAGAAGAAGGAAAATGTTCTGAAGTTTACTTCTCTGTTAGTTTACAACTTAATGGATCCTGGTAACTTGGAATACAAAGACTACATTCATCGCTATTTACTTTTCTGTACTTGACCTCAGTAAAGCTCATTTTAGCTACCTCCCTTTCAAAATGTTTCCTTCATTTATTACTTCTAAAGTAGCCTCAGTCTCCAGCTGTGTTCTGGACTATCAAGGATGGCCTCAGCCCTTATGAAGGGTTGCTCCCTCTCACTGCTTTCTGCTCAGACATAATCAGTCTCTTGACTTAAAGCAAGACCTTGGTAAAAGGACACATATACAGCAGTGTTTTTCTGGCATAGATATGTCACTCCTCTAGACAGGAACCCTGCTCCCCCTTTGGATCTGAGGAGGAACACTTCCCTCTGCCAGGCTGGTGTTTCTCGATTCCTTTTGCCACTGCAGTGTGGGTATACAATTCAGACAGCTGCAGTCTGACAAACACTTGCACCCTGGAACAGCACCATGGATATCTGGGAAAAAGAAATTAAAAAGGGAAGGACTAAGGTTTGGGGCTCAAGATGCAATACAGCAAAAACATAAGTCAACTCATTCCCATGAGCTGTACTTCGGGAGGAAGGCAGACAACTCACAGCTGTGCCCTGTGAGAAGGCAACAGCACAGGCCTGGGCTGCCTGGTGGGTAGCTCTTCCAGAGAGACGGGAAGGACGCCAACAGAGCTGTGCACCACCTGAAGTGGGTCACAGGAGCAAAGCTCTGTGCAAGCAAATGAGATACTATCAACAGTTCCCATGGAAGTTGTTATTATAGCTGCAGTTCCAGTTAAATGGTCACTGTAGTCCTCAGAACAATGACAGTACTTGGCATTCTCTGCTGGTTTTCTCTCAAGTACAGACCACAAACCACAGGGGATGATCAGTACTATATTGAGATGCACCTAAACACTCTGTCAGGTCTGGCATGGAAAACAAACTATTTTCTGGAGGATAAAATTTAAATATTAAAGATTTCACTTACAACAAGTGGACATTATAGTCTGGAAGTGGTTGATCTGATTCATAACTTGTGTCTTCATCTTAGATTACAGTATTATTTGTTCTTTCTTTGCTTTTGTGAGCTGCACGGGAATATATAATTTAGAACTCTGTTTTCTTTTCTTAATAGTCTCTTAAGAAAGCTCGAGAAAGAAATAACTCCCCATAAAAGATTACTTTTATGAATATCTTCAAAGAAAAAATAAGCTTATATATGCAGTAGTAGTTTTGGCCTACAGGGATATCTTTCTCATGGAATGATTTCAAATTAGCCTGAGTCTTTCACTGTTACTGTTTTCAATCTATAGCTGTCATTATAAGGTTGGGCACAAAGAGAAAGGCCTGAAGTAACAGCAGAGGAAAGTACGTAAGGAGAAGCTCTGTGAAGCATGCTGTAGAGTATTCCTTTATTCTATTTAATTGGGGTTTGAATTGGGCTACAGTTTTAGAAAAGCACTATTCATAGATACTACTGGAATGATATAAATACTGCAATGTAAGGCTTACCTAAATTTATTTAACTCATATTTTATTAAACCCGAGACAGGATTTATTTTCATACATAAGGTAGCATGGAAATGAACTGCTACTGCAAAGCCTAACAAGATTAATATGCCATATTGTCCTTCACCCATTTACTTCCCTTGAGTTTTAATTTATATTTCAGGAAATGTTATACTGAATTTCATAAATCAGACTAAAAAGATATTTAAAGAAATATCTAGTGAAATTTACATGACATTTGTCAAAGTGTCACTGTTTTCTGAACTTCTTGTACATTTTATCCAGACATAAAATATGGATCAGACTGTCATCTGTGAGGATAATCAAAGTGCCTAAAATCAAACTGTACCTTTTAAAGCTATCTGACCCTGTATTATAGCAAGATTGAGTATCCCAGCTTTCTACAACATGAAAAATCATTTTGCTGCAGTTATCAATTAACTAAGACATCTAAATTCATAGCCAAGCATGAGATACAAAGTGGTTAAATTAAAAAGTACCAATAATTATCAATAAACTACCTTGAATGTAAATTGCTCATTGAAAACAGGGTTAAGGGTCTTTCTGTGGACTTTTGTCTCATATTTCTTCTTCTTATCAGGCAGCAGGAAGACTTTCACATAGGGATCAGACGTACCACCCATATCTAACGCAGGCAGCTCAGCTGCTTGAATAATCCCAACCAGAAGCTGAAAAGAGAAGAAAAGAGCAGAATGAAATTTCCAATAGATATTTATAAAAATACAGTAACAGAGGAATACATATGCAGACTATTTCTGGCCTAGGAGAAATCATACTTCTCCTGCTTCTCCCCCTGCCTAAGGAAGGCAAATGAAGCAACACTATTGACTTTAGAAAACCAATTATGGCAGATGCAGACCGTACAAAGGCTGTCTAAAAGCAGAAAAGAGGTTTTCAAAGGGCAGCTGATTACAGCTTTTAAAGACTGCAATCAAATAACTTTCAATTGCTCTCCTCTTGTGCATTAATTTTCTATGCTGAGCACCATGAATAGAAATCACATTATTAAACAATCAAGAATGTCTAATTTTGACTCCAAAATTTGTATTCTAAACCCCCAACACCTAACCTTCCCCCAACCAAACACAAAAGGTGATAAAATCAAATGCAAATCCATAGGCAGAGATTTATTGAAAACAAATGAATCTTCCAGTCTTCCTTATAGTTACGTTCTCTTGCTATGCACTTGAATGGGTAAACATGCCAGGCAGTAAACTAAGTGCAGCATTTTCAAAAAATATCTCATTAAAATTACCCGTTGGTAACTAAATCCCAATAACAATTTGTAGTCTCATTGCAAAACAGAAAAATTAGATTTTAAATCCCTTACATACTTTAAAGATAAGACTGAAGCACAGATGGAACTTGTAAATGTCTTGTTTTATTTTTTATAAATGTTATAAATGAAGGCTTATGCTGTGTTATGTTATGTCCTGCTATGTCATGTTATGTCATGTAATCTAGAAACCCCAGACTGTATGAGGCCTCATTAGCATAATGGAGCTGAGAAAAAGAAAATACTTTTAATCTTGTTTCATAGCTACAAAACTAAAGTAAACATTGAAGCATTTCTTCAAGGTCATTCTGAAGATACTAGGAACTGGGACCGATATCTGAGAATATTTTCCTCCAAATCAGTGCTTCAATCACAATGTATTTGCTTCTCTCAGAGAAGAATTGTTTAAAATTGGAAACAGGAACTCTAGCAATTGGAATATAGAAGAATATAGTCAAGCCATGACAGAAACTTCTGGCTTCTAAGAGACTCCTCAAAGTTGGACTTAAAAGTTGGACAGTTTTAAATGCACAGTATGGCCTGCATGCTTTCCCGCTGATTGGACTCCTAAGTTCCATGAAACATTCTCCTTTTATTGTATTTAACACTTCTCCTTTTGTGTCTTTTTTATTCTAGATGCATAACAGTTCATAAATATATGAACAGGCTCAGGATCTACATCAAGTTTTTCACATCAAAGAGTGAAAAACAAGTCTTTGATTCTTAGTTAACAGAGTGGAAAAGCAATTTAATTCCCCTTTACAATTTCTTTCTCTAAAACTGAGGCACAGTGCTCTGGAGATTTCACTGGTCATCTTGTATTCTTAACCCTATGCAATATATTAGCCAAATTTTGGGATTGTAGTTTCATGCCATTGCATTATACTAACCTAACTGAACCCCTCTCCTACTCTTTTACATCATCTATCCCTTGACAAATTTTAAGCTGCAACATAGTTTAGAGCAGCAAAACAAAATAGAAATCCACCACTCAGATAATTTATTATCTTAATTAAATACAATACAGGCTTAATGATTTGTGGCTCTTCCATCCTATTTCCCTTTGAAAGATACGTTTCATAAAATCAACTTCCCTTTAATAAAATCCAAGCAGAAAATTTGTTTTCATAGTCTAAGGAAACTGAAATTCATTTTTCAGAACACATGTGCAGCTTTTTCTTTCCCCCTCTTTAAATCTTCTGCTTCTGAAGGGTCTACACTTCATACTGATTTCATACTGATTTCAAGAGGGATCAGTGTAACTCATCCCAGGCAATTTGCTCTGGGAGTTGAGGAAAAGCTCCTTTAACAACAGTTTCTTGAAAGGCTTCAGAACTCTTTTTAGTTCTTGCATTGTAAAACAAGCACCAGTAGTCAGAAGACTGTTGAAAATACAGGCAAATACTATTTATTATGCCAGGTCATAGCTGTGTACAAATACCTTCCTTCTAATAGAGAAATTTTTCTTAATTTCTCTTATTGTCTTTGCCTTGCAACGAGTGAGAGTACCACATTCTAGCATCAAATAAAGAATATGAATGTGGGATTTATCACAAGTATATGGAAGGCAGTTCAGGTGATAAATATGAATTAACTGAGATTTACCTTGAGTAGTCATGTATTCCCCTAAACAGGAAAGAATTGTGATTTTGACTGAAATTGTCAAAAAAATAAATGCAGGATATGTGTTCTCAAGCTTATTGAAAGATATACAGTAGAAGAACTCAGATGAGTTGGTACACTTTGGGCCAAAATTAAGCACAATGAATTTTAATGTGAGTTTGTGAGTTGATTTAATTGACAAAACTGATCCCTGGCAAAGAGGCCAGGGAGGGGAATAAAATATGTGCTAGCTCTGCATGCGGCCAGACCTGTTAAGTTGGTCAATTCTAGGCCTACATCTTACAGGGTCTATTAATTCTGAAAACTTGTTAAGTATGACAAAATTTTGTCTTACCAGCTTCAGGGCAGAGTACTGAAGCACTTCAATCAGTCCTTAAATTCTTGTCCAACTTTCCTGTTTTTTTTGGGGTACTGAACTTTATATTTGAACTTTTATTCCAGACTAGAATTTTAGGAAGTACTTTCATGGAGAGCAACAGAACCCGATGCAGCTAGTTATTACAGCAAACTGCACACTCGATGAAATGAGAGAAAACAATCTTACCAACCTTCCAAAAGACCCAGTGAATCAACTTATCTTTATGCCCCTCTATTATTCCTCCCATTTGCATTTGCTTACATTTTAAATACTTGAAGGCTGAAGCTACATTTTAGTGACTGCATGCAAACCCCATAATTTATGTGGATTGATGTTGGTTGATGATGCTTTAATTTAAGTTATTAATAATCAATAGATAAAACTGGATATTCAGTTTTTGCTTAAAGGTGTAAGTGCATTCAATATCAATTTACTAGTCCCTCTATAATGAATTTTCTGTCTTATTTTCTTCCTTTACTCCATGCAAATAATAAGGATTTCAGAAATATCTACTTTAACTAAATGTATTACTTCATTCTCCACTTGGACAGTAACAAAATGTTACATGTTGATTGTTTCAAACCTGATTGTTCTGGAAGTCATAATCCAAAGAATATTGTATTTTCCCTAGCTTCTCAACCTCTTTGGCTTCTTCTTTCTCTTCCCCATCAGTCAGTCCAGTCTCAGCATCATCATCCTTAAGAGCCTAGAAACATAACATTCATAAATGAGGCAAACTGTTAAGTAGCAGTTGAAAATAGACACGATCCTCAAATCTATTTTAGAGCCATTAAAAGCAAGCATAACAGTAGAAGTTCAAATAATCAGTTTTCATATACATCTCTACTTTCTGAGCTTAATAAGATGTTATAAATCAACAAGCAAGCAATGGAAGTAGAAAGAAAGCTCCTTGGACTATAACAAGCAAGGATTGTTATAAAACCTGAAAGTAGAAACAAAATATCATCTTGATGTGAAAAAAATAGTTCTTCTGGGCTCAGCCTGGCTCTTAAAGACTCACAAGGAGACAAACATGCTATTAAATAAGCCAAGTCACACATTCATTCAGCTTAAGAATCTTGGCAATGTCAAACCTGGTTATACATACTGTGCATTGTTTGCATTTGGCAACACGTTTCTGTAGGACTACTGTGATAAAGAGCATGTGCTGTGAATGAGCTCTTTCTACAATCGTATGACAAACATTTTTCATGTTCTTTTAGAATGAATATGGAAGCAAAGTTTCCACCATGCCATTAGCAAATGCATGTTCCTCCTTTTCCCTCCCTCCCGAGACCAATTTTCTTTTTATTCATTCTCACAATAAAGCTTGGCTGAACCAAATTGACTGCAAGTTGATTTTAGCTTGTTAAGAAAGGAACACAAAAATAAAGAAATACAAAACTGCTCGCAAGCTTTGTCTATTGCATAAAACCAATTTTTAAAGGACACAGCAGCTATCTTATATTTTATACATAATTAAGATACAAAATGATGTAATTTTTTTTCCTGTACCAGAAAGCAGAAGCGTAAAAGATAATTAATTCAATTATTAAACCATATGAACCATAATTAACTATGTAGGTCTTATTCCAGCAGATTCTTTCCAGGATAATAAATGAAAAATAGACAAAAGTGATGAGTGAAATAGTGAAAAATTGTGGAAAATGTGAAAGGAAAGTTGAGAGGGTGAAAATAAAGAATCAATACTGAGCATTCATCCAGAATTGTTATTTGCATGCTACAGTAAACAGTATACTTGTCTGTAAGAACCCATCTAAATAGAGGTTCTTTCTATATGAAGCTTCTGCTTGCACAGACAGACAGTGCCAAAATAAGATGTATTCTTTGTTGCAATGTAATTTTTCTGTAATTGTGGGATTTTTTTTGTGTTGTAGGAAACCTACATAATTTCTTAACAATAGGTTGCTGCTGGAGCTCTCTGAAAAGGTAGCAAGGCTACAGAGTAGCTCTAAACACAGCTGATAATGGTTATGGAAAGAAGAAACATGAGAGCATTAACATTCTCACTCAGCCTTGAACACAGAGGTTGGCCACACAACAGTTGCATGGGTTTGGAAAGAAGGATGATTCATCTCTGAAGTAGAAAACATTCTTCTCCAGAAGCCAGATCTAAATTTGAAAGGTCAGACTCAAAACTGTATGATAGTAAACAATTGATTCTCTACTTTTGAAATTAGCTAGAAATTCTGTTGTTATAGCTCAAATGAAACCAATCCAACAGTTTTGATTTTTGCGAGCTGAGGAACTAGGTCTCACATAAATATCTGAATGTTAGTGAATGATGGACTCTCTACTAGAGACATAAATTACATTGTACCTGGATGAGATTGGTTGGAAAGGTCAGCGATGGACAGAATCACCTGTGAGACTAGAAGACTAGTATTTTTTAAACTAAACAATTTCTATTCAGAAGGGCTGAATTGCCTGAAATTAAATTTGGTTTGAGACATTTTATCACTGATCTCTTAGTAAGTTCTCTCACTACAGCGCAACATTTTTGTGAGTACAACAAGAAGTGTGACACTTGAAAACTGATAGGCTCTTTGGCAGACCATACATGGGATTTTCAGGATAGGGAGTGATGTGATTATGTCAAATGCTCTTGCTTTTGGTAATAAAAATAAGCGTAAGGTTTTGTGATCATAAAAGAAAGATGTGACTCATTCCATCTGAAGCAACCAGGTTTATTTGAGCCTGGAGAAAACAGGAAATAGTAAGGCAGAGTGGGATGTTAACTCCAAGATCCACTGCTCTGAATCATCCCAGTACAGTCTTAAAAGAGGACAACATGATAAAAGCGTGATATACAGCTCTAGTATATTATTGTTTCTAGGACAAGTACTGGACTTTTGGTTTTTCCATCTACATTTGATCTGGATTTTCTTTGAGAGGAAATATGCTATGGCAATTCCTCAGGGAGAAGAGTAAGAATGCAAAAAGAACCTTATAAGCTAATTTCCAAGTAAGAGGAATTTGTAAACAGTCCATCAAGGTAATAGTTATATATCCAGACCTTCTCTGGCAAATCTACATTCTCTTCTGCAAAGCTGTTCATTCCAGATGAGAGAGCTGTGGGTAGTTCAATGTGAAACAAGGTCTTATTGTGAATACAGAAAATATAATGGGAAGCTAACATCTCTCTTGAAAGGGAGTTTTGAAGTGCAGGCAGAAAACACTGTACGGTTAAGAAATTTGTCTGCACAGGTTACGAGAAGCCTGCTGGAAAGGTGAAAGCTATTTCCATGAGAGATGGAAAACACTCTACATTACCGACATCACCTGAGGAGCTACATGATTCTTCTTGACCTTGACTCAGAAACACTGAACCACTAAGAAAAATTGCTAATAAAGGACTATGTTTGGATATGGACAAGCTTGTGGCACTGAGGGGAGGAAAAAAAATGACAAATTATTATCTCCACAGCAGTCTGTAAGTAATAGTTTTTTCTGTTAAGAGAAGAATTTGCTTTCAAACTGGTGGCTAATGCTTCAGGAAGAAGTTGAGTCAAAAAAGCACCAAAGTTTCTCATGTTTGATTTAGCTGCTAAGTTCCAAAGAGGAAGAAGAATTGGTTTGCTTCAAAGTACTTGAAGTACCCCACAGGGATTTTAATTTTGTACTGAGATTCTCTGAAAGATCAATATTTAACGGAATACTATTACAACCCTCAATTTATAGCATACTGCATCACACTGTATTGAATCTTACTCTTGCATTGCTACAATCAATTAAAATAAGCAGCTATATTTTATTTGTTTTATAAACAATAAAATATTTTTAATTATAAGCAAGCTTTTTCATCAAGCCTTTTCAACTGATAAACCATAACCAGAAAGACTGGATTTAGATGCAGAAGAATATATGTTGTATTGCACTATGCTATTATTTGCACTGGGTGTTGGTATATACTTCGTTATTATTTACACTATGGGTCTGTTATTTTGCACTGAGTTTTTGTTTGTATTGGGTTGTTCTGTTCCCCCCCCTCAAGTTCAGTGGTGTTGGTTTCCCCCGGGTTGGCTCCTCCCTTCACCCCTCCCATCAAGGTCTCCCATTGGCTGTAGCTCCTTTCCTCCACCCCAACTCCCTGGCTATAACAACCCTTTGCAAAGAGTACACTCCCTCTTTCTCTCTTTTTCTTGCCTTTTGCCCCCTGGGAGTTGTTCTGTATTAAAGCTGTGGGTTCCCTATGACAAAACAGAAAAGACTGCAATTGTAACATGTTCTCTATCAGAGTCCCTCAGAAGGAAAAGCAACATTTAATTCATTCAGCATCTGCTTTTTCTACATGAATTAATTTAAAGACCATGTTGTGCCTGGGTTTCCAGTAGCTGAGCCAGGCTTTGGACATTGTGAAATCTACTTTGCCATTCCTGCTACAAGAATGTTGGCTTCACATGCTAGCAGTGGGCCACACTGATGCCCACAAGAAGAAAAACCCTGCTGAGTTCAGCATGCGATGCCTTCCTTGACTTGCTTGATTACTCCCTTGCTTGTTATCCAGCTTTTAAATGGTCTTCGTTGGGTTATTCAAAAGGTTTTTCTTTAGGAGCTCTATGACATGAGGTCATCATGTTCAGCTTAAGAGCTTGGTGAATTGTTTGGGTACTAAAATACTAACTTAATCTGGTGCAACAGAAAAATACAGAAAATGGTGCAGGTGTTCAGTTTAAAATACGAATACATTCATTTAAGTTGGAGCTGTTAAGCTCACAAATCAGCCTGGTTTTGATATTTTATAAACACCTATAATCAGTGTTTATAGGCTGAAAGAAGATGAAGCTGATCTCAGCCTGGGAGCCTATTCTGGAAGTTCATCCTGTGGGTCAAGCTCTGCTTTGAAAGCAGGGCCCATGTGTGTGAACTAAAAGCAGCAGGCACTCCTGTGAGCAGGCTGCCATGTTCTGCCCCCACCTGCCATATGGCAGGCACTGTGAGTGGGAGGCAGCTTTAGGCTGCTTGGCCAGTGCATGCTGCTCCATCAATTTTTCTTCATCCTCCCCAAAAGAATGGCAGTGGGCCAGATGGAAACATGCTTTGTGAGAAAGCTGGCTCCTTGACCAGGGAGGACCACTCAGAGTACTACATTTATTTCTGTTTGAAAAATCTGTCATAGTATATAACTAGGACTACTTGTATTTGATAGTGAAAATTAACCTAAATATAGCCAGACATGTTTTACTGAGTACCACTTTGATCTATGGAGAAAAAGCTGGCACAGACCTGTCCTACAGGCTTAGTTCCTTAAAAAGAGATAAAATAATCCTCTTTTAAATAGGACTTTATTAAGTACCTTATATTCTCATGTGTGAAGGCTGTTTGCTACTCATATTTATTATTTATCAATTTGTAAAGAGTAAATATCCTTGCTTAAAAAGAAAACTATTAAATACTCCCAAATATTTTTATTTTAATTTTTAAAAATTTTATACCTCTTTAATATGAACTGCTGTTCTTGCTGTAGATTATGCACACCCACTAACTTCAGACATAGTGTAGTTTAGCTCTCCATAATGTAAATGCCTTGAGAGTCTGATTTAAGTCACTTAATTTAAGGACTAATTGCATACTTCCTAAATGCCACTCCATCAGGAACTTACAGACTCTGGTGTTCAATAAAGAACTCAAAATTATGTCTGTAAACCAAGAAAATGCAAAAAACATCCTTGAAAATGGAAGCTTCTAGTGGTAAGACCTTCAGTATAGAAAACAAGATATGTAGAAGAATGAGTAGGATCTGCATGTTCGTATCATCCAAACAGTGCAGTAGGTTACATTAGAAGTAACAAATTAATTACTTCGCAGAAATAATGGTTTAACAAAGGAGGAGAACAAACTTGCATGCAAAGCAAGCTCCCATGTTTTCTTGGGAGTGACTGAGAGGAAGAGACAGGAATGCAAATAAGCCCAGTCTTGTGTCTCACAGCTACTGCTGCCATATTTTCAGGCTTCTGAAGTCTAATATAAATCTAAATTTCAAAAGAGTTTTATGGTAAACCTATTTGCAGAACACAGACGTTACTCACATTTTTTCAGGAAGTGTTATGCACACTGCACAGTTGTCTTTGAGGCAGGTGAAACAGCAGGACAACTGGTCAAGGCTGAGATTGAATTAACATACAAACAGGACTCAGACAATCCATTTTGACTTCCACAGTAAACTTAATGGGCTTGTTTTCTAAGAAGACTTCTCCACATTGTTTCTGACTAACCTTCTCTACTGTAGTGGCTCTGCAGCACATCATCTTTCTGAGTGTGAATTAGGATGTCTCACTGCACTGTGGATAAGTCACAGCAAGCATTAACACCACCATGGGCTGGAGATGACAACAAATGGGAGCTGGCATGCTGACACCAAGACAGGTAGCGCTGTGGAATAAATACACTCACTATTCTCTAGGCATTCAATCGGGAAAACAAACAAGCATGTAACCAAATATTGCAGAAGAGAAGACCACTGCCAGCAACAGAGCCCCTGTCCCTCAGAAAGATCCTCTTGGATTTTTTTCCTGCAATAAAGGCTTGAGATGCTTCAAATGAAATCAAGGCTCCCTAGATGTCAGTGTGGATTATCCTGACTTCATTTGGGCTATTGTCATTATGCTGTCAGGTCAATGCACTCTACTTTGAAGTATTTCAGGGCACTTAACACTAAAAATCTTGTTCCTTCAGTATTTTGTCTACACGAGGGCAACAGTGTTTGACTTAAGGACACAGTTGAGTCAGTAGCAGAGCCAAGAATATACTACTCATACTGTAGTACATACACCCAATACCAAATCTCCTGTTTCACCTAACGCATATTGTAAGCCAAAAATTCTTCACTAGTTACAGTATTTTAGCCTGATGCAATGAGAAAGGGTTGAACTATTACATCTCCTTTTCTACAAATGCTTTGTGACCGAATAAAATGTTCAGACTACAACAATTATTCTCCAAGTAATTAGGCTAAATTTTAGTAAGTTCTCGGTGCTGCTGTTCATGACTGAAATGATTACGTGTATTCCTGTCCTTAGCCCACAGGCTGAGCTTAATAAAGAATTTTGCTGTACCAATACATTAAATCGGGACATAATAAATCTGAAGGTATTACACCATCTCTGAAACAGAGTCTTCAGGGCCCTTTTTTTTCCCTTCAAAGAAAAAAATTAGTGGGATCCACCAGGGGCATTAGTAGAGATTGAAAGTTATGAGGACAAAAACCATGATGGGAAGATCTCACAAAAACACTAGTGCCTGTTGTCACTAGGTTGCACCAACAGAAATATGTATTAAGACCACTTAAAAAACTTTGGTACAGAACACTGAGAATTTAATGCTTGAGCACTGTACTGAGATGATGTGAGAGCCCATAGCAAGTTTTATGAGATAGCAGTCTTTTTAGCAACACTTATAAACTACAACATTAAAAATACACATTGCTTCTGTCTACTTTTGATATGGTGGCATTTATACAAAAAGGCAAGTTATATANCTTGCTAATTTTATATATATATAATTAGAAAGTTATTTTTATATTTTTATATGCTGATCACTTTTAAACTTGAACTTTCTGGTACAGTTTGACTTAGTATTTTAACTATAGAAAGAATGACAACCTCTTTTCTTCCACCCTCCTCCAGCCTCCCCACAAATATATATCCAACAAAAAAATACCCAGTCAATTTAGTTCAGCCTCTTGATGTGGTATCAAAGCTACTACATGTCCATCTCTGCTAAGGAGACAGAGCTGACAGGAGACTATGCATGAGAGCTTAAGTCTAGGTGTGTCCAAATAGCAAAATAAACCTACCGCAAGTGACAATCCAGAACAGTCATGAGACACAACATAGACAAGGAGGACATGGGAGGAAGAAATAAAAATTAAAACATCTACACACAAACATTAGTAAAAAATATGGAGAAATGACCTTTTTTACAGGTGTACATTCATTAACAATTTTGCCTTCCCTAGAAGGAATCTAATCCTCTTGGGGGCCCTTGGTACAGCTGTATACTCGACTTGAAAAAAGTAAGCCTTGCTTGCAATGGAAATGGGTCTCAAGACTGAAAACTTAACCCTATTTTCCACTCATCTCCCATTCTACCTCAGCTACATTTTTTTATAATCTTCCTATAAAGACAGTTTCTATCTTGAAGTTGTTTTTAAGGAGGTAGATATTTTGAAGCACAAATATTCCAGAAGAGACAAAAAATTTATTCCCCTTTTTTTCCTTTCTTTTATATCTAGCTATGATGTGTGACTTTTGAACTGACTGCGCCTCTATGTCAAGAGGATCTTCAACTATGCCAAGTTACATGGCTCTATAATGATTTGGCATGGATGGGCATGAATAAAAGTAGTTCAGAATTTCTCCTCAACAAAAAAAGTCCAGACTAAGATAAAAATTTTATTTCCAGGAGCTGTTGCTTTCAATTTACCAAATGGCACTCTCTTTCAACTTCCTGTGCCTAGGGAACTAGGATCCTGCAATACGCCACATGACCAGCAACTGCTTATTATACACTCTTACCTGAAGGCAGAAGTAATTAGCACTTGCAGGTTCAACCTTAACAATGATTGCAGTATGTTTTTCAGGTTTTGACAACATTAGTATTGTATATTGTCCTTTATAATGGCATTAGATTTACATCTTGCTCTTCAATTACTTTTTTAACAATTTGCTTCTTTGAAGTGCTAAAGGGCATTCTTATTATTTCCCTTTCCCTTTTATGCAGAGCCTCTAAAGTGCTTCAATTCTCTTAACTGAAATACGCCACATTTAGCATTGCCTTGAATTCATCTAGGTATATTTAAACCTGCACTGGTAAGTCAAGATTAACTGTAAGAGTAAAAAAACACGTCATACAGAAAAAAATGATGGCCAAAATCTTGCATTAAGAACCAAGCTGGAAAAGTTACTGAATGCCAAGGACTTAAAATCTGTGCACCACCAGACTGCTAGAAATGAATTTAAGATGCTAATTTAAGAATCTTTTAGCCTGGGTTTGGAATCCCAGACAGTGAGGAGAGGTGGCTGGAGAGTTGGTGATCTACTTATTAAAGGTCTGACATTTACATCAACTGTGAATCTATCCTCCTTAGGTTTAACTGCACAAAACAAAACATGCTAGTTAAATCCCAAAATATCTAGGTAAATGCAGATTTAAATAACTATACCAAGTACTTTGAAGGAAGTCATCTTAAAATACTGATCTGTGCAACATTTCAAAGTCTGAGCTCTTTTTATGGACAAAAAATGCAGGATTCAGCTTTTTATCAAGTTTTCCCATTAAAAAGATACAAATGGAACTCAATATTAATAAAATAATGTGGTTTTGCATTTCAAATACTTATTTTCCAAGAAACCATGGTCATTTATCCAGGTCCTCCTAATCATTATAATTAAAAACACTTAATAATACATTGTAAATACAACAAAGGCCTTACATGGAATGGAACAAATTCCACATAAATATCAGTCAACAAATTGCACATTATTTATCCTATGACAAAGTATTAGGTTTGTTATCATTAGCAGGATGTAAAAAAGTTCTCAAGAAATTTTCCATCAGCATAATCAAAGCAGTTCTTCCAAATTATTCTGGGTTCAATGGGAGGAGCTAGCTAACAGTAGCCTAGGATAAGCCAAAAATTGATGATCTGATTTTCCATACATTGAAGGGGAAATATCCCACAATTTCTTCATATTAATACCTCAGAACAAAATATATAAATCAAATACAGGGACGAATGCTAAATCAAAGTGCTTTAAGAGGAGGAGTTAATTTCACATTCATCACACAGAGAAAAAAAACCACCAGCATAATATCTTCTTTAAGGGAGAACTCAAAATTTCCATTCTGATGTTTTTTGAGCTCAGTCTCATACCTCTGTCTATGTTAGTGATTTCCTGTACTGAGGATGTTTTTTTCAGGTGTGACTTTGTCTTGTGTTGGTGTGACACACTCCAGTACACCAGTGTGGTACATGAAGCACTGTATCTCCAGGAGGAACCAAGGTTGAAACTGTGCACCAGTGCAGTATCTAAAGTACTCCACTTGCAATGGGGATGTAAGAGTCTCCAGCATTTGCTCTTTGTCCTCTTGTCTCTGAAACTGGAAATACCTTGGACAGCTCTACACTTATCCATAATTTTCCTCCCCTTACCTGAGCTTCTTTCTGACTCCTCTCATGTGATCTATTGCAACTGGTCTGCTGATCTATTACAACTTGTAAGGCCTCCTCATGCACTTTCCTGATTTTGCTCTTCCCTACTACATCCTACATGCCCGGAAAAGCATGCTAACCTGTTCCAGGACTCTTAAGACTAGGTGATGAGCCACACTGGTGCTTGCTCCATCATTGAGCAGGGGCATTTCATCATTCTTCTGGACTGGTCCATGTGCCTCTTTAGCTACCATGCTTTAAGATTCTCTTCTTAGATCTTATCCCTGACCAGCTGGCCCTAGTTCTTGAGTTTCCAGCTTTGACTTCTATTTCTGATCAACTTGCCTTCAGCTCAGATTTCTTTTGTGCTACATCCCAACTTGTGGAATCATCTCCTTATTCCTGAACATGCTTTTATCCTCTCTTTTTGACTGGGTAATCACTCCTGTACTGCTCTAGCTCAACTTCCCCAGGAGTCTTGGGAACACAGACTTGACTATGTAATATCTTTTAAGTTATTTGTTCCTACTTACAAAGGTTTGCAAAGTAGTTCTCTAAATTTCTTCAGTCCTTCCTTTTTGAAAAGGAAGTCCTTCCTTTCTCTTCTTAGCTTAGGAAATTTCCAAGCTTTGAGGACAAATAGATACTTAATTTTTATTTCCTCATTTTGCTGCTTATTCGCAACAGTTTGCTCCAGGAAGGGCAATACTAAAATCCTGTGAATAAAAAGCTTTGTTTTCACTAAGGAAGGTATTAGTCGAGTTTGTGGCCCTTAGTACTAAGCCCTGCAACCTCTGCTTCTCTTCCGCCAAGCAGATCTGAAGGACAAGCTTTTCTGCCCTTATGAAAATGATGCTGCTCTCAAAGGGCATTATATTAATCTTCAAGTTACTCAGTTGACTCACAGCTCCAGGTATGGCCTGGTATCTTTAATCTTCTCCTCTCTAGCACAAAATGAATTTTCCAAACATCACTATGTTGAATGTCCCTGTGATCTTCCTTTTTCACTATTTCCCCTTATTTCTGACTCTCATTTTTGCCTCTATACTATTGTTTCCTTCTCAGCTGAACTTTTGTGTAAAAAGAAATTTAGAGTTCACAACTCATTTTCTCTATCATGTAATCTCAGCAATACTGTTATTAAGATATACAAACACTGTACTAGGTCTTGAAAAAAAGTATGGTGAAAATTACACACAGCTGCTCCAATTCTGAAGCAAGCAGGATACCCTTGATAAACTTGCCCATTCAGCATGAGTTCATTATATGCCGGCTCATGTTTTTTTAGCAGAGCAGGGAAACTGGCTGGCTGCTTCATCAGTGATGCCACACCCATGTTCATCCATTGTGATACCACTGAGAAGATGCTGTTAATCAGTCCACTCTTCACAGATCCACTACTGAGACAACAAGCACAGCTTTTTCTAGACACATCAAACAGAAACCTTCAAATGCAACCCAAAAGTTCAAAAAACAGAGAGGTACTTTACCTGGTCTTTCATGCTTTTCCCTAAATCTTTGACATCTTTCATGTTAATAGCATTCTTCCCTCCCTTCTCCTTTCCCTTCTTCTTGTTCTTCTTTTTGAACAAGCATTTCTTACAGAGACAAAAGCAGCAGGTGAGGATTAACAGGACTGCAACTATGGCTATGGCTATTAAGGCCCAAGGTGGCACTGGAAGAGAAAAATATGCACACACAAAAAGAAAGTGGTAAACTGTTAGTAGGGTTAAATTTGGAAACAAGCATATTTCTCTCACAGATAAGCCTTTATCAATGAAAATGCTTTGCAGAAGTACCTGAGATACTTTCTAAAATATCCTGTCATCATTTATATATTTGTCCCAACTGAGTATTTGCCCATACAATGCAAATTTAACACATCTATCTATATACAGGCCTGGTGACACATATCAAACTCGCTTGCAGCTATTTTGATTCATCAACCATCTGAAAACAGTATATCCAAAATATTTACACTGTGCAATCTGTAAAATGCTCAGCACATTTAAGTAATTACTCATTTCTTTCTTTAATCATTTCCCCAACCAACCTGGCATTGTGGCTGAACCGGGTGGAACTGACTGGAAATTTCCCTTTTCTGGAATGGTATCTGATCCAAGCAGTCAGTTCTGATGAAGAGCCCTTTTCCTCTGTCTACTGCTGCTCTTGACAGATTTGCAGATTCCTTGCAATAGCTGCAGGTCAAGGTCACCAGTGAAGACTGACCAAGGAAAAAGGACTGTCCAATCCATGGGCATTTGCCCTATCTGGCACTGTGCCCTTAACACTAGCAAAGTTTCATCACACAGCTATATTCTCACCTCTCACTCTCACCTATACTCTCCTATAAACAAAAGATTGTGGATTGTGTCACTTTTTTTTCATCAAGTTCAGGATCCAGGACATGGCTGAAGCATGAATAAATAAGAGAGAACACTTACTAACATAAAATGTTCTTGTTAAAAATCAGATTTTTTGGAAAAAAACCAATTAAGATGACATTTAAATACAAGTACTCCAGAAGGCAATTATCTTCACACAAATCAGCTTTAATGACCACTGATTCCCACATTTAAGCAGAACACCTGACAATATACTGAATCCTGTAAACTGTGGTTTTCTAAAAGTCTTGAAATGCACTGCAAGATACTCAGTGCATTACCTAAAGGTCTCTAAAATGATACAGAGCTACAGAGCAAAGCCAAAAAGTGAATCAAATTTTACATGTTGATGTCAGTGAATCACAAAAGGGAACGGACAGTATGAATAGAGAAAATTAATTGCCTCAAGGAGCTAAGAGGAATACAAATCATAGTTATTGGAACTTTCACTACAAATTACCAGTTCAGAAAGATGACAGAACATCTACACCTTCATTACTCTATATTTAATGAACTTATTTTCTAAATTTTATTCAAACAACCCTAATGATAGATAAAAATGCAGGAGAATAGTTAAACAATAATCTCTGTATTACTTTTGTGCTTCCAATTGTTCATTAAATGCAGCTGCTATAAAAGGAAAGCTGTACCATATGTAGAACAAATAAGAATTGATTACTGAACAAATGAATGGTAAGAGACAAATGGTAAACAGATTAACAGCTGTTTATGGGATGTATTTTATGAATTCAGCAGCAGCAATTCTGCAGTTAAAATTACATTAGATCTGCAATTATCACAACCTAAAAATCTGTATTTCATGCATTAGTATTTAATTTTATCTTCAGATCTGGTGTAGTACCATTTTGTAGCACAAATGACTCTTCTACATTGGTTTTTCACTCAGCAGTCAGAAAATGTAAATCCGTCATCTTTCACAAGAACTATGTGCTCTACTCAAATTCTAAACTTCACATGTGTACTTAGTCTGTTAGACACTTAACACCTGAAACAGCATTTACATACACTGTATCTAAAATAATCCACAGGAGTTATGCCAAAAGGAAATTATGATGTGCTGTGCTGATTTGTCAGCAGTTCCTGAGGCATGAATATGGGGAGCAGCAAGAATATAGGATGGGGTTCTGCCAGCAGGATGCCACTTTGTGAGGTAAGAGAAGAGGAAACCATAAAGTGAGAATCAATGGGTTAAGGAGACAGGGAATGTAGTCATTAATAGGATAAACACATATGCATCCTGCAGATGAAAAAGCTTATGCAGGTAGTGAATTCAAGTGCCTTTGTGCTGAAGTGTTGTATCAGGCGGTATTCTGGCACTGCTGCCTTGATTCTCCGGAGCATGAACAACATAGGGTACCTTGGGGAACATTTGAAACACTTGCAGATACCTCAGCTTCTTTTTTACAATGTGTTGTCTGCTCTCATCTGTTTGTAATTCAATTTCAACCAATAGCACTTGTGATGCAATTAAATGATCATTTAATTAATATCTGGGACACCAAGAGTAATGCAGAATTCCTTATTTATCTCTTCAGAGAAAATATGCTTCATTCTTTTATTAAACAAAGCATAAACACTGAAGTAAAAAAATTGAGGTGGCAAAAAATCTGGACATTTATAAAACCACTGCAAAATTCAAGCCTGAAAAAACAAAAATGAATGGATTATTTTTCCCAACAGAAGTATACTATCTCTGTCAAGGAAATGGCTCATTTGAACATTGTTGTCCACAAAGATTGCCCAAACAATGGATTTAAATAATAGTTTTAAGACAAGTGAAACATACAGTTATCACTGACTTTGAAGAGATGTTTTTTTCCTTTCAAAAGCATGATACGAATATTTTAAAATGTTACTCATTTTATTTAATAGGGACAAAATTTTCCAGAATTGCAAAAGAATTTGAGTTTTTCTGCTTGTGTTCCCCAGCTTATGATGCTGGCAGAGGAGCCCGAAATTTGGAAAAAGATAAGGTTCCAAAAGCTACCTTTCTATAAAGTCATCTCGAGGTGGACAGACTGAAGTCACTAGCCAATTTGGAAGACTCAAACCTGTAGCCTTTTATTTTTCAGGCTGCTGTTTACCCTCTGTGACTAGTATCTATAAACATCAACAGCATAAGAAATTTTCGTTTATGCAGTGGCTCATTTTGAAGATTCATATTGATTAATTTCAGCTGGACTTGACCCATGCTTACACCATATTTTCAAAGAATTGTATTTTATCAGTGGACACCAGTGGGAACCTCCAGTGGACACCAGTGGGAACCTACATTTACCTACACGAACAAGCAAAAGCTATTGGTTTAAGGATAATTAATATGTGAGTAAAGTTTCTGGTTTTTCAATGCTATTTTCTTCATTCTACTCCTCTGGGAAAGCACAGAATACTTGTTTTGAAGAAGCTGTCATGAATGTTTATGTGATTTGGTGATTCTATAAATCTCCTAAAGACAAATCTATTAAAAGGGATTTGCTGAGTAACAGTTAGTAAATAAGGTCTTGAATTACTGTTATTGATCCAATCCAGATTATGCTCTAGGACTTTAGTCAGAAATGCAGGAATGAAGCCTATTTGTAAAAGGAGAGTGTAGAGAAAAAGAAACACATGGCTTACTCCTGGGCAATAGCAGGGCACTGAAAGGATTAAGCTCTAGGAATGTGTTGAATCAAGGCATTTTGGATACCAATTTTGCATACCCATGCTGAACAACAGTCAGACAGGTATGCGGCAAAATGTGAGCTCTCCTATCCCTCTCTGTTGCTTCCTTCCACGGATGCCGGCCAGAGTTCTACGCATATCATGGGTCATTTGATGCACTTGATACATTTCACAAAAAAAGCAGCTGTGATGCTCTTAAGTTATCTTAAGTTATCATTAACTTGAGAGTCTGTGTACAAGGCTTACCTCCAGACCACACCCAAAGATCATCCTTGTGCTTGTGTTCTGCAGTGGTCTGTGAGGGCACAATGGACAAGAGTGGGAATACATGTTCCCAGAGGTCATCTAGTGATGCCCCAACTGCAAAAGGCAATTTACCCATGAGAGTGAACCTAATCCAAAACACTGCCCCTACAAACCTCAAGTCCTCAGGACTGACTGCTTCATTTCACTGACTTGTTTCTACTCAGCTGCACTAGGTAAAGCTTGTGTCCCAATCTGTCATTAAATCTTGCTCCTTTGAGCATGCTAGATTCAAAGGGAAGGTTGTATTACTGAGTTATTCAATTTAATGGCTACAAATTTTGTCCTTTATATAAAGACATCCTTACTTGGCTTTACACAAAATACTTGGAGAGGTACAGACCTTGGGTCTAAAACTGACAACTCCATTAGATGATCTAAAATTATCAAATTCCTTGGAGGACATCTGACTGCAGAGAAAAGACTTTAAGGGGGAAGTCACAAAACATGTAACAGTATTAAAGTGTTGCAGTCTGGGAAAGAGAATAAAATCCTTAATCCTAATGATTTTCTTGCCTTCTGGAGTGCAGTGTCAGAGGAAATTTTACTAACTTAGAACACAAATAGAGGGAAGGTCAATGAAGAACTGAAGAGCTGAATTAAGCCATACCAAAAATACTGTTCACCAAAAATTCCCAATTAGCAATTAAGCAGCCCCATTTAAACTGTGACAGCAAAGGATTATCAGATGATGGCAGCTTCCATATTATTCTGCAAAAGAGGTCCATTACATGTTGGAATTGATAAATACTAATAATCTATATTTCAGAGGAAGCATGATGCTTAACAGGAAACTGCAACTGCCAAATAGCTGTATGTGAAGCACATTGCTGTAATCTAAAGCTCTGGTAGCCTGAACACGGGCGAACTGGCAGTTTTATCTTAGCTTTTTGCGCTTACAGCTTCTAATCAGGGAGAAAATTCCATATATATAGCCATATTCAATTTTTCTGTATAGAAATTCCCCAGGGACCATGTTCTGGAAATCAATTTGACATTCATTAGAAGTTACTTATAGAAAATGTCCTGAAAGCAAGGACCCAGGTAAAAGAAACCACTACCATAGCAAAAGGAATGCAAAGGTGACCAACGCAAAGAAAAGAAAATGCTGGTACATGCCAAAATGTCTCATGAAAGACAAACTGTAAAAATACATACTTGCATATACTGATAATTTAAATACTAGCATTCAGGCTTATACAGCTACATTTCCACCCCAGACAGTCTTATGTGTGACCTCTTGTTTTAATAGCATGGTTGCAAAATATTACTTTTACTTTCTTACATTTACTGCAACTTTTTTTTTTGTTTTTCTTGCTGCTTTTGATTCATGATGCTACCTTTGATCCATCAATAGAGAGAACCATTACTAAATAACTTAATGAATGCACTCATGCTCGTATTTCTCCCCTTTAGTTTTTGAGCATGTGCAGTTGCATAAGACTCTCCGTGAACAGTTTATGGAAGTTATTGAAGCTATAATTCTGCTAAAAGAGGTATGTTCTGACAGTGGAAGATCCCCACAAAAAATAACAGTCTGTGGAAGTCCACTGATCAGACAAGTTCACTGACTGAATATACCCTGGCCTATAGCTTTTTAGACATAATCAGGTAAAATTATGCTAAATTTCTAATGACCAAACATTCCATTCCTTGCAAATAAACCCACACCAAATTTAGCAGCAATTCTTGATGCAGCTACAAATTTAGTGAAGGTGCTTGTGCTGTTTGAGAATATGATATGCCTACTCTGTGCTCAAAATCTGGAAGTCAAAATGCATAAAAGAACTAAGATATTTACCTGAGGGCAAACCCACACCTACTCTTGTAATTTGCAGGTCATTTATATTTATTACTGCTGGTATTAATTCACCTTTTACAGCATGTGATACGTTCTGTCAAAAGTAAAACACAATTACCCAACACTGTATTTTCTTCCTGCAGAGTACAACTGTCTGTGTTCCTCCCTCTTTAATGTGTTTTGCTCCCTCTCTCCTCCAGTTCCTCACTGCTCAGTCTCATCAGCTCCTCTGCCTCTTGTCTCTGGAGACACATTGGGGGAGAAACCAAGAGAAAGTAAGATGGGAGAGTCCAGATGAGACAGGAGGGTGAAGCAGCCATAGAGAGGAAATAAAGCTGCTGAGATGTTTCCTTTCTGAAGGAAGTACCTCAGAGAGATTGCAAAGGCCTTCAAGCTTAAATGTCAGGTTCCATCTGTATAAATACTACAATGAAAACTGCTCCTCTGTTAACCTCCAAATTTTCCTCCACCCACAATCAAAATGAGACAGAATAAGAGCAGAAGAGCATTAGCACAGCCCTGCTCTCTGCTGGCTCCGTCACTGTTGCTTGCGGCTGCTCTCCTGGGCTCATTTTCAGCTCAACCAAGGCAGCACCTCCTTGGCGGCCACATGGGTCCTTGGCAAGGTCCCTTCTGTAGTTTCTGGCACCTGGCTCCCTTCCCAGAAAAGCCATGCAGGGATGTCAGCCCTCCTCTTACCCTTTCACAGCTCTCAGCTCTCCTGCCTGTTCCTGCTTCCCACTTCCTCCAGCAAATACAGCATTTTCTTCCATTGCACTCCATGAAAAACGATACACCACATCTGGCACACAACGACCCAGAGGTGGAACCAGCAGGCCAGCTTCCTGCTGCACAGCATGTCTCTTGGGAATGACTATAACACTGGCCAATGTGACAAATAAAACAGCTCTCCTTTCCAGCAAAACCTCTAGGTCACTTCATACAGAAAATGGTGTAGGGAAACGAACTACTTTGGTGGAAGATGTTTTCTAATCCAGGACAGTGGTTGTAGCCAAGCAAGGATCAGTCTCTTCTCCCAGGTGACAGGATGAGAGGACACAGCCTCAAGCTGCACCAGGGGAAGTTTAGGCTAGATATTGGAAAAAAATTCTTCACAGAAAGAGTGCTTAGGCATTGGAATGAGCTGCACAGGGAGGTGGTTGAGTCACCATCCTTGGAGGTGTTCATAAAAGGCTTGATGAAGCACTCAGTTGCCATGGTTTAGCTGATAAGGTAATGTTGGGTCATAGATCACACTCAGTGATCTCAAAGGTCTTCTCCAACCTAGTTTATTCTGTGATTCTCTGAGATTATATTTTTAGAATGATGACTCTTATCAGTTCATATATCTGTTGCCATGAAACTTTTAAAATAAAAAATAATCTCAAGATTTATAAAATTGCTGGGGACAGTGCTGAAGCACCCTAAGCAGCTGGGAAAGATGAAGAAGGCTGGAGCCAGCAACCATACCTGGAAGCCAGAGAGGTTTGCTGAATACTTTTCAAAAACTCTATGCACTAGCAAGAGTTGAAGCCAAATACTTCCTTGAGAAGGGAAAAAAATAATCCATAGGCTAATAGTCATCTATGAATAACAAATATGTAGAAGTCTAAGATTACTGCTTTCCATAATGTGAACAACTCTATTTAGTGGTTAAAATAATGCCTTAAATTTTAGCTTTCATATTTTCCAGATTTTGTACTGCATTAGTATATAACTCTGAACTTCATATGAAGTGTTAGCAAGTTCTCTTCATAGTTTAGTTAAACAAAACAATCCCTTTTCAGCCCGAGAACCAAGGACACCATTACAGCTTCAGGCCTAAAAAGTGTAAACAACAGTAAATTGAGGAGAGCAATCTGGGAGGATGGGGCTTCATAACCTGAAGCTGTAATTGGACAGTTAACCCCAATATGTAAATGGACCAAAACTTATAAAAGTGTGAAAACTCATGACTCAGCATCAGTCTAGGGTGTAGCCTCAGCTAGGCTCTTGTACTGCTTAAGGTGTATCCTTTGAAGGCCTTTTTAGTAAATACCTGCTTTATTCCTTTAACACTGCCTAGCCTCTGCTCTAGGTAGCCTCTCAAGGCATTAAAAACACCTTTCACTTTTCTTGTGATATCCACAATATATTGCAGCTCTAACCTCAATTAGTAGACTGTATTAAAAAAGAACAGAAAAAAAATCTGACTTGGAAAAGGAAGTTTCAAAGGGACAAAATACACCAGTCATATCAATCCCAGGAGTCAAAAATCAAGAGAATAAACCTCAAAAATAATGAAACTGATGGGAAAAATGAACCATGCTTATATATGTTAGATTTTCTTGTTTATTCTGTCTTGCCTATACATCTTTGATTTCACTGTATGCAATGAACACTGGTCTTACTCTCCTTTTCAGTTTTTGAATGTTTGGATAGATTGTATCACATTTTCTAGGTTTTCCTTGTAAACGTGAGAGTCAGTCATATATTTCAATGGTTGAAAGTGGAATCACATTTCTTGCATTCTAGAAGTAGTCATGCATACTACATATGAATATTATAAATTTCCACATTAAGTATGAACTCTACTGTCAAGGAAGAAAGAGCTAATTTACATACCTTTTTAATAAAATACTATGCAGGGGTAAAGGCCTTTAAAAGAAGAACAAATTTGTTAATTCTGATTATAAGATGAAGTTATAGAAACTGTATGTGTTTGCCCATGTTCTGTTAACATATACACAGGATCTTAACACAGGATGCTACTACACAATGACTTAGGATGTAAAGGACAATATCTACTATTAAAAGATAACAAACACTGGAGTAGTACACCAATTTTCCAGTAAAAGTAAGAATCAGTTTTATTTCTTTTGGTTATTTAATATTAACTTAGAAGTTCTCAAATAGAAATGGCTCATGTATAGCAATTTTCACCAGTAGATCACAAAGTGTCTTATAAAGGAGTTACCTAATTAACTCTTGAACTTTAACTTCAGAGGTGGAGACACACATACATACAAAATAATATTACTTTGGTTAGAACACAGAAAACAGTGCAGGAGCATCAGAGCAGCAAAGTTCATGTCAACTGCAGGTCCTAGGCACCCATCCACAAGTACAGGGAGCTAAGGGCTAGAGGATGGTGCACATGGTGCAAGCAAGGGCCTGGGGTGCAGTGGCAACCCTGGGTACCACCAGAGGAGGCACCCCCAGTGCCACCCTTGGGTGTAAGCACACTGCTTGGGGCCCTGGAAGCACAGAGGCAACACAAACTCACTCAGCCAGAACAAACACCTCCAGCACACCAAATCATTAGCATCATGTGCCACGTAAGACAGCAGAACCCTGCACACATCAAAGGTGCCCTGCATCCTAGCATCAGGCCCCTTAAGGCTGTAATCTTCCAACATATCTCACTGCCACCTCAGCTACTGCAGTGTCAGGAGCCTTGCTCAGCCCTTACGGCACCTGCTTCTCTCTGCTTCTTCCCAAGCAGCAAGTCAGACGCCCACTTTCAGATTTTCTGCATGGATGTTTCATACAAAAGAGTGATGCTGCTGAGAAGGACAGGAAGGTGGCACATTATACCCTGGTGTGAAACAGTTACTATCTGTAGATAGTTACCGTGCCACAGAGAATGTAATGAAATGCCTTGCTCTGAAAATGTTCCAGCCTTATGGAAGCCTTTGGGAACCTTAAAACTTAATTTTATCATTATACATCTGTAGCACAAACAAAGAGACTTGAGTTTCATTTGTCATGTTCTGCTACTATGGTGCATTAACCCTGGATACATTCTAGGTGCCTGCCAAAGCTGCTCTATCCCTCCTCTTCTCAGCTGGGCAGAGGAAAGTAAATACCACTGAAGCTCCTGGGTCAAGATAAGGACATGGAAAGATCACTCATCCACTGCTGTTGTAAAACAGACTCAGCTTGGGGAAATTAGCTTAATTTACTACTGATCCAGTGAGGTAAGAGAAATAAAACCAAATATTAAAACACCTTCCCTCCACCCCTCCCTTCTTCCTGGGATCAACATTTCTCCTAACATTCCCTACCTCCTCCTCCTCTTCCTCAGTGATGCAGGGCGACAGAGAATGGGGTTTGCAGTCCATCTATCACAGGTCTCTACCCCTCCTTCCCACTCCTGGAGGGGGATGACCCCTCACACTTTTCCCTTGCTTCAGCGTGGGGTCCCTGCCATAGGAGACAGTCCTCCACAAACTTCTCCAATATGCATGCTTCCCACAGGCTGCAGTTGTTCACAAACTGCTCCAGTGTAGGACCCTCCCTCAGGGTGCAGTCCTTCAGGAACACACTGCTCTGGTGTGGGTCCTCCATGGGGTCACCAGTTCTGCCAGAAAACCTGCTGCAGGGCCACAGGTCCTTCCAGGACACTGCTGAAGCCCAGGCTTTCCATGGGGTCACAACCTCTTTCAGGCCTTCATCTGTTCCAGTGTGGGGTCCTCCACGGGCTGCAGGTGGATCTCTGCATTCCTGTGGACCTCCAGGGTCACATCGTACCTCACCACAAGCTGCACCATGGGCTACAGGAGAATCTCTGCTCCACTGCCTGGAGCACCTCTTCCCCTCTGCCCTGACCTCAGGGTCTACTTCTTACTTGAAGCTTTAGAAGCAATCTTTTTTTATTTCCTGATTCCTGATTACCTTTTTATTATCCAGACAGCAATACTGTAACCAGAAGCCATACACTTAGATGAAGCACTGAATTATGGGATACCACAGAGTAAACAGAATTCCCTCCTCATCCATACCAAACTGATGAACCTGCCAATTGAAAGAAGTTTGCTGTTCCTTAGCTTTGTTCCCAGCTCAGATTTCAATTTCCCACCTCATTAAAATTTTTGATGAAATTCACAGTGAAATTTAATGCCTCTTTATGAGAAATCAGGTGAAATGTAAAAATGTAAATTACTTCTACTTTGTAAACAATCAAATTCTCTTCATAAAGGTATGGCAGCCTTTCCTTTAGGACTGTATCTTTTGCCTCTATCCATTAAACAGCTCAGGACAGCTATAGTATTGATTTTGAACAGCTACTAAGCAGGTTCTTATGTCTGTTTTTATCCAGCCCTTGAAAAGGCCTGTGATGAAATTGTTTCTTTCTCTCTTAAAGGTAAAATGAAGACAGATTAAAAAGACTTTTCTACAGCCTAGACTGTAATATATATATATATATGCATTGTACATGACCTCCACTCATTAAAGAAACAGATGTATTATGCAGTTAAGGATTTTGGGAACAGTTAATTTCAAAAATTTATTAGTACTTTCAGTCATAAAAATCTTAGTTGCTAAAGCATTCACATACTTAAGTATAGTAAAAACTCAAAAAGACCAATTTTTAATAGGCTGGGGACCTTTTTCATATCTTCAGTGTTCAGAATGATTTACCAAAAATTAATTGCATGGCTGTACTGATAAATCAATTATAAAAACAATCAAACAGCAAAGCAAAACCAATCTCCTTCTTCCAGAGAGAATTATGTTAGTACAATTGCAGTACAGAGGCAGCAATTGACCATACAAGAAGCCATATTTCTTTCTGTGAACAAATATATCTCAAAAAGCATATTTCTTCTGCTGGGCAGTAGTGTATGCTCAGTAAAATCAACCAAATACCTGCATTTTTTTATCTGCTATTTTAAATGTACAGCTAAAACTTTGAACAAGATTTTTTCATTTAATATTATCATTATTAACAGATTAATTTGTGTGTGGGTAGTGCCTACAGGCACTGACTCAGAAAAAATGCCTCACCAAATCAGACACTGTGCACAGATTAAATAAGAAGATAATCTTGCCAGAGAGGCTTTTCAGTGAAAGGGCTCAAGACTATGTGGTGGGCACGTGCCCATCTTGGTCTTGCCCACAAGAGCTGTGCCTTTGCCCAACCATCAGCCTATAAGAATGGACCAGACCCACTGCCAGATCCAGTGTGTCCAAGCACATCACAGAGTTCCCCTGTGCACAGTCCTTGCTAAGTAGCCCCTCTATCTTCTCAACAAGATCCTCCTAGGATCCCATCTACCTAGCACATGAATGTCTTCTTTCTGGTGGGAACCCACCCACACAGCTTGGCAGCTCCATATCTCACCAGTGGCCAAGCTTATGGCTATGGCTGGGCCCTGAAACAAAGAACACAGGAAACAAGGCATCACTCTTTGCCACGACCCTCCAAAAGAAGCGCCTAAGCTGATTGTGCTGTTGAGGCTCTTGTAGTTTGCCCCAGATAAGACTATATCATCTTGTCTATTTTTTTGCATAAAGTGATTGTATGGCAAGCACTTCCACACTGAAACTTCAGTGTGAGATAAATTCTCTGACCCTAGTCACCATGACTGAAACATCACACACAGTTCATCATTTTTGTTTATAGGCTGTCTGTAATACCAACATTGGTCGAATAATACTTAGGTGCCACTGTTGCAGGTACAATTAGCATGAGCCACACAGATTTTCAAGGGAATGATGAGTAAGATTCACTTTTTTGGTTTAGTTCCTCTCCAATCTGAATGCAAGTGGGTGCTAAGATTGTCAGGTAATCATGGTCTTAGTGCATGGTCAGCAATGCCTGAGGTGCACCATATACAGGCAAGAGCTCAGACCATGTATGAGTCATAGAAAGAGGGAGAGCAGGGTGCTGGAGTTGTGACTGAACTGTTCCACCTCAGGATGGCTTGGCTTACCTCAGCAGAACTAAGCAAGGCTGGTTGTGGTTGTATGTATGCGTTTTTCCAAGGGACATCAGATTGTGTATCAACAGTACCAATCATGCAGGGGTATGCAGGAGTGAATTCATGGCAGGCACTCTGCTCAGCTCATGGACATGACACTGGTTCACGAGACTGGGGGCATAATGCTGTGGGCTCCGCTCCAATGCTTTATGGTGTTTGCCTGGCTGGTCAGGGCAGTTGAGCCATCTGTTCTAGAGTGTGGTCTGCCAGACTGCCTGAGGGTGTGCGCTGAAGTACTCAATGGTCCCAGGCTGGTGCCCCAGGCATTCAAACTAAAATCTTTCCATGGCCAAGGTGTGCTGCTTGGGATATTTATATCAGTTTTGCAAATTCTGAGAGAACATATACCAACAGTATGGCCATCCTAAGCCTCATCCCAGTGCTGAGGTGGAAAGACAAACCCATTACTGTGTCACACCTCACCTCTGCCTCAAGAAAGCATCACAGAAGACAAATCCCTCTGTTTCTCCCATGCCAAGACAAACTTGCCAGGAAAGCTACACTGGTATGAATGCACACAACAGCTTTTGCACCTGCTCTGCTCTGTTCCACCAGCACACAGCTATCACACATTGATGTGTATAAGAATACATATTACAAAAATACAATTTTGTGGAATCTGCATGTTATTAAACACTTATACTTCTAATACAGAAAAAATGAAATTTAATCTGGTTATTAACTGACTGTATACAACTCAAATCACTCAGGCAAAATGTTTTCATCTTATATTTAATAAAAGAACAGGTTTTGACCTTTCTCTTTTTATGTGCTCAGTTTCATTTTAGAGGACCGAAGCAAAGAATCTAAACACTGGTTGGGACCTTGCCTAGTATTCTGAGCTCCTTTATTTTGCAAGAAGCTATCAAGGTTGCAAGCTTGTATCAGCTTTGTCAGAAAAAATCTATTTTCAAGATATGGTTAAGGTTAATAGTCATGTTGCTTTTCCTTTTCAGAAGCTCATTTAGCATTATGATGGGGATAATGATTGACTACTAACTTCTGGTTTTTTTGTTTTTTTTTTTTTTTACAAAAAGCACCATTCCTGACTGGATAACCATAAATGCTGCTCATAATGTTCATTAATGTTGTTGCAAGAACCACTGCCAAAGTGATAAGTAGATTTGGTTTACATTAGCTACCAGTCTAAAAACATAATTTGACCTCACTAATCGATCTAATAAAATTTGGAGTCATGCTCCACAAGAAGGAAGACTGTCCTTTTTAGAACAAGAATGCCACGGCTTTTTTCTTATCTCCATCAATATAAGAGCTGAAATTTTGTACCATTGTAAGGTCACAATTCTCTCCAAAACTCTCAGTGCAAATGCTGGGCATTCAAGTTTGTCTTACTTGTTCAGTCTGGAAGAAATTTAAACTGTTCCTGGTGGGAATTAAAAGATACCGTGTACATGACCAGTGAATCTGCATTTCTTGGAAAAGTTGTCAGGTTGCTGAAGGTACCAGGGGCACATTTATGCAGAGAGGTCTGTAAATTTCATGTTAGTACACTGAAATTGCCTCAATACTAATGTATAGATACAGCATTTTATAACTGTGAAAAGACAGAGCTCCAGACTGCATTTTGATGTCCTAATGTACATTTCCTACATGCTCCAGTTTCTTTTTTCATTCATCTTTACTTCTGCAAGGTACACCTATAACACACTCCTCACTTCTCACTTTGCCTACCTAGCAATGTCAGAAGTTCATAATTCAGCATGCCTGGAAAATGTTTTCTTGCATACTATGCTTTAGTCCTTCTGCTAATTAGCCTAAATAATTAGTTTACATGAGCTCTAGTCAAGTCAGGCCTTATATTCAGCCGGGCCATGAGAGTGCGTTATAACTGTTATAGCTGTAACCCGAAGTGATAGTTTTAGTTTCACTTTTAGATGATGTGGATGGGAATGAAGCCTGGGAAAGACTGTTTCATAGCTCACATATCATCCTGAAGGACAGCACAACATCTTCCTGTACAGTGTGGATTAACAGAACTAGTTTGTACCAATACTTTTCTGGTGGACTTGTCAAGCAAAAAGACCTGCTATTACTGTGTCTCTTAAGAGAGCAACTCTCCCTAAAAATCTCGCCTACTATTTTGATCACCCTTTAAAAAAAAATTATGTAAAGTAGAGGGTAAAGTATGACTATCCAAAGGACAGCAGAGGAACCACGAAAAAGAAGATTTTCATCAACTTCTACATTTTATTTGGTGATTGCTGCTTATTCTAAAATTCAGCAGTGTTGTTAATGGGAACCATAAATCTGTTCTCCCCTCTGATTTTGGCCTATAGTTTGAATTATCTCCTACACAATGCTATAACTTACAGCATGAGTTAGAAGTGTTGTCATAAATTAAAGCTTCTGGTTGGATGAAGGAATTTTAACTAAGTCTCTCCATTTCCTGGAGGAACACTCCAACTATAAGATTAATATATAAAGTTCATATATATTGAGTGGTGAGCTGTGCTACCAGCTTAATATCAGAAGACCTAGCCTTGTTTTATTCCTACCCTCATTCACCCAAAACAAGGACTGTAGTCATCTGTCCTTCAAAGAGATATTTTGATTCCCCACTGTTAAGTGGGAAGGTGAACCAGTCTGCTGCTCTGCGACATGTGTTAGGGATTTCATATTAAAAACTTCCATTTTAAATCCCTGTACCTGGCTTGCTGCTGGACAGCCAGCCTGGAAAGCTTCTCATTGTTCTGAGACCCACCTGCACTGAGTCTGAAGGCAAGCCATGTACTACTAAATGCAGGCTGCAAGGTTTTCTCAAATTATATCAGTCATTCTTCCTGGATATGACAGAAATAAATTCTCTCTCTCAGTACCAGACTCCACTTTGATTATCTGCATTAGGTGTCAGGTTTGCCTTATGCTGCTCAAATGAAAAGCAGACACATTCTGGGCACTTACATCCCTTATGGGATCTAGTTGTGCGAGCTCGTTTCACAGAAAGAGCATCTTTTCCTTCATCCTATCAACCCAGACTGTGCTCGGCACAGATTGATCCTACAAGTATGTCTAGACAGAATTTTTGCACTAAGTGAAGCATTCCTGTAAGGACATATTGAAAACTCAATGCTGAAATGTCATGGCTTCTTATTCTAATTGGGAAGAAAATAGGAAATGAAGCCATATGTCAGGTCTGAAAGTCAATTATTAGACATTCTTGTTCAATTTTGCTGCAGAAAACAGTCATATGGGTCTGACTTTAAAGTTCTATACTAGACTTGAATCTACAGTCCTCTGGTTGACACCACTCCATGTTCACTGCTTATCTTTGAACTGCTTTCTTAATGATTTGTTAGTTGCAGAATCAGAGAATAGTGTTATGTTCCTTTTAAAACTGGGAAATCAGCAGGCTTAAAGATCACAAAGACTGCCACTAAACCTCCAAAGCAATGAATTTAACACCATACCCTGTGTATACTCATCTCCGAGACGGGTATACATTTAATTACAAAATAAAATTTTCACTCTATTAATGTTTCGTTCCAGTATTTACAGTCAGCCTTAGGAGATGGTCTTGATGAACACATTTTCTTACTGCTATTTAAAAGCCACTGCATCCCTTCATTTTCAAGAGTTCATCCCACTTACTAAAATCATTTAATTAAAAGCTATTCTCCTTACCGGATTAATTTCAATGCTGCTAATCAAAGAGACTGAAAAAAATAATCAAATCTTAACATTAGAAGCATACAGCAGAGTTCTTGCTACTTTCTCTATATAAATACATTTTTAATGGATTTGAAGTGATTAACCTCTGGTTTGGCCAGAAAGAGAAATAAAAATTAGAAAGGAATGCCAGGGAATGCCTAGGAAAAATAATCACGCCTGGAATTAAAAGTCAGTCTTTTGAAATCAAGGGTCATATTTCTCATGACTTCTGTCCAGTGAGTTTTCTGTCTGAAATTTCCAATTCCTCTGGCAAGTACTCTGCCATTAACTAAAGAAACTCTCCCTTAATAAGAACTTTGCAATGGCTGATCAGCCATTCCTTCAAACCTGTAGCACCACCAGTAATGAACAATTAATCCTCCGCCTCCTCAGAACTGAGTTAAGCTTGGAACAGAAAGGGAAAAGCAGCAAAAGAAAATGGGCTCTGTGAAGCATGAAGAAATCAAAATAAAAAGATGATAAAGAATATAAACATTAATGGTAGATGAGCAATCAATAAAGTCCAAACCTTGCAAAGATTGCCTTGGAAACTAAGTGCTCTAAAGGAATTTAAATAAGTATAAATGGAATCTCAGAAAAATTTATTTAAGAGTGAATTAATTTTTCTTTCCTTGCATGATTGTCTCTTATGCTACTTCATTTTCTGCATATGGTATCACAGGACGATAATAGATTTATCTCGAAGTTATATGTGGTCTTGCATAGTGATCATTCCAGCAAGCAAAATGTTAACACATTTAAATTAATGCAAATGAGATAGTGGTTTGTTATTGGCTAAAAGTGCTTCAAGAAAGACTAACAGTGATACACAGATGCAACTCTGCATCTGCAGTCTAATTAAAACTAATCTAATTAAATATGGTGCATCTGCAAAGCTACTTGAGCACTGCAGAGAACACACACAATTCCTTTTATAGCTGGACAGAGCTTCCAAGAGCCAGTGTGTCTGCCATTTCACTTCATTTGGAACCACTCTAATAGTAGGTGAGTAATCAGCAAATAGATTCTCCATGGCTGCTTTGGAATTGTTCACTCAGAGAGGCAGTGATAATCTATCCACAGATACAGCACAACAGCAATGGAGGCCACATGGAGACAATGTCCTTTCATTATGCAAAATGATGCAGCTGGAAAAGAGAAAAAAGCTTGAAGCCATAAGTCATCCTTTAGCCTCACTTATTAAGGAAGAATTCTACAAAAAATACTTTTAAAAATGTGTTACATTAATGATGTGAGGTGTTCACAGCAAAATCAGGCATCATCACAACTTTGTCCTGTCTAGCAATTCTTTTTAAAATATTTTTTTCCCTCAGCAAATAAACATTCCACAGACATTGTATTCAGTAAGAAAATTTAGAGCTCTCAACTGAAATTCTGCCATAAACTATTCTAGCACTGAGATCTAAAATGGCAACAAGGTAATAAAATAATATCTTTCCCTCTCAAAAATTTCAGTTAGGAAAACTCATGTTGGAAAACTGTCTTGAAATGTGTAAACCAGCTACAGTCACAGGAAAGAAGGTCAAAGGAGGAAAAATCCAGATTGAAAAGAAATTGTCATCACAACAGACTTCTGTAAGGCATTCAGGTATTCTAAGAGAAAAAAATACTCTGCAGTCCAGTTTTAGAGAAGTAGATATTATAGATAATAGGGAACTGTCTTGACCTATTATAACCTGAAGTAACCACATTTGTTTAAAGCCAAAGAGAGAAATGTATGGTCCTTGGCAGGAATATGAATCCATGCAGAGTAAAGAGGCTCTCCAGATCTCATAGTTTTTCCTCTTTAATCCTTTTTCAAGGCTCACCAGATTAGCAAAATGTTAAATATCCATATTAATGTCAATAAAATGTTGAATTCCAATATATCATTGACTCTGTGGGACAGGCATGGCTCTATAATACTGCCAACTTCTCCATATCAGGCCACACTTTGTATTAGAACAGATTAATGGAATGAGAGCATGCAAAATTTGCACTATGGATATGACACTCTCCTAGAGGTCAGCAAATTGAGTCTTCCAACCATTTTAGATGAAATATTCACTATGTGAAAAATGAAAATAGGCTTGAGAGTAGAGCTCTGAAGACTTCTCTTTCCTAGGCTGGAACCCTAGCTAGTGAGCTATTTACCCCATATAAGCCAGAGGTTAAACCACTTCTGCAATAGAACAGTCTTTTTGAGTCCCTGGCTCTCTCACGGAGGATTTCTGTGCCACCCTCAGCGAGTCTAACCTTCAGGCTATAGGCTCTCCCTCTCCTCTGTGGGGTGAGATACATGGATTTAAACTTGTTTAGTCTAAGATGCAAGTCATGTTCTTCCTCATGTCCTGGCAGTGCCTTAGCAATTATTCCTATTACAAAATAAAATTGGTGACAACACTTGGCATTTCCCTTTCCTTCTTCAGCCCCACTGTAGTCTCTCTGGCTCCAAGGATGAAAATACAATCTCTAAGTAAAAGAACAACAGATATGGCAAGTAAATCCCATAGGGAAAATTGAGTTTGCTGTTTGAAAAAAGCATACATAGAGGGCTCTGCTAGGAAAAAGAAATCATAAATGATGAAAAGTCTCCAAAATGGCCCGTTAAAATAATTTTCTTTGCTGCCTGATAAGTAGAGCTCCTATTTGAGTCCTTTCAGTTATAAATAGTTACATTAATTTCAGCAAAACTATGCTGAACAATGTTTGTAGGAATATGTCTTGAGGTGAACTTGCTAATACACAGTGAAAAAGCACTGTATGTTTGTGACAGCATTCCTTTAATCAAGGAAAGATAAGTATGGTGATTTATAGGAAAGGGGTACTTTGGTAAGTCATAACTAATTTTCAGACTGAAATTGCTAATCAAATAGTAATTTTCATGGCATTTTTCTATATCCCAGTGTGAAATTTACTCCATTTTAGAAGCTTGCAAAAGGCATTTTTCACAATACAAAACCTGCATTATAGTGAGGTTTGTTTTGCATAGGCTGTCACAGAGGCCCATGCAACAGAATGAATATTCCCCTCTGTGAATATGTGCACTGAAGGTTAGCAGCACCATGCACTACTCTAAAAAGACTCAGGGCAACAGAGACTTCTAAAATAGAGGTTTTTTTTTTTTTTTTTTTTCTCCTGAATATATAACATGAAGAAAAGTTGAAAATAAAAACTGTTTAATTTTATACAAGGGAATTTTTTCATTCAGATCTAGATTTTCTTGATGCATTTCATAATGTATCTTGATGTATTGCACCAGTGAGGCCACACCTCAAGAACTGTGCTCTTTTTTGAGACCCTCGCTTCAAGTCAAGTAAGACACTGAGATGCTGGAGAGAAGGGCAACAAGGCTGGGGAAGGGTCTGAAACTCTAAGGAGTGGCTGAGAAACCTGGGGTTGTTTAGTCTAGAGGAAAGGAGGCTCATGAAAGACCCTATCACTCTCTACAACCATCTGAAAGGAGACTGCAGCCAAGTGGGGGGTCAGCCTTTTCTCCCAGGTTATCAGAACAAATGGCGTCAAGCTGAGCCAAGGGAGGTTCAGGACATCAGGAAGAATTTCTTCACTGAAACGGTTGTCAAGCATTGGAAGGGGCTGCCCAGGGAGGTGGTGGAGTCACCACTNAAACTCTAAGGAGTGGCTGAGAAACCTGGGGTTGTTTAGTCTAGAGGAAAGGAGGCTCATGAAAGACCCTATCACTCTCTACAACCATCTGAAAGGAGACTGCAGCCAAGTGGGGGGTCAGCCTTTTCTCCCAGGTTATCAGAACAAATGGCGTCAAGCTGAGCCAAGGGAGGTTCAGGACATCAGGAAGAATTTCTTCACTGAAACGGTTGTCAAGCATTGGAAGGGGCTGCCCAGGGAGGTGGTGGAGTCACCACTCCTGGAAGTCTTTCAGAAATAATGTGGCACTTAATGCTATGGTTTAGTTGATAAAATGGAGATTGGTCAAAGGTTGGACTTGATGATCTTGGAGGTCTTTTCTAGCCTAAACGATTCTGTGATTTGGTGATTTTATCATGGTATCATGTGTTGCCTAAGGAATGGAAAGTGAACTGTCAAATACATTATTTTCAAATACATTATAATTTAAATAAATATTTTAATATTTTAAAATACTTTTATATACTTTGATTTCAGTGCAATTTGAAGCTTTTAGAGTGTGGCACATACATGTGGATGTAATTACATCACATTAAGGACACTACATTTACTTTTTTACTCTTTTAATGCATTATTTAGTTTATTAATTAGTCATTATTTATTATTTTTATTTATTATCTTTACATTTACTCTTGTATTACTTTGATCTCACATTTCTCTTGTGTTCACTCAATGTACAGTATTCATAAGACAACCTGATTTTATAACATATGAAGGCTTTATCATGGGCTCAGCCACTTGTAAATTGTCTTAAAATCAGTACAGAGTTTTAAGCCACCACAAATATAGAAAGGTAATATATGGTAAAAAACAATAAAGACACAAGATACAGCAAGATAGAGATTATTTTTAAAAACAACATAGGACATTTGATGTAAAGATTCTAACTTCCAGAATGAAGCAAAATACTGTCTTGCCGAAATTATCTCAGAAAAAAATCTGCCAAAATTTGCCTTACTTTCTGATGGCTGACATTAGCATATTACTCTACAATACAGCAAAATTAAGGTTTGTTGGGTGAAATTTCAAAAAGGGTTTCCAGAAACCAGAAGATAACTTCTGCTTGTTTTGAGATGACTGTTTCTAATCTGACTTGTCACAAACTCCTGGGTCACCTAAGTGATGAGGTGCCTGTCCTTGAGCTGAGGGAAAGGAAGTCCTCATTAATATTCTTTTTCAGTGGACCTTCAGAGCCAAAGTTTTGCCTACATACAGGAACCTGTACTATATGAGAAATGCAGTTGACAGAGGTAAAAAGAAGCTGATAGATTTTATTGTTATGGTGAAAAATAGTCCTTTAATAAAGTTTTTGTCTCTGTCACCTGCAATAGGCAGTGTTCTTGGAAGATAGTTGTTTGTTTTTTTTTCTGTGACTAGTATTAAAACCATCTCAAATCATAAATAGTTTATGTTTGCAGTATTGTCCCAGGAGAGACCACTAATGTATATTCAGGCACATGGTAGAGGCAACACTTGATGAAAGAATAAATCCTTCCCTGGAGCAAAACTAAATGCCATTTACTTCACTGCCAATGGCTCAGAGATCTAGTGTCTCTGCAGTGGTTTCCAAAAATTCAACCACTGAAGAGATCAAAATACCGCCCCAAAATAAACCTCATTAAATAACTCTCTAGTCATAGTAATTTAACTATGGCAAACATGAAGACTGCATGTTTTGATCAAAAGCCCTTTTATCCCTTCATGAAAGCAAGCTCTGACAGACATACCTCTCACAAGTGGCTAGGAGTTATTTAGTTGGCCTCACATGCCTTCAAGTTGAGCCAGCTCCTGCCCAGGAATAACCTCCTGTAAACCAGCACTGCAACCAGTTTTCCTTTGGCTTCTCTCTAAACTTGGCAATGCTGCAATTTATCCTGGCTTGTCTCAATTGTTGATCCTTACCTGAGGTCACATACAATTTTCCTGACTGCCACTGACATTGCAGGGTCATACACAAAACACTTTCTCTCTCTCCTGAAAATGCTTCTTGTCCAACTAGTAGTGCAACAAGCAGCAGTTAGAAAATGATTGAACAGGGATGTGAAATTTTCTAGATCATGGTTCAGTGCAGGAAAATTCCTTTATTCAAGGAATAAAGAACTACCCCTTACAGAAGCCCTCTCTGTCTCAAGCAAAAAAATAGTGAGTCCTTTCTTTATAACTTCTGTACATCAGTCCTGAAGCTACTAAAAAAATACACATCAGTATTCAGTTTGCTTTGCTAAAATATTAGCTGAAAGCTTTCCAGTCCTCTTAGCATGCTTTGTGTGAAGTAGAGAGAAAAGCAGACAAATACTGGTTTACATTTATTCTTTTTCATCAAGAATATGCTATGGCAAACAGCCTGGAGAACAAAGCAGAGACTAGCATTGTCAGGAAGCCTTAAGCCTCTCAGCCATATATCAAAAAACATTTCAGAGGCTTTAACTCTCCCTTTTCCTCCTGTAACGGTATTCTCCACAGAAGTCAGTGTGGCAAAACTGAGAGGCAGGAGGTGTAAATGAGATGAGAGATGCTGTGTGATGAGGGAACCAAGAAAAAGGAAGGAAAAGAGGCAGTATGTGGTCGCACACAGCCTGACAGTCTGAGAGGCCTGCAACTCTTCCCAGGCCCAGCCTGGGAAGTTGCAGAGGGCTCAGGAGAAGAAATTAGTTCTCATGCTATTCTGGGAGAACAGAATGTCAGAAATGAAAATAAAGATATGCACTTGTGGTCTGTGTTCAGCTCTATACGATGTTTCATTTTCAGAGAGTTGTTTTCTTCCTTTCACCAATCAGTCTTTATTTATTCTGTACTGACCATTCAGTACAGACCTTTGTGATGTTCCCTATATAAGCCATCAGCACTGCTCAAAATAAACCTTTTCCTTGATGCACCAGCCTGAAGTTATCGAGTGTTATTATCATGTTAATGCGAACTCAGCAGTGACAGCAGGAGATTAAAGAGATTGAGAAGAACTGGAGATGTAAGTCACAAATTGCTTATCGTTTAATTTCAGACCACAGACCTGTTCTCTAATATGTACAAGTCATACATCCCGTCAACATGCTCTGCAATAGTACTTTTCAGAGTATCAGACATATTGGAATGGAGACTGTGAAGACATATACTGACTGCCATTAATGGTCAGATGTCTGGTGGAAGCAAATGCTGCACTTTCTTGGAAAAAGAATCACTGGTTATTACTTTTTTTTTCAGAAAAGGCAATTTTACATTCACCCAGCATCAGGATAGGAACAGAGATATTTTATAGCTCTCAGTCCTCTACTTCCAAAATGTCAATACAAACCCTTTTTTTTCTTTGCCTCATAAAATACTGTGGGAAAGCAGGGAATATCAGCATTGCTTTGCTGTATCAGGAGTTCTCACTGACACTTCAGTCTGCTACTGACTCCCAACTCGCATGTTGATAATGCTGTATGAGTAAAAAACTTCTGTAAATAAAACATCCTGACAATTTCTGTCTATTAAGTTATGTCTGGGAACTGGATGGTAAGGCCACACCCCAACAATATTTATTTATTTTAGTCCTATGTTGATCTAAGTATATTACAACTTGTCTTTACCTCTTACAAAAAAACCAAACCAAGGTAACATCAACTTTGAGAAGAGAGGCATTGAAGCATCTGCCAATCTGTGAAAAGTGATCCATCTTAGCATATAGGACTGATACAAGGTATGCTCCTAACACATTGATTCCCCTGATACCAGGGGGAAGATTACAGAAGTCTGCCCCAACAGAGGCACTATCAGTGGCGTTGGAGGCAATCCTATAAATTTGTCTGCAAGTAGCAAAACACTGCTGGGGTCCAGTCAGTGAAAAAATCTTGAACCCTGTAACAGTCTCATGCTGACTTTGAAATGCTTCTGAATGCCACTCATTGCTGAAAGGAGGGAGGATTTAGTGAAGCATCACATCCATTCCCTGCCCATTGCTACAGCACTCCAGTACATCCACCAAAGAACTGAACTGAGCAATTGAACACTCATGGATGACCTAAACACAGAAGGAAGTTAAATAACATCATCTGTCAGTATCTTGGATCCCTCTCACGCAGAGGAAATGGCACCATGGTGGCCTGCTTTCTCCGAGCCAGTAATGCTGGGGAACAGCAGTGGTGACATGCTGATTCAAAGGCTGCTGTACTTTGAGGGAAACATAAAAGGAACATCCTCATCCTTTCTTGGTGATGAGAGATCCCTCAGGATTTTCCCTAAAGGACTATAATGCCTTACAGCCCCATCCAACTCTCATTAAACTAAATGGAAACAACCTCAATCACATCTGTGGAAATTGGATGTTTGCTGGGTTGGCTCAAGTCCCAAGTGAGGTAATTACATTCTTCTAGTGGCTTCCATTGGAAAATTTTAGTGTGTGTGTGTGTCCCCTTCCCAAATGATTGCAAAGTAGCACTCTACTGATCATTTAAACCAAACAACTGCCCTAAAAGCTCTTTTTTTGACAATAATCATGAAACTGTGTGCTGTGATAACAAGCCATGGGAAAAGTGGGTACAACTCTCAGCAAGCAGCCCACTAAAATGAAACGGAAGGTAAAATAATTATACTGGTATTTATGAAAGTCTGAAAAGACATTTGCTGCTACCACAATAATGTGTGTGTGACAGATCTCTAAAATTATACTACTTGTAGAGTTACAAACTTTTAATAAAATAAATATTTTCTACTAAGCAAAATTAAAATTAATTTACATTAAAATAAGAATCAATGTAGCAGTTCATCAGGTAAATTACAGGATGCATTAGAAATGCTATTTGCAATTTTGATCCTCCAAACCACTCATAACAAATTTAATTCAATGCACCACTCAGGAGCTTAAAGGTTAGCACACATTTAAATACTTTACCAGATTAAACTTTTTGAGATTCTAAAACCTGCTGTGTAGCATTTCAATACCTGGACTCAGCCTGCATACCCATACTACACTTACTGGCTGTCTCTATTAAGTAAGAATGCAATCCTGTTGTCTTTTAAGTTATTTACAGGAGAGGTGCAGGTCAGTCAAGAAAAAAAGACTTGAAAACAAGAAAAAATTTGTTTACCAATTTGCAGTTGTGCTGCACTGCAAGGTTCAGCTAGCTTTGCTATGCCATTAGGGATCTGGTATCACAAATTATTATGTAATGGGGACACAATTTAGGAGTTTGGTTGGTTGCTTTTAAAGAGGATGTATTTTCTGTTCTTTTTCTAACAGGAATTACCCAGATAAATATTTGATTCAACAGAAAAAAAAATGCTTCTTTTCATTATCATTACAAAATCATAGGCAGTTTTCTGAGAAGTAGTAGTGGTGTTGGACAGATCTGTGCATTCTGCAGAATCAAAACCCAGCTGTCAGAAAGTTCCTAACAAAAATAAGCTGATGAAAATGAAGGATGTTTCACAGTTTAAACACTTCAGTTCATGCATTAAATGAATAGAAAACAGATGGTTGTAATTAATTTCTCTTTCCATTTTGTCTCTTTCTATATATATTCCTCTTGAATGCCTATATTTGTATCAAGAAGACCACTGCGCAGGAATATTTTTCTACTATACAGTCACTGTTAATAAATGCATGGCTGTTTAAGAATAGTCAAGTCAATGTTGACATTTTTTCATGTTATGTTTTCTAAGTTCAAGGAATATTTTTTGTCCATTGGTCCTCTTCACCCCTCATAATATTTCCCATTGTCCTGGCCACCTCACTGTCCTAAGACTTGAAACTCATCAATAAATATTGCATGAGGCAAGCAAATTTAGAAACTGGTATTCTGGAATAGTTTCCTATAAAGTGATTACTATCACTGACTTGTAATCTAAAATGCTATGCTAGGCTGAAATTTATGAACAGTAAGCTTGCCTCATCTTTGTCTGTCCTCCTTCCCTTGCCCATGCTGCAAGTAAATTTGCACCCATGGCATATAATAAACAAACAGAAAAAAAACCCAAAAAACAAAAAACAGAAACCAAACCCCAAATACAACTGACTCCGGGGTTGAGACCTGAAATGCCATATGTCAGCTTAAAGCACATGCTTGATGAAAATTGAGTCCTGAGGTCTTAGGAAACATGATAAAATAGCTATTTTGAGAGGAAATGTGAGTTTGATACCTAAAGAATAAACAAGACTGAATACTGGATTAGCAAGTATTTTGCTAGTGATGATTTTTTCACATGAGTTCTGGCTAGAAGGAAAGTATATATTAATAGATACATAAATGAAACAACACAGAAGGAAAATAGAAAATCCATTGAAATCTGGTAAGGAAGAAAGGATCATAAGAGTATCTATACGAAAGGTGTAAAAATTATTGAACATTGTTAACTATGTGAAGAACATATTTCCTCTCTTAAAACTGTTTCCAGTAAAAAAGAAAAAAAAATCTGATGCCTGTCCTAGTCCTGAAGGTTTCCTCCCCACTGGGGTACAGCTTATATGGGTTATGGGTTATGATCCTGACAGAGGTCTAGGAGAAAGAGAGCTTGTGTGGAAATGATTTCCAAACCAACTGGCAGCTCACCAACTTTCACATACTCCTTCTCCCATCTCCCTTGCCCTTCAAGGAGCTGACACCCCTATGCCCCTGTGTCAAATAGATGGTGTGTGTGGCTGCTTCAGACTGACAATAAAAGAGCTGCCAGCCAAGACTCAGGAGTGTTGTTCAGACTGCAGCCTAAAATATCTGAGTCTCAGGAAGTCCTGAGAAAGCTGGAAAACTTGGATCTGCCTTTCCTACAGGAAGACCTAAAAAAGAAATGTGGGATTCATGTTGTCATATTCTGTAACCTTGTGTGAGACATTTGTTTAAGTGCAAGGAATCTTAAATACCTGGTGTTACTTGCTCATTTTGTCCAAAGGCATTTCACACCAAAATGCATATGCTGTCCTTCAGCCAGGCCTTTAGATCAGTGTGTTCTCTCACTCTTCATCAGACTGTACATTGATAGAAGAGATTGAAACAATCGCTCTCCAAGTGAGAGTAATCAGGTCTCTAAGCTCAGAGAAAGTGTTTTAAGGCTGTGAATCTCTGTTAAAAGGGCCTAACCTGGAGGCCTTCCTAGATATCAAAGTACGTGGGGTCAGTACTATTGGATACACCAGTTTTTCCTTCTGGCTAAACCTGTGCCTTTTTTTTCTATGCCATTCTGAAGAGGAACAATGCATTTAACTCTGATATGTAAATTCAACTTCTAGAGTCTAAAGCTAAGTGTAGAAAGCCTAATAACTTCTGGAGCTCCTTTATAAGATGTGGGTTGAAATGCCTTTCCCACCTGAACTGATAAACTTCACCTTTCATTTTGGGGGCTGTCATTGCAATAGGAAAACAGTGCCAGCTACAGTAGAGAAATATGCCCTCAGATGATACAGGGGCTGTGAGCAAATTAGGGAGCTCTTGCTGAAGTTGGTGATTAAGAGTAGATAGATTCAGATTCTGAAATCTGCACAGGAATAGGCAGATGGCTTGTTCAGCTGCCAGCTGGAACTCAGCCTTCATGAGGCAGTCATTCAAGAAGCACCACAGCTTCTTTCTATGGAGTGAGAGCAAAGTCTTCCCATACCAAGATTCTTCTGAATATTTGAGGCCACATCCACAGCTCTTGCAAAGTGGCTGCATGTTCTGGAAGCAGTAGTGACATTCAGATCTAGAACCATTCAAGAGCTCACTCCACATAAAAGCCAAGACTAAGAAATATAAAATGAATGTATGAAAGGATGCTGTGTACCTACAGTATTCCTGAGAGCTCCTCTTGGTGGTCAGTGTCTTAAGGTTTTCAGCCACCTTGGCATATGGCACTAATGATGAGGTATTTTAACTCATGTAAAGGCATTACTGTGTCTTTTAAAAATGTTAAACACTTAAAAAAACCCATATTAACTAAACTAAGGAGGGTATTATATACTTATAATCTCTCAGAGAAGGCTTTAGTCTGGACAGTTCTCAGCAGCAAACTCACCCAGTTCTAAGCAGAATACTTAACAATAACAACAAAGAATGGCATTTTGTTCCTCAGCTGTGCCAACTTACAACAATTTCTCAGAATAACAGTGGCATTATCTACTCTTGGTTCTTATAAAAATATGAGACAATATCTTCTAGCTTGCCACAGTGCATAGGCACAAGTAGCTGAGGTAAAGATGGAATATAAATCTTAACAGTAATTCATATATTTTCACTGCACAGTTAAACCATACATTTTAAAAGAAAATCCACTAACCACAGTCAGAGGTGCCTTTTATCTTTCATGCCATACATTGCTAAGAATCAATCTTTAATTGTATTCTCAGTTTTAAATTCAGAACAATAGTTCCATGAGCTCTTATTTTCAAAGCAAGATTACAAACAATTACAATGGATAGTGTGTAATTCTATAGGCTCTTTAAATGCAAGTAAGTTTGAAAAAGGCTAACAAAGATTGTGTTTCATTTTATGCATGCAAACACAATTTTAGTGCACTTTCTCTCTCACACAAAGTAATGAAATTTTAGATATATTCCCAGAACTGAAAGTAAGCCAGTAACCATATTCAGTTTTCTGCTCGTAAATTGAATTCTCTACTCAATTTATAAGGTACTGGCACAACTTGACATATCTATAGTGCAACAGAATACCTGCCGGAATAATTGTAACATATAAAATCACAGTGATGTGCTAGAGGAGACCCCTGGGGGTAGTCTGACACTCCTTGTTAAAATGCCATCACCAAACCAAAGGTAGATGCTCACCCCTGCTTCTGCTATAGATTAATTTCATCCCCTTGGCTTTACAAGTTAGTCTAAATATGGGTTATTTTGTTTTCTTATATTTTGCTGAAATGTTTTCAGCATCACATGTACAATAGGAGAACTTGCTTCTCCTTCTTTTTCATTCAGATACAACTCAAAAGCAGCTGCTGTTTCTGAAAAGGGTGTTCCAGACACATGCAATCAATAATATATAATTCTGTTTGACACTGAGGTTACCTTCCCAGTGTGCTACTGCCTTAGAGACAGCATTTCCTTTCTGACAGGATAGTGCATTCTCAAGGCAGTGCAGAAGAGGGCATGGGTTTAGCCTGTGACAGGCTCTCCCAGTGCTGGGGATAGAGAGTGCTACAGCTGCTGCTCTGGTTCAAGCTGTAGGAATCTGCTCTTCTGATTTCTCCTTCCCTCCTTGGCTTGTCCAAGGAGCCAAGATGATGGCCAGTGTAGGAATAAGGAATTCTGTCAGACATAAGTGTGTCAGATGCATGGGCTGAGTCTGCTTTGATTGGAAGAGATTATTTTCCTGTCCATGGCTGGGACATTGCAACTACATGACCTTGAATCTCTACATAAACCAAAACCATTCCATGATTTTAAGTAACCTCCTGGCAAGCATGTGTGCTTGTAAGTGCTTGATCCAGCTACAGTCTGCAGCAGCAGCACTTCTAGGTCACGCCAGAGTAGCTTGTACTTCCAACAGCCTGAAGTTCCTTGCTCAGTCCTGTATGAGGATCAATATCACTAGTCATCAAGATGACTAGCAGCTGTCATGAACCCAGAAGTTTAAGAAGAGGACATGTTAAGGGGAGCCTATCAGAAGGGATAGGAAAATAACTCATGGATTGAAAACTGTAGTAATGTCAAAAAAAATAATTCTGCATGACAGAATCAATCATTAAAATATTGATGGAGTATAAGCCAGTGGGATCTCAGACCACACATTATTTCTTCTAGACAAGGATTTTCATCTGCTTCACGAGTTTTTACTTCCATTCTTCCACCCCTCAGTATCTATTTAGACATTTAGGATTTAAAAGTTGTATTTTCAGGATTTCTCATTTAAAGCAATCAAAATATGCTGGACTCCTAGAAATAATCACAGCATTTTCATATTATGTGTTTATAAAATAACAGAGTTAAACTGGTTTTGTCTCATGATATTTGTGTCTTCTGGATGGGTGTGGGCAGTATTTTCAAGCTTTTCCCTATGAGCAGATCTAGAAATTTTATTTAACATTAAAAAAAAGAGATGAAGTTCTCATCTACACTCTGGGACTGGGGGGGTTCAGGGAGAAAACAAAGAAATCTAATATTTGCATTTAAATTGCTATATTTAGAAATAAAGGGGGATTTGTCATCATCTAATATTGTATGGTAATATCTCTGTCCTGTACTTCTGTGTTCCAAAATAAATCCTTATTTCTGATTTTCCCTATTTCTTCTGCAGTCTAAAGCTGTATGTATTTGCTTGGCACTAGTACATGTGAATGATTTTATGACAGGAAGGTAGACAAGAAGACTTGAATTCATGCTGTCCCACTTCCTCCAGCACTGCTCTTCAGACTTCCCTGAACATCAAGAAGCTTCTTTATCTTCTCTGAATCTCTCCATGCAAACATTCTTTGCTAAGATACCTAAATGGAGTTTTCCAATGCCTAACTGTTCCTAAGCTGAGAACACTTGTTTATTGTTTTGATAAATCTATGTGCATATACATATAAACATATGCATACACAGTCCTCATTTCTACAGGCACTCAGCTACTTCTCAAGATAATCTCTGAAGCCTAAACTCTATTTTTTTCGGGCTAACCTAAGATACTGGGCAATAACTAACACTGGTATGCACTATGTAAATATAAATCATAGCTATTGCTGAAAACTTTATTCTGATTTTATGGTATGCCTACACTATTAATCCAGTTTCTAAATCTGAAAGCATTCTATCATCAGCATTTTGTATCTTTTTTATGAACTTAGAAAATAATGTGCCATCTCCCTCCTGTACCAGTGACACCTGTGCTCCAGGAACCATTAGGAGAAGCCAAATGAATTCATTTTCTGCAAATGATCAAGCTATCAGCTTATAAAAATTAAGTTTCAGAAAGACCCCATGAACAAAATTGTCAAATTTATAATAACAGACACAACCTGGTAATAACTCCTTGATAATCTTGATGCCACATATGAATGATAAATTAAGAAATTAACTCTACTGTCATTTATAGAGGACAATAAGCACTCTTAATAGACTTCAGCTGGTCAATCAAGAAAGGCAAAAGGGCAAAATAGCAGAGACCAGCAGGGAGAAAGAAATGATGAGATGTGTCTAAGATGACTGCTGAATGCTGAAATTTTGACTGAGATGGCTAAATATTTAAATCCAGAATTATTTTATTTGCTAAATTACCCAAATATACCTACAACTTGGTAGTCAGCTTACTAAGATAGTATTTAAAATTAACCGAGATACGAGATATTTTTACATTTTTTGTTACAGTTCTTTCTAGCCTCCAGTCTCATTTTGTTTTGATAGTTATTCAGAAGTCCAAGGAGAGGGAAATAAAACTTTCTTTGCAAACAGAATGTGAGACAGCTCTGCACAGAACATCAGGTTTTAGCCTGAATTATCACAGACATTTGAGCTTCTGGTTTTGGGGGATTGTCTGTTCAGTTGTACAAGATGAATCAAATTCAGGGCTTTTGAGCACTACCTACTGAGGCCAAATGGAGTGGCAAGCCAGCCAAACATTTCGGAATATGGTTTGTATAGGGATGTAACTTTTTATACAATTACAATGTAAGATAGCAAAGAGCATTGGAAATATGCAATATCTTCCCACTATAGAGGTAATGACACTATCCTGGATTCAATGCAATCAGCTATTATAGCTGTTACAGATTTTACCATGAGCATTAACAGCACATCATTATTCAGCCAGACGTATGCTCGAATTTTATTGGATTTTTGTTTTGTTTACTGCCAGAAAGAGATCTCCTGTTCATACAGGAATGTGCCATTAGAAAATACATCAATATCACTTTGATTTTAAAATCATTAAGTAAACTAATGGTAATTTATGTCAACTTTTATTTGTGTATGGTTAGTATCAGTACCTTGACATTTAAAGTCTCCACCCAAAAGCTGTTGCTGCCATTACCAGTCTTGTTACAACACACTTACTGTAAATGTATGGCAGATATTTTCCTAGCCTGTAGACAAAGATCCAGATGTAAGAGCACTGAGAAGGAAGAAGGAAAGAATGGATATATATTATAAAATTTTAAATGCTTTTTTTTTTTCAAAAGAATAAGTGTTGTTCTATCTGCTCTGTTTCCCCCCTTTTTTCAGTTGTTGGATTTACTGTATTTAAAATGCAAAATGTAAAAGCAGCGATGGTGTCTTTTTCCATCTGCTGGTAAACAGATTAAAAATTCTGCAGATTAAAGATAAATAGGGATTGAAAGTATAAGAACCAATTATGTTAAAGTGACATTTATACACAGTTCAGTTATGGAAAAACAACTGTACTGTGATTATGCAAATCAGCCACTCACAACCAAAATGCAGGGATTTACATAACAGAGAAAAAAAATCCTCATAGTTATGCCTCAGTAATTTACTGGGTTCTTGCACTTTAATTGCATGAGTCATTGTAATAAAATTATCCCACTTGCTTTATCCAGAGTGAAATGTATGTTAGGACATTGCCATTTTGAATGATTTGTGTGCTTTTGGAAGCCTATGTCTTCCTGTCACAAAATATGATGTATGTTCTATTTTAAAGAGATACAATTAAAGAAAAAACCTCCAGATTTTCTGCTAGTACCAATGAAAATTTTAACGCGGTTTACATACTGCATCATTGTTCTTATATAAATGTTTACTGATATAAATAGATATTTTCTTTTTCTTGGAAATTTTATTTCCTCCTTCTACTAAATTCTTTTTTTTTAATAAAACTTGTCTTGCATATACATTACAGAAGAAAACACCAGTATAATTTAAATTGCATAATTTAAAATGATTTGTATCTTTCAAATTTGCAAAGTGAACTTTTAATGGGAATACTGATATTTTGAGTTAGATGGTATTTAACTTCTGACATCTGTGTGTTCTACAAAACAGTATTTAAAAAAATGAATCTTCTATTATAAGCTACCTGGAAGGAACAGTATTTATTCAGGTGGATGTAGTTTGATCTTTATATTTGTTATCATGCATTCCCTGATTAGAATGTTGTAGGTTTTTTTTGTTGTTTGTTTTTAATACAAGCATGACTTTATACTATATAATTTCTAAGATAAAACAGAAAGAGCACATAAATTAGGCCTTACTATGGCTTGGCCTTTTTAGAACTCAAACCAAGTTGATTGCAGGCAAGCTTTTTCACAACACTCTATCCTATTATATATACATCCATGATGGCTTATCTTCCATCGACAGACATCTTAAACAGAGGCAACTAAAACATTTAATTATTTATCTCACACATAAACAACAGAACACTGAAAAAAGGGTCCTCTCACAATAACCACGGAGATTTCAAAGTCTCTCCTGTCATGTTGGGATGAACATGAGACCTTTGGAAGTAAAAATGATATGAACATGAATTAAGAAAGAGGCTTGTTCCTCATCTGAAAAGATTAGAGAACTTGCTGACTATGACATTCCACTGCCTTGTGTAAGACTCAAATCAGGTCTTTCTTCAGTTTGAATCTACCAGAGGGAAAATCTGGTCTATGGTCTTGGGAGTGTTCTTAGATTTCCAAGCATCTGTGCTGCCCCAATGGGGCTCATGCACAGTATTTCTTCTCTCTCACACAGCAAGAAATTCCCAAAAAAACACCATACAAACAATATGGTTTGTACTAATTTACATTCTGCTCTAAGACAGATTCTAAAAACATTTGCAGCCAGCTGTAAGAGGTAAGTCCTGAGAACTTTTCTATCACTAATAATTTTTTTTTTTTTTTGTAATAGGCTGAAAACACCACGCTGACAACTCCCCACCGGCATAAACTGAATAACTCATGAGAAAATGCTATAATCTTCCAACACTGAAATGAGGACTCCTCTGCCCTCCTGTCCCAAATATTTTGTGGACAGCCTAATTAAACTTACTTGTTTTGTGTTTATGTTGGTTTATAAATGAAAAATACATACAGACCTGTGTGTAATGCGGTCCACTCTTATAGGATTTATTATTGAGGAAAATGGGCAAAAGAAAGTTATTTGGAATATAAAATGCTCAAACATGTCAATGGCACTAATTCACAATTAATATTTAAAAAACACCCTTACACAAGTCCCTTGCCCCTCTATAGTACAATGAACATTCAGCTTTCTTCTCAAAATGGCAAAACCCTCCCCAGTATAGCAGAATGCAATACTAAATAGTCCCAGCATTTGATAGAGATCCCGGGAAGATCCAATCACGTCTGCAGCCTTTATAATAAGAGCAACAATTGACATGGGATTTGTGACTACCATAGGTGCATTTCTCCAGGATAACATTACTGCATGATCTTGGATAAGAGACAAGATTTCTAAGATGGAGGCAATGTGTTCTAGTGTTGGTATCAGCATAAGGGACCATATTTTATAAATAATATTATGTATTTCATAAGAAATAAAGTTTGTCTTATGACCTAATAAACTCTTCTAAGTAAGCACTTTCATTATGTAACAGTAGGGGCTTATTTCTTTCATGAAGAGATAATAGAAGTTTTAGTCAATTCAACTTGAAAAGGTTCTCCAGATTGGAGAACCACTTGCTTTAATTGTGGTTTTAAAAAAGTATGCAGCAGGGCATTCCAAGTTTCTCTCTATCTATAGATCTTTTCCTATACCTACCAATTACAGAGTTCCTCATACTGGAAGCCATTCATGCCTTTGCAAAGTAAAAATCAAATTTTAAAAATAAGAGGATATTTACATAGAAGTCTCATCTACATTATTTACATAGCATGGTGAAACAAAAATTACAAGACAAATGCTTCAAATATGACTGGTTTTCCTTCAATGTCTTGTCTTTTAATTTTTTTCTCTTTTTTCTTTTTATTCCTGTATTTTTATATTTTTATTCCCTAGCTTTTTTTTCCCCATGACATCATCAGACAATTTCATTTTAGTATGGTCTGCACTGGACTGCATAGATCACCAAAATAATGGCACATGAACTTCTTACCTCTGTAACACCTTAATTCTTGCAAGTGGGAATTTTGAGTGACAGAGCAAAGCTTTTAGTATAAATTCTGCAAAAACTGCATCTGCCACATTGCTAAGATCCATTTAGAGATTAAAAAAAAAATAATATTCTAATGTGTTATCTGACTTTATCAGTCACAGAACGTTTCTTTACACTAAGGATAGCCTTCTAAAAATGAAAATTCTTACATATGTTAAAATAATCCCCTGGAAATATTTTACATTTTCTTTTTCCTGTAAAGAAGAAGTTATTAAAGACTGAATGACTCTCTAATGCTTGCTAGTAAAACATACAATGAGCTTTCACCTTCTCGTCTATAAAAGTGCCCAAATGATCTCTTGGTAGCATTAGGTAACTTTTCTGTTAGTAACAAAAAGGATTTTTTCTGTATTATGTGAAATGCCATTGACAATATTGTATTAGTCCTGTATTTGATCCAGGTGTATATACAGTAAAACATATCAGACATTTAAGAACCCCAGTATTATCATAAACAATACATCAAAGTAAATGCTTGTATTTCTTTTTCACTGTGAACAAATTGAGGCCTCAACTATGAGTAAATACTTTCTAGCACCAAAGACCAAAAAAACCCTGCTGACTTTAGTTCTATTAACTTCACAGAAATATACATTTATATTTTCAAGTTTTCAACATATGTATATGAACTTGTGCAAACAGCATTCAGTAGCTGATCTACTAGAATAACTAGTGGGAAAAGCACAGCTATCTTCATACATTACAAATGTATTAGCTATTTTCTTGTTAAAACTCAATTTTCACATTACTTTCTACGTTTTCTAATCTCCAAAGATCCAAAGTTTCCTTGTTTTTTCAGAATGTGTGAGTTCTGGCCAAATATTGCTTTAAGGCATGTATCTGTCATCAACACAAAACAAGTGTTACTGATAGAAAACATTTTACTTATTGGTCCCATAGCCACAGTGAAGTTCTCTAGTTTCAGTTTTAATGATTCAGCCATAATTCATCAATAAAAATTACCAAACTAATCTGACATATCAAGAATAGACATAAATTAAACTTGAGTTGGACTTTATTTTTTTCTATTTCAGTTAACTTTCAGGAACTTCCAAAACCAGTTTAATCTTGTGATTTTTCCAGCTTTGACTACAAAACATTTAGTATGCTGTCTAAATAAATGTCAAAGAATAAAATGCCAAATTAAATATGGTGTGCCAACAGAAGCTTTTTCATCAATCAAGTTTTACTTACGTGGAATTTTGTTCAGTTCATTCATGAACTTCTCTTTTAGCTTAGAAAATGCATCCTCTTTTCCTCCCCCTCCTCCCGGACTGGCTGGCTCGGTGACATTACTTGGAGGGGCTGCTGCTACTGTGGTCGCTGGTGGTGCTGCCAGGGCCTCATGATGACTTTCACTCACCATTGTAACTTCTGGGTAAGCTGTTGGAATAAAAAAAAAACACAACGAAAAACCAAAAGGTAATATAATTGAAATGTATCTCTAATCAATAAATGAATAAATAGGCAGAATATCACTTGGTTCTCATGCTTACTGGGTAAATATGACTGCATTTGCATATAGTTTCGGGTTCTTCATAAAATATTTATTAGACAAGAGAGAAAAGTATTTTGCAGGGCTAATTTCAGCCAGAATAATTCTATTGCTTAGAGCACTTTTCCAATGGTTTGTATTTTGGAAGTGCTAAATTTGAGACCTCAAAATTCCTGTAAAAATCTCATACAGAGGTTAGAAAGTATAAGCAAATTGGGTAATAAATGCTTCCTATGTGCAAATTTCAATGTATTTATATAATTATTTTTCTGTGAGAACTACAGAGGTGTGGATCATGGACAGAGTTTCTATATATTAAATAAGTGCAGTATATATAAAACATAATAAAACTCTTTGTAGTTTCTTCTCAGCATAATAACCTATTGTTTCCTATTTAAAGCTGTGTATTAAATAAAAATTGATTTGCATGCATTTTTATCTTTACTAAATGAAGAAAATTTCAGTGGGGTGGCTACTGGCTCGCATCTGTGAGAAGCTGCCAGAAGCCTCTCCCATGTCTCAGCCAATTCCAGGCGGCTCGAGAATGGACTTGCTACTGACCAAGGCTGAGCCATCAGCAATGGTGGCAGCACCTCTAGGATAACATATTCAAGAAGAGAAAATACTGCTGAACCATAGCTACTGCGATAGAGGAGTGAGAATATGTGAGAGGAACAGCTGTGCTGACAGTGGTCAGGGTAGAAGGAGGGGCAGGAGGTACGCCAGGTGCCCAAGCAGAGATCCCACTGCAGCCTGTGGAGGACCCCACAGTGGAGCAGAGAGAGCCTGAAGGGGGCTGTGACCCTGTAGGAAACCTGTGCTGGAGCAGGTCCATGGCAGGAGCTGTGTCTCCATGGAGAGAGGAGCCCACACTGAGCAGGTTTGCTGGCAGGACTGGTGACCACATGGAGGACCCACTCTGGAGCAGTGTGTTCCTGAAGGACTGCACGCTGTGAAAGGGACCATGCTGGAGCAGTTTATGAAGAACTACACCCCATGAGAAGGACTCAAACTAGAGAAGTTTGTGGAGTATTGTCTCCTGTGGCAGGGACCTCATGCTGGAGCAGAGAAAGTGTGTGAGGATTCCTCCTCCTGTGGTGGAAGGAAGGCAGAGATAATTTGTGATAGACTGAATGCAATCACCATTCCCCATTCCCCTGCATTGCTGAGGAAATACGGAGTGAAGTTAAGCCCTGGAAGAATGGAGTGGGGAAGGAAGCTGTTTCAAGATTTAGTTTCATTTCTCAATATCCTACTCTGCTTTTATCAGTAATAAATTAAGCCAGTTTCCCTAATTCATGTCCATTTTGACTGTGACAGCAACATGTGACTGATGTCTCCCTGTCCTTATCTTGATGTAGGAGCCTTTGGTTGTATTTTTCCTCCACTATTTACCTGAGAAGGGATAGAGCAGCTTTGGTGGGAACCTGGCACCCAGCCAGGGACAGCCTACCACAGTCACAGAGCAAAGAATTTTGGGCTAGTGGGATGAAGATGAGAAGGTACGAAAGAAATTTCAGCAACACAGGAAGGCTAGCTGAAATGTTTATTCAGGTTTTCAAAACATTGTTCTGATTTTCTGCTGCATCATAAATATCAGTGATCTGAATAATTTCAGAAAACAGATGGAGAAAGGGCTTGAAAAATAACAAACATTTATTATTAACATTTATCTGAGTGCACAACTGCTCTCAGCCTCAAAAGACATTTGGCTTTTGAACTTTTCCTGAGAAATTTAAAACATCAACATGAGAATAAAATACATCAAAATTGAAGGGGCATAAGAGCACCTGACTGCTTGCAATATGATGAAACTGGACTTTTCTTGTCTTACATGACTGTTTTCAAAGATGTTGCTAAGAGCGCTCAGATCACTAAGTCAAGAGGACAACTGGCTTTTTGTACTTCAACTTCAGTTCTATGAGTCTGCAGTCATGAAGACCTGCAGGCACAGACCTGACTGCAGGCAGAATGAACTTTTTGAAGTCATCCACACCATTTCTATCATTAACCAGGGGTTTGCACACAAGTGTAGTCTGGAATACAAAAGCCATTCTCCAACATTGCCCTAGATGAAAAACATTTTAAGCAAATAGGGGGTTGGTCTTGCTCAATTTGGTGAATATTTTGTAGCAATTTTATTTATGCAGCAGTGAATTAAGTGGTATTCCCTGCCTACTCATTACATCTGTCCTTGCTCTCAAGTCCCTAGACTAATATAAAATCATGATGATGTTGACACAGAATATGTGTACAATACAGCTCCATAAATATTTCATAACCATGTGGTCTTGAATATTTCCCTGCAACAACATGGGAGCAGTTCACTATCAAAAGCAGACCAATGTTGATGGAAAGATTCCAGTTAATATCCATAAATTTGGCTCAAGCCTGAGATATCTGTATTTCCCTGTCCTAAGTTACAGTGTAAAA
>VXBU01012846.1:9020-33664 GCA_013400315.1 Bombycilla garrulus
CCCCCCACAAACGAAAAACTCACCAACAACAAAACAAACAAACAAACCCACCACCACCACTGAAATACAAACAAACAAACCCAAACAACAACAACATAAAAAGAAAAGATTTCTCTGTCAGGTTTTCTTTGTCCAATCCAAAGAGAGTGACCTTAACCCAACCAGAATTTAAAAATTCTAATTTTTGCAAGGTGTACAGCAACATTTAGTTAACTGTTACACTTTAATCAGGTGTTACATCTCACAAAGAAACAAAATTCACATATGACATCAGCCTTTATTAGTCTGATATCTGAGATTTATTTTTGGACATGGAAGGACATTAGACATTTGGACTCTAGATACCAAGTTCTATAAGAATCCATAATGAACCAGAATGCAGAAATGTTGAAAATTTTTCAACAATACTTTCAGCAATCATTTTCTTTGGATCCGTTTTCAGAATTTATATTCAGGTCAAGTATCAAGGATTTCATATTATATGCATTACATTACTGATATTAGTAAATTCACTGAAACAGTTAAAGAATAGTGAGGTTTTATTTAATAACTTGAACAGATTCCCTTGGAGAAGTCATTCCAAAAGCATATTTTTGCTTCTGAACCAAGTAGTTAAGCAGCCACTTATATGTTGTTTTGCGCACTATCATGGTTGAAACACTAAGAGGTTACAGCATCAGCTGGCAGAGACTCCAGATCTCTCAATTTCAAAAGGGTGACTAGTTTCCGGCCTCTAAAACAAGACCATACAGAGTGGAAACACCAAGGAATCTTAAACATGATTTAAAATACCACAAACCTGTCACAAGCTCAACTACATACTCAAATCTTCAAGCAATTTACTTAGAAATAAAAATAGGTACTTCAGAAAGTTGGACTTATCTCTTCTATGTAAGTCCCATGCTGCACACAACAAAATTATTTAACTAAGGTCATGCCTATACAAGGAAAAATGCATTGATTTAACTAAACTGATTGATCTTAAATCCAGTTAAACTGGTGCAAACATCTAATGTAAATGCACTTATCCCAGCTAAGACCTCACTTAAATTAATTTAGCTTACTTCAGCAATTTATCAATGTTAGCTAAACGAATTCTAGCAAAGGTTAAGCAGGTTTAAGTGCTTCTGTATAAGGAGTTTGAACAGATTTAACTATATTGACTTAAAAACATTTTAATTAAAACAGTGTAACATCTCATACGAACAAGGTTTAAATCCCCAAGGCACAGAAGCAAAGCAGCAAACTAAAATTTATCCTGGCTTCCACCTGGGTACTCCTCTGCTGATAAGGGGTACCATAGGCTATGCAACCAGCATGTGGGAGAAGGCACATAGAATCAAGACTGATTTCTCCTTTTCTTAAAAAGGAGAAAATAATAAAAAAGAAAACAAAGAAAACCCAACAAAACCAAAAACCACCAAAATCCCAAATAATAGCTAAGGATTGAGGAAACCTAGTTTGGGTATAAAATGAAATATAACAGAAGCACCATTCTATATCATGGCATCTTAAAAAGTCTGCTCTCAGAATGAAAACTTACATATCTGTTTAAGACATTAAAAAAAACCCAAACCCAAACCCAACCCCCCCCCAAAAAAAAACAAACCCCCTAAAAAAACCCAAACAAACAAACAAAAACCAAACAATCAAAAAAAACAAAAAACAAACAAACAAAAAAAAATACACAAAAAAATAAACTGGTGCAGTATTCAAAATGGATCTACCTATTTTATACCAATTCAGTCAGTCCTGGAATTTCCTGGCATGCATGTGTGTATGAGATGTGCTTCATCACATCTATTTTAAAGTGAGCCTCACAAGAGAGATGGCCAGTGGCAAAAGGCATTGAGATCAATTTTCTCCTGCCCATCAAAACAGTGATCACTGCACTCTTTCACCCAGACTTCAGAGCGGCTCATCCTTGGTAGTCTTGAGAGGCTTGGAGCTGCAGAGAGGTGCAGGGCAAGCCCTCCACACCTCCTGGCTGGGCAGCACGTGCAGACTAGAGGTGAGAGTGTCCCCTCTGTGCTAACACATACACACCTCTTCTCCCTCCTCAGCACGTGAGCAGAACCAGTGATGACCAGAGCAGCAACAGCCACTCAAGGCATCTGTACAAATCCACATTCACTTTTGGCTTTATGATTTGTAACTCAGTAAGTTCAAGATTTTAAAAGAATTTACAACTACTAAAATACAGAGAGTAGCTACAGCAGAGAGGTTTTCATTCGCATTAATCCTGATGACACTAATCTAAACTCACTGCAGCTGTCACAGTTGTACGTGACATTTCACCAGACTACTTTCTGCCTTTTCTTTCTGATTTTGCAGATACTTTTCTCTCATTCCTGAAGTTTCCTGGCATTCATGATTCATGATTCTGGCTAAAAACCTACTTAAATGTCTTTCCTTTCCTGGCACCAATGCTACTAGACAAATCAGAGAAGATGCTTTGTGTGAGATATATGTCTAAATCTGTCCCCTGACACCTGAGATCATCACCATTACTACTTGCTTAGGCTCTGCTGATCTAATTTTTAGCATTCAAAATTATGTTTCTACTAAGACACACAGCAAATACACAACTAAGTTAGAGATAGCATAAGATTAAAACTAACACATTTAAGAGACATTTAATAATGCGTTCCCAAATGAACTAGATCTTGTATTGACTCCCACCTTTTAGGAGAACAAAAGAAACAACTGTAGTTAAAACTTAAAGAAAATTATGAATTACTGAATTTCAGTGCTTTAAAAAAAGATGCCTATGAAAATATGGCAGTGTATGTTGATGATTTACTGGGATACAGAAAAATACATCTGCAATTTCAAAATGTGATTTTAAAGAGGGTCTGGGTATTTCAAGTGGTACTCTATCAGGCAACTCTGTCTTTAGCTAATTGTCCCAGTATTCTTTGCAAACTCAAGTAAACTGTTTTCAAATTATCAGGTAAGTTAAGTGCAAGGTTAAGTTTAATCTCAAATACTACTGATATTACTAAGTTTGAAAGAAAGGATTTATTTGCTTATGATGTCACTAGGTGTTTTTCACAGTTAAATACGTGTTATGTGTTATGAACTGAGTGTCAACATAAAGCCCTACTCTCTCTTTAAAGACATACTAGTAAAATTTAGAACTAAGTTAAAGATGTATGAATCTCTTCTAATTTTAGCCATGTAAAGTGAGAAGCCCCATCTTTGCTGTTTGTCTAACTAAGCTCTGTACTCAGCTCAGTGGACAAGTATTTCTGGAGATGTCTGAAAAAGATGAAACATCCTTGTGGACCATAAGTCTTGAGCCTCACCAGCTGACAGGGTAGAGATGACTTACTTGTGGCTAGCACAAGCTGAAGTGAACCCCACATTATTTGACTAAATACTGAAGGCAATTGAACAATTCACAAATCAAAGAGATCTTTTCTACGAAAATTCCTGGTATTTGCATATAGTTGCAACATATGGGAATGGTTGTAACATAGCAGTGCCATACTTCAAAGTGTAATTTTCATTAGTATAATTTATATCATGAGTATAATTTATTTTGTTTACAATTAGCAAAATCCATGTGAGTAAAATATGACATTTGCTTGTGAAGCACTTGAATCAATATGCAATAAAAAGCTTGCATGTTTAAATACCTAAGATAGGGTTTTTATACAATGATCAAAGGAGAATTGTACCTTAAGATTCTTCCACAGAATTATTTACGCTGTATCTTACATTATTGTCATTAGAGACATATTGTCACTTCAAACTCAAAGTCTGCTTAGCATATTTTTACCCTTTTTTTAGAAAGTAAGCTCCTGCTTTATTATGAATATTGCTATATTTCACACTGTCATGCCTCTTCGTGCAGATTTTGTATGAACCACTACAGGACAAGCATGGAGAGCAGGTTTTGCATGACTAACATTTTGCTTGCATGCAACAAAAACATAACTGTTTTAATTGCTACATGTAAGTATTGTCCAGAAGGTTGCTGCAGATAAGCATCTCTGATAAATACATAACCCATTTAAACAGCTTTAAAAAAAGAAACACACACTACACAATGCTTTGCACTTAGGTGCTCTGTACTGGGCACAAACTAACACCATCAGACTGGAATATGACACTTTTTATTTGCCTCACCTGCAAGAATACCTTCAAGCACACCTTGGATTCCGTGAGTGTTTTTTCCCAAATGGCTTTACTTTAAAATGACTTCCATTACTGAAAACTTTAAAAAGGCTAATAAAAATATCTGATACAGAACTTTGATGAAACTGCTACAAAGTTCTGGCAGCAAACTTGATTTTTGCCACCATCATTAGCATCCCTGGTTGCTTATAATAAAAGCAGGCATGAACACAACTGATCTCTAAATCAGCCCAGCTGCCAACTAATCACTGAAGTATTTATGGCGGAGAATATCCATCCTAGGCATGAGTAAGAATGTGTTGTACCTGACCACCACATCTTTCTGAAACATCTACTGGCTGTGATGGATCAAATACAACATAACAATTACAATACAGATTCAAGCCTTCAGGAATTTTTTAACTCAAAGATGGACCAGATGCTGCTAGGAAGTGATCATGCTCCTGGCAGAGTGCAGTGTCAGAGCAGCCTGAATTTTTTCTCCTAATGGCTCAAGTCCACACAGAAGAAAACCCTTCTGCTTCAGATGTCACCAACAGAAAATAGGAAGAAGACAAGTGAAGTCTGAGTCTGAGCTAAGAAGGAAATAAATAAGGTGGAGAAAAACATTTTGTGAGAGGATTGGTTATTTGCCAGGTATGAAAATGGAGGAGTAGACAAATACCCCACTGGAACCCTGTCAGTGAAAGGACAGAATAAATGAAAGAACTTCATGAGTGGCTCAGAAACATAGCTTTGGAGAATAACTGACAGACTGTCGCATGAATCACTTTATTTTAATGAACATAAACAGATTTGGTTTTTGATGCAGAGTACAGTAAGTACAGTGTTATAGAAATGCAGTAAGTTGGATTAGATACAGCTTACGAATTTATTCAAATAGTCTGTAGCTATGTTTTAAAATTTCAAAGCTATGCCTTTACAAATAATCCATCTGTCTACCCTGCAGCTTAAAAAAAATAAAGAAAACAAAAAATTGCATTACCAATAATCAGCAAGTGACTAAGACACATTTTTCTATCTCCTTAGTAGTGATATATTAGTTTAACCTCTACAGTACTGGCAGTGCAATCCTTTCCATATGGACACCCATATGCTACACTACTAGTAACATATCTTCTAGTAAATAGCCATATGTTTCACTTTTAAACCTGCATAATTTGAAGACTTGCTTGTATTTTTACTGTTGTTCTTACTGTGCGTTTGAAACACCTGTGGGCGTTAAGTAGCATGACAATAACTAATGTTATATTGTACTACAGGGCTACAATTGGAAATGCTTCCACACTCTTTGCTGTTTTCAGCAATGATTTTTAAAAAATGATAAATATTTATTGACTTCAGTCTCACACTTTTCCCCTTTATTCCTAGGAACAGAGGTGAGTATTTAATATGATACAAAGCAGATGAAAGAACATCCAGTCTTGACTTTGGTTCACTGAAGGCAATTCAGTACTTTGCATCTCGGTGCAGCCACAGCATTGCTCTGGAGTACTGGGGGACTCTGAACACCCATCTTGCCTGTTGGGCCAGGCTCAAGCCATGAAAAACTGAAAAACTGTGCTGTCCAGGATCAGACTGGATGAGGATTGCCTCTCCATCCAGATTCCCTCCCCTTCACATCTGTCTGCTCACAGCACTCAGGAGTGTTGGCCACAAAAGAAGGTTCATATTTTGGTCAGGGAATCCATGCAACCCTCACACACAGACTGGCAAAGAGAACACAACAAATAGAATACAATTGTACTCAATTGAATGCTATTGAATAAAATTTGCACATTACCTTACTATCTCCTACCTCTGTATAGCTTCAACTCTTTCTAGAGACTGAGACACACTGCGGGTATAGCAAAAGTGTGCAGGCTACTAATGGCAGAGAGCATTAACTTAGAAAATTCCTGAAGAAACAGATGTCATGGAGATGAGCTATTTCTGATCTCCTAAGACTCAGCCCCTCATCTTGAAATCCAATTGCACAGGAGCTTCCATGTGATTGAGGAAAAAGTATGTCCTTATGGAAAAGTAAAATAAGCTTATGCCTTTATAATGTCACATTTTACTGGCCATGTCTCAAATTATAACAGGTAACCAAACCCAAAACAGATGTGTAAAAAAAATGAAAGACCTGTTAAAATCTCTTATCCTCCAGTCTCTACTAACCTTTGTTAGTCTAGCCATGGTAAGTATCACAGATTCTCATAAGGAAAATAATTAGGCTGGTATTGACTTTCTAAGATCTTTCTAAACACTTTGATTCATTGGTTCTGAATTAAAAATAAAAATAAAAATTGTCCAGTGAAAAAGTCTAATCAGAAGTTCTTTACTGCCACTTGTAAAAATATTTTCACAGCACAACTTTTTTATTGATAAACAACTATGTCTTCTGTGCTGTTTCAGTATTATGTCACTATTTTTGCTTGAATTGTTCCCACAGAGAACAAAGAAAATTCATTTATCTGAAGGTTATTTAGTATGCAATTCATAAAATGCTTAATCTCAGTAATCTCTGATTTTGCAGTTGTACGCTTGCTTAAAAATACGTAATCCTTATAAACTAACTATTATGCATCACAAAAAAAAACTCTATCAAAATGTGGATTAAAAAAAGTCAGTTAATTTTCAGTTGATTTATACTGTTGTTTATCCAAGTAAAACACATCAGGCTAAAATACCAATCCTCCTGAACAGAGAGCTATCTAGCTATAAGGTAGTATATGCTCTTTCCTTTCTAGTAGTCACACAAGGTGGAAATTGTAATAAAATTGCAGGGTATTAAGGGACAAGGTGATTTTGCTTTGTAACTGATGTCTCCCTCTACAGTTTTATCCACTCTCCTCAAAAAGAGATACAAGTTTCCAACTAAGGTTGTGATTGTAAACACAATTAACACACATGCAGAGGTTCTACATCTAAATAACTATACAAATTTCAGTTACTTGATATCATTGTGTATGCATGCATCTTTCTACACAATGAAAATAACACACTTCAGTGGGACTACTTATGGCGAGAAATCTGCAAAATTAAACTCTAAATATAGAAGCAAAATTTATATAACCCAACACTATATCAAACGTGATTTTATTTCACGTTCTTCTGCCCTTGGTTTATGCCAGCAGCAGATGATGAATTTAATTTGAGTTATAGTTCCCACACTCATGTGTGTTTATATACACTAATTCATCACTACACAGAAAAGCCCCAAAGTATATTAACACAATATGTTATGATTTCAGACATCTGCTTTATTTGTTTTGAGAACCAGAAAAGATAAATGATAAAATATTAGTACCAATCTCATTTACAATAACTCATTATTTTACTAAAATAAGATTTAAAAATTATTTTAATCTATAAAATATAGTCATAAAGAAAATTGTGTACAGCTGTATTAACCTCTGATTTTGAATTTACTTATGGCCTGAGATCATTTTGCACCACATGTCTCCTGATATATAACTGAAATACTTATTTCTGAAATAAAATAATTGGCTAAGGAAAAACTTGAAATTTACTAGGAGAGGAATTATGGAGTAACCCAGTTAGTTAAATGGCCTTTTATTACATCTGTTTTATATTCTTACAGTCCAACATACAAAACGAATTGAAGATATTAACCTGCACTATTCCTGTATATTTCAATCTTGAATAATAAAAAAAATAAATAAAGTTTCAGCACTTTTAATTCTGATTATTGCTCTTTCTCCTTAATAGCCATGTAACAATGAATATGCCAAAACAAGATCTTTGAAAACTAAAAGTAAATTGACTTGCAGAGCTGACTACAGAATTAATTTACTAGAACAAAATAACAGATTATAGCATATAGCATATAAAGACTGGGCCTTTTTCATTTAACAAATGTTTTCCCTAAATCTGAGTTATTTAACATAGAAGGATTGTGTCAAGGATCTTTTATAATTTAAAAAGAATGTTGTATTGCACATACGTAAGTACATATGACACTTGGAAAATTATTAGGATTTTAGTAATGAGTAACTGTAAGCCGTATTTCATGCAGTAGTGATTCATGACTCATAATCTGTGACAATCATCACATGTACATAAAGGCATGCCGTAATTCCAGATGTCATAAATTCATACAGGCTATGCTTGAATCATAATGATAAGTTTCAAAACTGCTGCCTTTTCTATTTATAGCAAACATACATATTTGTAGAACTGACTGGCTCTGAGGTCACATTAAAGAGCAGAGGAAGCCATCAGGACCTCTGCCTTGTCTCAAGCAGCACACAGATGATACTGCCATACCAGACAACCCCTGCTTCGAGTCAGAGGTCATTGGCATAAAATAAAACTTTTCTGCTGGCTCAGGGCAATGTGTTTGAAAATTCACACTCACTTTTCTCCATCCTGATTTCCAGGTCCAGCAATGCACCATTGCTACTGCTGCTACCTACGTTTTCAATGATGCTGATCAACCACAGATGGCACTATGTTCATTTGGAAATAAATAAATAAATAAGGATTCTTTTACAAGGCACCTCCGCTATTTGTAATTGTTTACATAATACTAAAATGACAAAAATAAAGATAAATTATGATTAAAACAGGCTGAATTATGCACGTGTGCGTTTTTCTTATTCTGCGCATTGACAGGATATTCCAGAAAATTACCCACATATTCTTGTCAATTTGTTTTTCTGTCCCAAAAACAATGTATGTCAATTCTTGTTTCTGTTTGATTTTGAGATTCACTGATCAATTTTATCTCATTTTGCTTTCAATCTCACACACTATCTTCTCTAGCAATGAGACTGAGGGTATCATCTTTGTATCTTTCCACCTTCCCCCAGGCATTATACTTCTTTCATGTTCTTTGAGAATCAAAAACCCTTTATGTTCCTTATATTCATCACTTTTTTTTCCAACAATCTTGTAAGAAAGATTTAATGTAAGAAGGATTCCTTGTATCCAGTACATGTTTCCATACATTCAGGCACACTCAGATTTAAAAGAGTATCTGAACCACCAATAAAGTTTTAATACAGGTAAAAATTCTGAAGTTGCTTATGTCTCAGGGAAGAGTTCTGAAGTTGTTTACTTCTCTTCAGTATTTCCACTGCCTGGTGAAACCAAGCAGATTTTTTTACCAAAAGCAGATAAAATTTTAAGACAGATTGGAACAAGATGATTAAAATATTCTAAAGCATAAGGATCAGCATATATTTTTTCCATTGTTAAGGGGAAAAAAAAAGGAAGAAAATGAGAAAAAAAGAAAGAAAAGGCTGTCTAAACTGAACAGGCTGGAAAATCTCAACCAACAGCATGAGTGGCAAAAATCTGTAAAGGGGGAGACAATTTAAATAACACAGGAAACTTTCATAACTCCACTAAAAAGGCCTCATAATTTATAAAATAATAAACAAATTAGTATAACATATTCTGTATCATACACAAAATCCCTCAAGAATAGCTACTTGGGAAAAACTATTCTTGAATAACTTTAAATATGAACCAGCCTAAAGAAACTGCATGAGACCCATACAATAAAAATTTCAGACTTCTCTTAAAAATCTCTTATCCTTCAGACGCTACTAACTTTTGTGAGTTTAAATATGATATGTATCACAGATTCTCAAAAATTACCACCAGTGTCATGCCACTGGCATGCTGAGACTCCTGTCTTTCATGCTGACCGTGACTGCATGGGTTCTTTGTATTTTCCTGTTCCATTTTATTTACCTCTGTCCTCCAGTTTTACACACGGAGCATGAGCTCTGAAGGGTAAGGACCACAGGGGCTCTTTTATTCATTTTTTAAACAATGTCTAGTGTAAGTGGCTTCCCCAGTTTGCTGCCAGATATTTTACAGTCACTCCTGGTGCTGCGATAAACAGCGCAGTAACATGGCAGATTAAAGAGTGCTCTTGTGCAGCCCGGCGTGAATGGGGACAGCAACATCATTGTGGTAACAGCATTACCACAGCTACTGAAGGCATATCTTACACAGACAGCAACAAATTCAATAAACTGTTTCAATAAGCAAAAATGAATGCTTTCAGATATTGCAAGTTCATGTATTTTCTATCTTATACTGTGCCAAACACATTCCTATGCAGCCCCAGAATCCAGCTCTTTACAGAGTATAGGAAACAGAAACCCTGTCAGTAGTACAGGTTTTAGAAGGAAAAAGGCACAAAATGCACTTTCAGACAGAGTGAGAGACTGGACAGTGTTTGGTGGTGGGCTCAGACCCAGCCCTCAGCAACCCTACACTGCAGCTGGGACGTGCATGTTCTATTGGCCTCAGGTCACTGTAGGCACTACAGAACCACGAGCTTCTGCACGGGCACAACCTGCTACAACAGAAGCTTCATAATACTTACCAAATTATTTTAAAATCACATTAATTTAATGGGAAAAGAAAAGAAGAAAAGAAAATCAAAGAAAAATCCACAATCTTGTGAATTAATGAAGCCCAGTTTCTAAAGGACTTATGTTTTCACTGATTTTCTAACTGTATTACATTAAGACTTTAGAGAAAAACCTCTAGTATTTTATCTATGAAAAAAACCAACATAGGAAGGAAATGCCATCAATGAGTAAGGAACGCAACAAGAAGAGAAATCCTTTCTGAGAATAGGTACTCTATCATCCAATACAGCATTCATTTTATCAATTAGAACATTCATACTAGCTATTTTTACTGGATTTCTGAACATCTAATAAAAACTGACATACAGCATTTTGGACACATTGCTGACTGGGGCAACTACTGGTGTTTCTACATTCTACCCAGAAGATAGTTTTAATGAAATTTATTGGAACTTAAAATATCTAAGACTTACCTGAAATTAACTGAAATCCTAAAAGTAAGTATGTTTGTAGGAGGGCCAAAACAGATGAAAATGTGCAAGCAAACACACACTGACATGGAACGCTGTAAATCCAAACACACAAAAGTGAGGCAAAACTAGTATTTAGGTTAGTTGCTTAATTTCATCCTTCATGCCTCCAAGTGATGATGACAGAATGGTAATTAAACATGAGATCTCCACAAACCCCTGTCACACCGAATGTGAAGAATGAGAATCTGCCACTGAATGAGAATCAATTTAACGTTTCTTACTGACTTCAAAAATGCAGTTATTTTTGCACACAATATGCTTTTATGATTACAACCTAGGGATATGGTGGCACAGCTACCGTGTCTTTGTTCTTTGCAAAAATTATGATCTGACGGTATGTCCATAACTATACTGTGAGCTAGACTGAACTGTATTATTATCACAATTGTACACATAGGAACTGAGGTGCAGATTAAAACCAGAAATGGCCAGAGGGTTGAAACTATCAAATAATGCTGAAGTGCCTGGCAACAGAAATTTTCAACATACCTCATGAGAGCATCCTGACTTCACCCAGGCACCCTAAATACAGTAGGTTGATACACTGGGACACAAAGGGGCCTGTAAAAATCTAGATTACTTGCCCAGCACCACGCAGGAAGCCTCTGGGAGAGGCATGCAGCAATTCAGCTCTCTGGCAGAGCACTTGGCTGTCTTAGCATGACACTGTGCTTTTTTCTACAGTCTCCAATTCATCCACTACATATTTTCCAACTTCCGCAATAAAAGAAGCAGATGTACTGCAGACAACAGCCTTGCTGCAGCCCTAATGTGTCCCCAGTACACAATTTGTCCTGTTCAAAGGAAAGAATAGAAAGCATTATGCAACAGATATTTAAAACCTATCGTGCAATGTACATAAAGTAACAAGGCAACTAATCATTCAGAACTTTCCACACCACTGTATTGATCTTAATAAGCACTTGGAATCTTAATGTTAAATAAGCTTCTTTCCATTTATTTCTAAGCTTTTTTCTTTTTTTTTGTGATTTGTAGAACTAGAAGATTAAAAAAAATACACAACTACCATCAGTGGTTCTCATACAAACACGCAACAACCTGTTTCTCCTTTTAGACTCCAAACTGATAAACAAATGTCTGGATTCTGGAAGGATATGCTCTAATGAGCATAAACCCATTCATCCCTACTCCCACACTCTTTTCTTGATGCTTCTACTTCATGTTTTTTCCCTATTTCATTGATCAACTCCTGATTCTAATTTCCAAACATTTTCTGCCCTTTTTTCCTCAAGGTTTTCAAACTGCTGCCTTCTTTTTTGTAGCTCTTACACCTACCCTTCACTTTGATTTTATCCTCCACTGTTTCCAGCAACAGCTTTCTGCTTTTCTCCCAGCATTTGTTTGCATGCCTTCTTCCTTGACATCCACTTTGAATGTCTCTGATCATTCCCCCTCATTTTGGCTTCTCAGGATCCACAGTGCCGGATGGAGGAGTGCATGAGGTGCACGGGAAGTATTTTCTTTGCTGGCTTCCACCACTGGACAAATGGTTGGCAACTTCATAGTTGATATGAGCAGCTGAGAGTCCTTAAAGGCCTATGTCCTTTTTCCAGACAATTTAGATAAAGAATTGTGAAGGGATAGATAATACCCACCACAGACCAAGCACTGTCAATCTCTGACAAGTATTCTCTGAATATATGCAACTATATGTTCTTACAATTTAGGCACATGTGGATGAATTTGTACAAGGAGAGCAATAACATTAGTACAACCCTGACTTCAAACTTCATGTAATTTCATAGTCACGACAGCTACTCAACGGAATTATTTTATTAATGGTTCATGTGGACAAAACAATCTAATCTAATTCTTGAAAACTGCTGAACTGCTTGAACAAATATTTTCACAAGGTTAAACTGAAACATATATCTCCCATGGAGAAATTATTCCCAAAGGTGAGGACAAATTGCAAAGGAATTCAAAATAGTTATCCAATGAAGAATGCCAAACAGTCATAGCCATGGAGCACACTATCCCCTACAACTAGAAAACTACTTTTAGTACATGATTGAAAGTATTACTTATTGAATAGAAAAAAGGTAGAATTTTTCCATATTTTTCTTAGTCTTCCTTAAGAAAACACTTACTGTCAAGTAATTTATGATCTAGCAAGTTACATTTTCATATGATACAACTGAAGAATGCAATAGTGAAAAGCATTGCCTTGAAGCAAGCCACCAACAGTGCTTCACCTCCTCTAAAGAACTTGAAAGCATTATGAAGTGCTGAATCTCCTAAAAGGAGTAACTGCAGCTGAAAGCCATTAGTGTGCAACGCGACAGCAGCTGGCGTAGGAGATGAATGAGACCATCCTATTGATAAGGTCGCAATCGATCTGAGGCAGACTTTTTTAAATTAGTAAAATGTTGCAGCACTTTTGAAAGTGTCACTAACAGCTCTTCTCCATGAAAAACACTCCAACTTGTCACAAAACCATAATTTATTATTTTAAACAAAAAAATTGCCTCATAGTGATAGAGTATCATCTGTGGCTTCGTTGAAAGTGAGCCTAATTTTCTGAAGATAATATTCAGATCTGTACTCTTAAGTTTCCTCTATAACTACTCTTACAAAGATGCTCTTCAAGAGTCATATGAATTGCTTGAAAATTCTAGGATAGTGGTGAGGGTGGTGAGACCCTGGCACAGGTTGGCCAAAGAAGCCATGGATGCCTCACCCCTGGCAGTGTTCAAGGCCAGGTTGGATGGGGCTCTGAACAACCTGGTCAAGTGAAAAGTGTCCCATGGTGAGAGGGTGGTCTTCAAAGTCCCTTCCAATCCAAACTATCTGATGACTCTACGATACATTCAGATTCAAAATATACCTAAATATAATCATTTTTATGTATGTATACAGACATATATACACACACACACACATATATATTTTTATGTATATATATGTTTGTGTGTGTGTGTGTGTGTGTATGTCAAAAAGGTAATGGCCAACTTTAATTTCTTCAGAATAAGAAAAACTGTGTAAGGAATGCTTAGAATGGCGTGGCCTTCCAATCCTTTCCAGTCCTTTAGCACATAGGACAGAGAGGTGAAAATTGAAAAGGATCATGACCTCATGGAACTTAAAACAAAAAAGTAGATGCTCATCCTCAAGGCTTTTCAAACAAAAACTGCTCCTACGAGTTGCAAAACACCCTTATCCTCCATTGTATGTCTCTATGCTCAGACCCTGGCAGGATCTGAAGTGTTGAGAGCAGTATGGTAATGATGTTCACACAGACACTGTGAAAAACCGGATCATTTGAGAAAGAGAAAAGCATAAAGGAGCGGAATACTTCAGTTTTTTAATGCAAATTGATCTACCTTTTTTCATAGACTTTAGAAAGAATTTTTCCCAAACACTACAGCTCCTGTTAAGCTGCTGCTTTTCAAGTTCCCTTTAAAAATATGCTTCTGAACACCAAAGAAGGATGAAAATGCCAATGACCAAGGTCATACAAGGACACAGTTTCTGACTGAACCAAGGCACTAACAGTGAATAAACTCCAATACATTAGTAGACATAAAAGCTGTAGTGAAAAGCATATATTCTGGAATAACAAAACACTAACTGTTTGCATATGAAAGAGAGAGTAAATATAATTAAATACAAAATGTATGTCTGCCATCCCAGCTGTATGTGAAATTCTCACTTCCTAATGCTGAGACTTTTCAGTTCTGCATTTAAATTATTTAACAAATAAATTTAACTCACTAAATCATAGCTCTTTAATTGTTGCCAGTCACAACCAAGATATGGCCAACATCTCAGCCAATAAAACACCTGTTTATTAAAAGAGGAACCATCCAACAGTAAATAAAGCAAAATGGGACAAGCTTTTTCTTGAAATCTTACAGCGTAATTACTGTATTCATGATACTTGATCTTTGTCTAAGTCCTTTAAAAAGGACAAAAATATCCATACAGCATGTGGCATGGGTACAGGTCATACTGTCAGATCCAGATATCCATAAACTTGGAGCATATTTTGTGTTAAAGAGAACAGAATTTTAGATTGTATTAGGAAAAAAGCACAGAATGTACTGCTACAATTAGTAACTATCAGTGTACTACAACTAAGATTATAATTCCAACACAGCTTCCTGTTAATGTAAGGTAACAGCAACTGGAAGCTGATTAAAAAAAAAAAAAAAAAATTAATGAAATGGTAAATTTAGTAACAGTACCATTTACACAGCTACAGTGCATACTCTAAACACTTTGTTAAGTACTTTCAAAAGAGCAAGCAGTGACATTATTAAATTTCATTATAAATACAAAATGTGTAAATAACACAAAATTTAAAATTCTGGTGTAAACAATTGGACTATGTTACCATTACAGTATAGCATTTACTTCATCATGTCACAACTTGTTAGAAAATGCTATGGCCTGACTGGTAGCAGGCTAGGTCTAGATTTAAACCTTTCTCTACAGATAAGCTGTTTCTTTTTTTAATATGCTTGTGAAGAACATGATCCTGGTTATTCTTAGATGCAAGATTTATTTGCCTATTGGTCTTGTAAACAAATTACATACTTAAGGACCTGAAATGCTCACTTTTAATTAGCATGGTAGCTTTTTATCTGAGCACAATAAATATAAACTATAACTAAAGAACACTTCATGTGCAAGTATGTATTCTGCATCCATGTCCTACACAATTAATTCCAGTGATGTTCTCTGTTGAGTGTCTTCTCACAGTCAAGAATGAAGCTAGGTCCTACAAAGAGAAGTTAACAACTTCTAAAAGCAATAAATGTTTCTCAAATTCAGACTCAACTCAAAAACTTTAAATTAAATGGTTGCAAGGGGACTACATGTTCCCTTAAAGTCAAGCAAATATTCAAATGACTAATCAAAAATATTTTCTACTGCAATGCTGTGAAAGAAAAATAAAAGGTTCTTGAAATCAGCATGATAGACCTGCTGCTTCAGTTGCCTCTTAAATTACGGGAGTCTGATGAGGAAGACCTTAATCAAAATAAAATGTTGAGTTTACGGGATGAGGACATGTCAAGGATGTTTGCTCCACTGAGTCCTTCAATGTCCTAAGAACAATCAGAACAATAGTAAACCCTAAAGTTTACCATGTAACCAACAACAATAATAAATACCATAGTTTTGAGGGAAAAAACTGCATTCATATCAGTATACTGCATGTATATCAGTGCATGTTTGATATAAACTACATCTTTAAAGTGTAATAAATTCCACTGCAAAATGCAGTGAAGGAACTAGGACACCTGTCACCAAACAAATATTTTCCTCTTATCCACATATCACAGAATCATGACGGTTCCTACTCACTCTTCTGATTCCATCAATCTTCAGTCCTTTCCATACAGGTCTCAAAATGCAGACATTGCAAGCACCCAGTATCTTTGCACCTTCCTGCATCTAAAGGATGCTACAGATTACTGATCTCACCCTACTTTCCCATAATTACTCCACTGCACACAGAAAGAGTCCAGGTCTGCTATGATTAATTAACTGACAGGAAAAACTCATTCTAAGGAAGTACAAAACCCAGTGGACTCATCCAGGGGCTCTATGGCACACAGGAAGGAAGACAGGCCCAGTCACAACACTGTGATTACAAGTGCAGGGCTCTAGAGTGTGAATGTTCAGAATCCAGGTTGGGTAACTTGCAGAGTGGCCCTGTGATGAATCTCATCTCCACAAAGCATGACAGAAGCATGGTCACCTGAGTGGAGTCTCCTTTGCACAAGTCCTTTTCCTTTATTAGGGAAAATGTCAATAGAACTTTTGTGAGAAATTTCTGATTGGACTTTGGAGTTCTTGAAGGATGCATGAAGACATTCTTGTAGGGCTTCACTACATTCCTATGGAGGCAACGTTGCTCTGTGCCTCTCTTCCACCAGGATGAAAAGTATCTGCTTCCTCAGGATCCCACTACAGTGACTGGATGACAGCAAGTTGTCTAAGCATTTTGAGGGTGAACATGTAAGACTCTTTAAAATGTAGAAAAAATCGTATTAGGAAAATAGCGCATCTGCATTTTGCCTCAAGAGATCATAGGTTATGAGTATTTGACATAATTCAGCTACTGACAAACAACAGCTTTTTCTGAAACTGCATGGGTTTTATCAACTGTCACCACTATCTTGACTTTTTGTGCTTTTATAAATGTGTAGGATGTTAATTAAACTCATAAGTAAGGGTAGTGAAAAAAAATCATTGGAGTAATTTTGACAAATATGAAAACTACAAATTAAATTATTTTAAAAGTTAGGAAAAGACTGCAAATTTTACCTAAAAAAAAACCATTAAAAGTAAATTATTCTTTCTAATTAACAGAAATGCAGAGCACAGACAAAGCCTCTGAAGACAAGTCTTTCCTCAGGCATCAAAAGCTCCCTTTAAACATTGTGTACAGATGAACTAAGTAACAAAAAAAGAGAGTTAGCTGTAGATTTTCTATTTTATTGCACTCATATAAAGACAACAGAATATCTAAGTAATTGTTTACCACACAGTGTGGGATTGCTTTGCTCCTTATTTATTCATCCCTGTAAGCCTAGTAACATGACCTGAAAGACCTCAATTTACATAAAAATAAGGCACTACTACTTTTACACAGGTACCCCCAGTTGCAACTGTGCAGACAAAAGTTTTAAAACTCATAATCTCTTCTTAGGTGGATTTGGTCAGGGATGACTGGCTAATTGGGGGAAACACATGAAAGCACCTCAAAATCCAATTAGCACTTCAGTGCAATTAAACAGCTTTGCTATTCTGTAGAGACATGGCTTTGATCTTGCACTGAAAAGTGTCCTTCCTTAAAGCTGATGTTTTGACTTTTTTCTCAGTAATCAGTGCTAATTGTAAAGCCATTCCTGACATGCTATAAACAGTATTTTGCTTCATTTGACACAATGACCTTAAATCAGTGTTCTCTTTTGTCTATACTGTAGTGGTTTATTATTGGCCTAGCTATTTTACTCATTATTAAATACAAAATATGTAAAACGTGTTAGTCAGATGAAACAAATTACCTAGGTTTAAGAGCTTTTACAGACACCTTCACCAGTGATATTAAAGCTTTGATTCCACTGAAATAGAGGAGACAATACAGAATAATAATAATAAACTACAATTACACTGATGTGCTCTTTCAAATTTCTTTTCTTTTTCATTGTGAACAGGAACAGATGAATTTTGATTTATGTCTGTAAAGAGGCACACTGTAAGAGGCACACTGAATAATGAACTGAACAAATAATTTTTAATCCAGTTGTCTTGACCACTTTTCCCTCTAAGCTACATTTCTTATGGCTACTGGCTGCATTACTGACCTCTGAAAAAAAAAAAGAGCTATTTGTAACATATGTTTTGATCTCAAATGTAAACTCGTTAGACAAACACATGAACGTATTTTCTGCACTAATATTATACTTCATGGCAAAAATGTCCCAATACATTCTTGTTTCATTTTAAGGAATCTCTCACAGACACAGAACTTTAAAAGAAAAGAAAACAAAAGCACCCCTCTTTTCTTTTTTTTAGTTCCAGTTATTGCAAAGTAGTATTTTGATGAAGATACTTATTCACACTTTAATTATGGTACAGCTGCAATGTTTAGATTAAAAGATTTGTAAGAGATAAACACATTTATTTAGATGTGAGAAATACTCTCTGAAAAATAGAACACCTTTCTGGAAAAGCAGCCATCCTAAAGCATTTGTGAAAATGTCAGTGATTTCTGTTGGCTTTCTGTATGCATGAAGCTGTCAGAAAAGCAACTGGTGATTTCTGTTGTTTCTTCTTCTCTTTGTCTCTCTTAATTATGCAATTCAAGAAATCACCACAATATAGAAAACACAACTTTGAAGTCCACCTGACTTGGGCCAAGAATTCAAAACACAACTTCTTACACTCTCAGATAACAAATTGAACACTACCATACATAAAATATTCAGTGTATGATCTTTCTCAATTCTCCCTAGTGGGATCTGATTTTTATAAAATGCTTACACACTAAGAACGTGTTTAGCTAGCTGTGAAAAATAGTGATTAATCTTATAAAGGAGTGAGAAATATAGCTTTGGGATATAAGGCAGAAGCTTTTTCCGGTTTTCATACGAATTCCTAGAGAAACTGATGTACAACAACAAAAGAACATCTAAAAAACTTTGTATTTGTTTTCCTTAACCTCATTTATTTAAAAAAAAATATCATTTTTCTTTCTTCTGTGCCAGGAATTGAAAAAATATCAATTAATTCATAATTAAACTCATGGTCAGAGCATGTGTTAAAAGTCAGGAGGACTGCAAACCTCAACAGCAATCACGTTACTCTTCTCAGTTTACTACAGTCCTTTGACCTGTTATTCTTGATGTCCTTAAGACAAATTTCACCCTGCTGTGGTTATCAACTTGTTATGCTACTGAGATTTCAGCTGTGGCAATCCAAACTTGTATCAACAACTAGCTGTGCCCAAAGGAGCTGTTGGCATTAACTATCACACTGCTGCTTGCGACTTACCAGAATCAGAGGCAGATACACTTCAGAGTAAGCCAGGTAATTTTACTGCTTTTCCCACTAAATAATTCTACACAGTTATAACAGGCCACAAAAGTTATTGTTATAGTAATGTAGCTGAACATACAAACCTCAGGCAACAGGATCAATATTTTAATGATCTGTTTTCAGGATTGAAAAAAACAGCTATAAGATCTGCTAGATGCTGAGAAAAAATATTTATGTTAGCTCAGAAACAGTTTTTCCATCTACAAACTTTGAGCAAGTGACTGAACAGTCAGCTAAACATTTATCCCTAAAAAGAAAAGACAAAGCATTTTATAGTGAGGTTACTCACAAAAAAGGCAGATCATATTAAGGCCTAGTCCTGCACTTTCTGACGTCAATGGGACTCTTGCCATTGGCCTCAATGGGAAAAGAAGAGGGCCATTAAAATATAATTTTACTTTTAGTCAGTCTTAATTATACAATGATGGAATGATTCATCCAATTGTTTGATTCATAGCATTTATAAACATGATTAAAACAGCTTTGAGATATTAATTAAATTTTAGGGACATCTTTTAAAATAACATTTGCCTATTAACTCTAGCTGCAAGCATTAGAAATAAACCTAAATGGCATATGTTCAGTTTGGAAGCTAAAGGTGCGTCACTACTAATGACACATATGTAATATCACTGCTTTAAAAAAATCAAATGCTTTGATAGAGTAATGATGAGGCTGCCAGCACTGCACTCCATCCCCTTAGTTTCCACTCCCTGCCATGCCCTCACCTTCTTGTCTTTTTAGCACCTTGTAGCAACCTTATAAATGGCAGATAATGAGACTATAGCCAAAATGCAGCATTAGAAATTCCTCACAAATATGAAGAGAAGAAGGAAGCTCTCCCTTTTCCCAGTGTTATTACCCAGTCCAGGTCCCCACCATTAAGAATGTTTGATGACCAGCAAGTACTTCACAAAACATCTCTCTGAAATACTCATCTGAAGATTAGTTAACTCTACTGACATGCTGACTTGCAAGGTTAGTAACCAGCCACAAACAACACTCTTGCCTGCTAACAACACCAGGAATCAGTTTTCATTATTTTCCAGGCCTCTTGCAGACTATAGTCAAAATGGATTCAAAATAGGTACTGCCATGTAACAAAGGAACCTGAAACATTGTCCAATTAGGCAGATCTCTTATTAGACAGATAGTATGTAATCTTCATAATATTGGTATAAATGACTAAAAATAAGATGACTATAAATTGGTATTATGCAATCTAGTGCATTAAATTGAATTGATAATTTGCATTTACTCTGGAGCCTTTAGCAATATCTAACACAACAAAAAACGTAAGGAAGAGGGTATTTTTCCTCTTGAGTGGCAGTGCAAGCAGGTCTAAGAAGACTCAAATACGTCTCAGTAGCCAAGAGATTTTCAGTGGAAGAGTGAAAATACCAGTGGCATTCTGCAGTGCACAGAAGAGAAAGGTCCCTGCTGGGACCTACAGAGGGGTGCCCTAAAGAAGAGGTTACACCAGCTCAACACCACTTTTGTCACAAAGCCGATAGGTACTTATGCATTGTATTAGAAATAACTGACCAAATACTGTGAAATGCTTAGTGTTGCAGTATCTACATAATGTAGAAAATTCTGTAATACTGCTGGGATCTTGGAAATTAGTAGAAAAAGCCACATACTGCCCAGAAAATATCATAATATTGAGTTGCTATTTAATAAATAAGTAACATGTGAATGCCAAGAACCAAACACAAGTAATGTGGGTTATAAAGACCTTCAATAGCCTCTTCCGTTATTGCACCAGGACTTTCCAAAATGTTGCAACACTGCACTTTAAATCTTTAAAGTCAGATTTTTTTAAGCCTTTCTGAATTGCCAAGTGGGATGCACACTGCAGTCTGCCAACTTTTGCATATCCCAAAACTGATGATCAGGCAAGCTACGGCCTCGTAAGAAACCTAGGAAGTAGTTTAAAGATGAGGCTTTTGGCTGTGAAAACAATCTTTAGTTCCTTAATTAAAAGTCTGTCTGTAATCAGACACCTATCCTACCCACATGGACAATGGGTTTAGAAACATTCTCAGGGTGAGCACTCCTAAACATCGAATGGTAAATTTTCCAGAAATTTTTCAATATAAAATACAGAAGGCTGTTTACCATATATTTACTTAAAAAGCATAAGAAAAATTACATAAAAAAAGAAAGGTATTTAAATATCTGCATTTAAGTATGCCTGGGGAAAAAGAAAGAAAAGTTTCCCAACAAACACCACAGTATGTATTTCTGCCAGAAAGAAAAGGAAAGGTACTGTATCTTAAGCATCTATAATTATGTTGTAATGTTCTGGCATCTACAGCACCACGGTTACAGCCCAGACATGTTTCACAAACAGACTTCTACTTTTTACTTAACAACTTCCTCACAAAAAAACCTTTCCATATATAAAAATAAATGCACTGTGCAACTCTTGAATAGCTAAGGAATGTCATGCACCACCTTATTAACATTTACAAAAGGAAAATATGATGGAAACATGAGGGAATAAAGAAACTCCCCCTTTCCTCATATTGCACATTCCTTCCTGTATTTACTCAAAAGCAATGGAAAATATTTTAGAAAGTAAATAAGAGTTTAAGATATGTTTTGCCATGTTTTAAGTCCTACTATTTGGTATTCATTCATCTTTTAGTACCTGTGGTAATGGATAGGCAGTGAACTGTGAATGCTGCCCTAGCTAGAGATTAAAGAATTTCAGTGTGTTTGGACTGTTTGTATGATCCATGTTTTGATAAGCACTTTTATGCATTCCATGCATTCACAGCAGTTTTATTTACCCAACAGGACCAAAAATGAAATGTTGCTTTTGTGCATTTAAATTGCATTCCTAATTTCTAGGCAAATGGTGCATAACACAAATCAGAGGTATAAAAACTCAGAAAATATGACACGTCATATTCTAACTCAAAAACACAAAAAAATATGCTATATTTTTGCTAAGTCATACACTTATTTAAATGAATTTCTGGTGACAGAGGATGCAACCTTGTTTACCAAAGGGAGTGACCAGTTACACAAATACGCTTGTCCCACATCTTTAACTCTCATAATGTTTTTACATACTTATCTGACTACTAAGCCGTGAATAGCTGAATCTCTTCCCAGGAGGAATAAAAACCTTGTCCTCATAAAGGGCTTTGGATGCCCTTTGGATGTGGCTTCTTGGCCACACTTCCTAACCCCAGAACCACATGATAGTACCTGATCCTCAGAACTCTCATTGCATGTCCTTCTGAAAGTGGGATGGTGACAAATTTATGTCGCTCTATCTCCAGGTCCTAGCTCAGGATAGGGACTTGCTGGAAGTAACAAAAACTGAACCAATATAACGACAAATGTCTGTTGTATTCAAACAACAGGTTATAAAAGGATGTATTATTTGACGCTTCTCTTTCAGGTTCAAAATAATGTTTATAAAACTTCAGGGCATGATACCAAGCTCATTTATTTTCCCACGACGTGTGCCAGAAAGAATATTACAAGAGACTACACTTTTCAGCTGCTGGATTTTCTTTTAAAACAGAAGAAACTTAACCAAGCAGTCCATTAAAAATTGTGAAGAATGTAAATAATATATAATACAAAGCAACATTTTCATCTTTTGACGGTTGACTACAGAGCGCATACACAATACACACAAATTTACCTCCACACTTATTTTATCTATTTGTTTAAGTAATTCTTAATGCCTTTAATACCTGAATTTACGTAAAACATTAACATTTATGGAAATAAGAAAGCAGTGACATGTTAAATGACAAATTTGTGTGGATTTGCTTCAATGCAAAACAAGTGCAGAGTCATTGCTCAGCCAGGCTGTGGTCTGACACATGCTCTACTGCATGTTTGTCAAGCTACACTAAAGAAAGCAGAATAAGATGACAACATTATATTTTATACCATTTGGTGTCCACTTGAGAGACAATAATACAAGGATCTCACAGTGGAGGAATCATTAATTAAGCAGCAACCGTTTTCTTCATGTTTTTGTAAAGGTATGTTTGGTTTTACAAAGCTCCTCGGTTCACATTTAAGCATCAGAAATACTGCTATGAACTTTGGTATGTTCTAATGAAGTGGTAAATGTTTTGACAGAAACCCAAAGTTCAGAGAAAATCTGCTGTATGCCATATGTATTTCTACAACCAGAAGGTCTTTTGAAATCACTAGGTTCACCCATCTCAATTTATTTCAAATTGTTAGCCAACTGATGTGTACTCTGCAGACAACACTTCTGTAAGTTGATCTTAATTACCATGTGCACTGATGATAATGTCATTCAGAAATAGACCACAATCCATCTTCCCATCATATTTAATGGATTTCTAGAAAACAGCCTAAACTTACAGAACAGGTGATGAATTACACTAATATCCTGCACAGCCTTTCCAGTTAAAGTTCTGTCATATTTCCATTATAAAATGTCTTCACTTTCTACATGCATCAGGCATAAATTAATAGACGTATAATTTGTGAATGTTAGCTTTTAAATAATAAGCACCTTAGAACATCATGAGCTAGAGTAACAACCAGTATTAATGGGAAAAGGATGAATTTTAAAAATCCTCAAAAGAACTACTAGCTCCTGACCAAATCATTAAGTTGTCAGGCACAAATCCTCAGAGGAACACATATTTTTCAAGAAGTACCTCCATCTTGAAGCAGACATTCTTTAGATTCACTAAACATCTTTCTTGCATAACAATTTTCTCCCTGTTTTTGATATAAGGAGATAAATGCACTCAAATACAGGACTGAAGCTAAGCTGAGGTTCCACACCTAAAACTGGATTCTACAGAAATTGAGTATCATCAGATATGCTAAAGAATCTGCCATTTTTAACATTTTGGGATATACACATCCTTTGAAATAGCTGGAGCCATACATATTTACCTCAGTAGTAAGCATATTCATGGAAAAAAAATAAAATTTACAAAAAATTTTCAATAACTTGGAATATTAAATTTTAGTGAGAAATAACCAAGACGAAAACAAACTGAAACAATAAAAAAAAAAGGCCCATTGCTATAGCTTA
>VXBU01012846.1:36863-47799 GCA_013400315.1 Bombycilla garrulus
GACTTTTTGTACACTGCTGGAGAATCCGGGACAGGGAAGTCTCCGGCAGATAGCAAGGGGTAGAGCAATCAACTGAGGGCCAAAGGACTGAGGGAACAGGGGTGGAGTGAAGGCGGGACTAAAGGGAAACAACTGACTGAGATCCAGGGGAGGTGTGAAGGCCAATGTTAGAGTTAGGGATGAGGAACATTCTGGAACAGGGGAGGAGGAAAAGAGTGATGTAACTGTCTGATTAACATAAACTGCAGAGAAATGTGGGGGGACACTACCACAGCCTTCAGAGGGGCGTTTTTACCTTTGGATCATACCATCTTCTATCGACGCCTGGGATCGAAAAAAGCACTGCACTTGCCTAGTAATATTCTTGCATGTATAAAATGCAAACATTAACTTCAGAAAGTAGTTAAATTGTATTTAAACCTAGCTCTTTTCATAGCAGCTGCTACTTCACTATTTTCCAGAACAGGGTTGCCCTCCTGAGCTCTCTCTGCAGCAAATAAAAGTAGGACTGTTAATGCTTGTTTGTGAACACAGTGCATGAAGACATTTAGTTTTAATATTTTTTTTTCAACTGCTAAGAAATCCTGTTTTCTTGTTTTCTTCAATGCCAGATAAATTGCTACCTCAGTATAGATCATTTATTTGTACGAAAAACATTTCCTGCAATGCTAGAAATTGGTATTTTTCCTTGCTAGTTCAACACTTTTCTGCTTCTCTAAATCATAATGTAGAAATCTGCTGAAGAATCACTGCATGTCTGGAAAACCATCCCATTCACTGAAGTATCTCATCACAATTACTAGAGTGCTTATTTCATAAAATCATCATCCTATTTTTCTATTTAATACGTCTGTATTCCCTGAATATAAGATATTAAAGTGATGAAATCAAAACACTGCTGACCAGTTAAATTCCATTTTAAAAGCTTTGTTTAGGCTTTACCCTCGCATATGCTGTGAAAGCTGACTGCAAAAAAAAAAAAAAAAAAGGACCATCAATGATAAAATAATGCTTAGAAGAATACTTTTAGTCAGTTGAAATTAAAAAGTTAGAAAAATACTTCATACTCAAGTAACTGTATCCTTTTGTATACTCTCTTCCAGTCTTCATGTAAAACAAAAACAAACCAGAAGCATTCCTTTAAAAACCACTAAGATTCCAACCTACAGAAGACTCATTATGTGCTATGACTAAAAAACGATATTAAACTGTTCTACTACATACAAAGAAGGTCACACCGTTTCTTTGCACACGGTCCATGATATAGTATTAATCCAGAAGGTGCAAGATAGCTCTACAATTCTTCTGGTTTGTCTACCCAGGAAAGCTATAGCAAAATAATTGAGGGTATGAATTTAGTAATTGTACTTTATACTTCATTAACTCCTTGAGTAGACAATCATCCTGCATTTCCAAGTATGCATAACCAGTCCTGTCCCACACATAGAGAACATAAAGCATTTAAAGCTCCTTGAATAGCTGATGGAAAGTACTAGTAATACCAGAGGACATTATGTAAGTTACAAGATATAAATAACCGCAAATACCAGATTTTTATTCTCCTTTCTGCTAGAAAGAAGTACAATAAAATGAAAAGTGACAGCAGTCAATTTTGGAATCTGCTTTTCCTAGCAGGTAACATGAATGAAAAGACAATTCAAAAGCAGAGAAGTAAGGCAGATCATAGAATCACAGGAAGGAACCCTAAAGGCCAAATCATTCACACCCTGCTCCCATGGTCAGAACACCTTTCATTAGACCACAAGTCTCAAAGTCGCGTCCAACCTGACCTTGACCATTTCTAAGGATGAGGAAGCCAACCTGTGCCAGGGCCTCACCACTCTTCCAGTAAAGAATGCATTTCTAATACGTAAACTTAAACCCACTCTTGTCCAGTTTAAAACCATTACTCCTTGTTCTGTCACTAATGTCCTTCCAGAACTCCCTTTGTTGCTTTCCTCTAACCTCTCTTAGGGTAACGAAAGGCTTCTATAACGCTCAATAATCCAAACACTCTCAGGCTGTCTCCACAGGAGAAGTGTTCAGATGCAACATCTTCATGGCTTCTTCTAGACTTGCTTCCCATCCTTCTCAGTTGGGGAACCCCAGGGCTGGAGGCAGCTCTGCAGGTGGGCTCTCACCAGAGCGGGGCAGAGGGGCAGAATCCCCTCCCTGCCCTGCTGCCCACGGGGCTCTGGATGCAGCCCAGGACACACTTGGCTTTCTGGGCTGGCAGTGCCCATGGCTGCCTCATGTCCAGCTCTCACCCCCAGCACCCCCAGGTCCTTCTGGTCTCAATCCATGCTCTACCCAGCCTGTGTTTCTGTTGTACTTGGAATTGCCCTGACCCAGGTGCAGGACCTTGCACTTGGCCCTGTGGACCTTCATGAGATCCACACAGCCCCCTCTGTGTGACATCTCCTCACATCCCCTCCCTGCAGTGTGTCCATCACAAAGCTTGGTGTCATCAGCAGATTTGCTGAGGGTGCTCTGATCCCACTGTCCATGTCACTGACAAAGGTGTTTAGCAGGACAAGTCCCAACACTAATCCCTGATGACCACCAGAGTCTCCACCTGGACATTGAGTCATTGACCACTGCCCTTTAAGTGCAACCATCCAGACAATTCCTTATTCCCCAAGTGGTCCATCCATGAAATGCAGATGTTGCAGCACAATTTATTTTTTTGAATCATGTAATATATTCTATACCTCATCCTCCTCCTCCCTTCCCTCCTCCATCATTCTTTAAATACCTCTTTTTTCAAAACTTTTCTCTCCGTTTCTGCTTATATTTCTCCACAGGACTTGATCATGCACTTCTGACCTACTCTGGTATATAAAGCCAAAAACCACTCTCAACAGAGACAGCAAACTGAATTTTATCTTTCATAAACTCCTTTAGGAGCCAATTATTCTACATCTCAAAACATGCATAATTTGTCCTTCCTACCAGAGACAATAAATGAGCAATCTAGGAAATGGCATTACCCACACGAAATCAGGCTGAGCAGGAATCAAACCTGCAGCAATAGTGGGTGGAAACAACCTCACTAAAAAATACTCAGTGCAAGCATAGAAGACTAGAAACAGAAAAATGTTTTACTTTACAGAGACAGCCATGAAATCATGGCAGGCAGTCTTGGATTTTTATTCCAAGGCAGAGAGACTTCAAAACTGCACTACCACTGAAATATAGAAGACACAAAGATCTGAAGAGGACGGATTTTCAGGTTCTTCAAATCCCATCACTTAAAAGTAATCTTACCTTTCAATTGTAAATATCACAACAACTCATTTCATCATTGATTTTGTTACGAGCTTGCAGAAAGCCAAAGAGTTGCGAAAAGGAGGTATCTTGGACTGATAATTAATACAAAATTTTGCATGAAATACCAGATATCAATTTTCAAGACAATAGTGAAACACGCAGCATGGATGACTGACTATGATTGCATAGTGAAGCCAATGTCTGCAACTATGAAAATAGAGTTTTTCATGTACAAAATACCATGGCCTTTCTCATGAAAATTGTATGCTTTTTTATCATATGTCCTAATGCTTACTTATTTTGCTGAGAGGGCTTTTGCATATGGGCCAAGAGGAATTTGATAAGCTTCAAATTATTCTAGTCATCTATGATATCCAAATCCAAAATTTCAGGAAGCCAATTTCTACAAAGCAGAAAAAATTAATCCCTCTCTCTGCTGCTCCTGTTTTTCAGTCCTTTCCTGGTGACTCCTCTCTGACTAATGCATTTGCAAAGCTTTTTACCATTAGGCTGTGTCCGTTCTTCTTTCTGAAGTGGTGACTCTGCAGGTCAGCTTGCCTAATTTGGAATCAAAAGTAGACATGTATTTTGTGCATAATTTTCCCTGTTTATTTGCTGCCAGTCAGCTTGAGGCTTACCTCTGCCTAGAGGACAGAAAAGATGTCTCCTGGACCTTGTTAGCCAGGGAATTATTTCTCAACGTCCTTTCAATTGAGAGTTTTTCCAAGTATTTCAGGTCTTCCTATAACAAGTTTTCCTTTCTTCATGAATCAAATTAGAAAGGAGCTTTCTCTATTTTAAGTATTAGAGCAGCAGATCAATTTGTGAGCTTTCTTGGATCACATAATTTTTGTATCCATTTTTTAATTTTAATCTTTGTTTCTCCTTTAAAATGTCACTCTTGAGTACTTATACTGTATAAGAATAAACCATACTTTCATAATTACATAAAATAGCTCCAAGTATGTTACATACCCCTACCACAAATGCAGTTATTTTTTCCCACCCAACTTAGTTTTATGTAATTTTAGCCTGTTTTCTTCAGTAAGAACAATGAATTCGTGCCTTTGGATTCTAGACAGAGCAACAAATATTTTGTCAATCAATATTGGTCTCTTGGTAGTCAAATGCTATTTGGACAGACAGAAGTGTTTTAAAATGTCTGTTAGCTAATTCCACTTTTAAACTGACAACCATGATAGTCAAAAGAAGCTCACAAAACCAATTTTTAAATACTCTATTATGCATGCAATATTTCTGAAAAGTTGGGTGCCCAAGAGTTTGTACAAAATCCATAAGTACTAATTTTAATCAGATTACTGATTTTGTAGTAACTAAATTTACATGTAAATATTTATGCTTGAACTCCTCACCTGCTATTCTTTTGCTGTTTGCAAATAAAAGCAAACCCCAACTTCAGATGAATTCTGTCTTTATTAGTACAGCTGAAATACTTTGCTTGTTCTTATTCTGAGAAGAAAGATGGAAAACAGGCACTTGGAAAAGGTAAATATGAGTACCAAATACTGAAAGCTGAATTGAACACATACTCAGAGCTAGAAAGAACAACTTAGTTTTTTGAGTTTCTTTCCCATAATAAAGAAGTCACTTTTGAATAGGGATTATTTTTCTTCAGGATATATTCTAATTGAAAATACAGGGCATATCTGAAGAACAAAAGGAATAAATGTACAAAAGCTAAGACAATTTCCTGCGAATATGCAGGTAATAATGGCAAACTACAGACACTGTAATGTGGAAACAACAACAAACCAATGAAGAGAAGCAGAAATTTTTACTTTTCTATGTACTTGCATGGTAAAGCTGATGTTTGTAATGACACTGTCAAGGAAAAATAGAAATGGATATTTTATTAAAGCTCTCAATCTCAGGACATAAAGACACTAGAAATTCTTCATATCTGGACACCTGAAATTACCTATTAAGATACAGAATCATTTAGATTGGAAAATCCAAACATGAACCCATCAGTGCCAGGTTCACCACTAACCCATGTCCCTTGTGTGCCACTTCTACATGTCTTTTAAATACTGCCACTGCCCTGGACAGCCTGTTCCAGTGCTTGACAACACTTTCGGTGAAGAAATTCTTCCTAGGATAAAATTTCAGCCCCTTGTGGCTCATCTCGACACTGTTTCCTGTTGTCCTGTCCTGACCCTCACCTGGCGACAACATTTTCTGTTTTAGAGAGCGGTAACTCCCTCCCACCCTCTTTTTCTCCAGACTACACATCCCCAGCTCCCTCGGCTTCTCCTCATGGCGCTTGTCCTCCACACCCTTCCCCAGCTCCCTCTGCCCTTCTCCGAGCACACTCCAGCCCCTCAGGGACTTGCTGCTTCAGACCGCACCAGAACTGGACACAGCACTCCAGCTGCGGCCGCAGCGGTGCCCAGCACAGGTGCACGGCCACGGCCCTGCTCCTGCTGCCCCACTCTTGCTGACACAGGCCAGGATGCCCTTGGCCTTCTTGGCCACCTGGGCACACGCTGCCTCACCGCCAGCTGCTGTTAACTGGCAGATCCAGGTTTTCCACAGGGCAGCTCTCCAGCCACTCTTATCCAGCCTGTAACACTGCATGGGGTTGTTGTGGCCCAGTGGAGGTCCTGACCCTTGACCATGTTGAACATCAGACCACCAGCCTTGGACCATGCCTGTCCAGATCTCTCTGCAGAGCCTTCCTCCCCTTCCACAGATCAAAAATCTGACAAGGGCATTTGATCCCCTTGTCCAGATCACTGATAAAGAAATAAAGCAGGATTGACCACAATACTGACCAAATCTAAAGGGCAAGAGTAGCTAAAGACAGTGTGAATGCAAATAGTTTACAATAGCCATGGAGAAAGAAAAATATCAACTGACTTTGTGTAAATTTCTGACTCCAATATTCTACCACTTCACGACAATTCGCATCCTGGCAGTATTTGTAAGAGGTTTTAGGACTTCTTAAAACAGATCTGATTCACTGAAAACTTTCTCCTAACTAACTAGAAACACTGATCACCTAAACCACGTGATGAAAAGAACAGCTTTGGAATATACAATGCACTGTCACAAACTGATGCCACTTTCTAGTACACGGTCTCCATCTGGAAAAGAAAGAATTTAATCATAATAGAGATAAGGTTCATTTTAACATTTAGTTTTGGGGGCAAGAGGGCATATTTACAAAAGTATATAACATTACTGGTAGGAACAGAGAAGTTGAATGTGTTGGGAATGAGTATTCCTCCACAGGGAAAAAGAAGGATAAGGGTACGTGTTTGTTGTGTGTATTCTTTTCTCCGTGCAAAAGGGTGGCCTGGGCAACCCCTAACCCCTCTGAAGACCCTCTCCCAGCTCAGAGTATTATAGTTCTTCCACTCTAAAATCCAGACCTGCTAGTTCTCCTTTCCCACGATAAAATTATCTATGCTTTAATCCAGGAGTACTTTCTATCCCAGGAATCCCCTATTCTGCAATTTTTTTGAATGCCTGACCTCAGAGTTCCCCATCTACCCATGTCACAGCCCACATTCCTCTTGCTAACTCCATGTGTGCCAGTCAAACTGTTGGAGTGATCAAACTCCTGGATCTCTCATATCCTTTATTCCCAAAGGCCATCACCACCTAGTATTAGGTGAGCCTGCTGACTTGATTGGACTCTCTGAGAGCAAAGTGGTTTGCCTATTAATCTTGGAAGAGATTGAAAATACCTGCACTGCACTTATGAAAACATTGGGAAAATGAAAAGAGGCCAGGTGTAGGTAAGAAGCCATCTACAGTAGCATTTGTCATACAAAGTGACTTATTTCAGCAATATATATCCATCATTTGCCAGTTAACGCTTGAATTTATTTTTTTTCCTCCAAGCATTCTAGAATGTAACAGTGAAGGCTGCTGTCTCCAAAACAGATCAAGGTTGCTTTGACACTATCAAGAGAGTTGAAAGGTACTATAAACTGTGTTTAGCATTGCAGAATCTGAAAATGTTTTACATAATCAATTAAAACTTTGAAAAGAAGAGAGAAAACATTTTCCGAGTTCCTAAACTGATCAAGGTTCCAGCTGACAGCAAAAAATCCAAGGATTCTTTCCCTAAACCGTAGCTGCATGTTACTGCTGTGACTGATTGGTTTTATTTTGAATTCTTTTCCTTTCATTCCCATACATCTAAAGCTGCTTTTATTCCTTATGTGATATTATCAGATCTTCAAGATTTAAAGTCTTAAGTCAGCAAAAATAAACCCCCCCCAAAAAAAAACCAGCAAGGCTTTCCGTTTTTCACAATCTGATGTGCACCAACTCTCATTCAACAAAGACCTTTCAGTAGCTCCATTATCAAGTACAGTAATAAGCTTAACTTCTGTGTGCAGTTCTAAGCCACTTCCCATAGGAACTACACAAATGCTTCTTTGTTAAATCCTGATTCAAGATTATAGACTTTTTATCTGCAAACTGCAAGGTGCTTCAAAATCTCTAGTACTGGAATCTTTAGTAATCAGATGAGTGACAATACACAAAGTTGCAACTGTGATGATTAGAGAATCACAACCATCTTACATGAGGAACAGAGCAGAGATGTGTGTGGACAGGTAATTTCACACACCTAAAGGAAGAGCTTTGTATACACGTGCTAAAAAAGTATTACACAGTTTCTGTATTTTATCTGAAACAATCTTTCCACAAGATCTATAAAATTAATATGTCTCCATGAACTGGGGAATTCGGTTTTTGTTTGATAAATTGTATCTTTAGACCCCAGAGCTTTGAGATTGACCTTTAATTTTTATTTATTACAATACTGCATTTTTGGGTAGATATCTCAGTGAGGAGATTCAGGCAGTTTGTAAATTTGAAAAAGGTTTTGTGCCTGTGCATTTCATATATATGTGCTCAATATTCTTTACAATTCAAGTGTTGTTATTTTTTTGTTTGGCACTAGCAACAATATTTACAATTGCATGAAGAGAGGTAAATGTAAGAGGGTATACCTAATTTATACAGTCCATTTCCTTTCCATTAGAAACCTTCCTCTTCCTAAAATCAAATTAAATGGTATTATGCATTAGCAGAAAGTAATCAAATTGTACTTTATTTTACTAGAAAGACTACATTGTTGACCTTTTTATTTTGATTAAAAAATAACAGGAATGCATGTGAAATTTAGCAGTACTGTATCTGACCTATAAAATGCTCAGCTGCATTAGAAGTCAAAGACGTAAAAAATTATTTAAACTCCTATCTAATCTTTTTCCTTTCCCTTAAAGACACCCTTGTAAGATGTGTGCTATGTCTGTACTCTAAAGGCAATTTTTCAATAATGACTGTATAAGAAACAACCATAATCCAAGGTGTTTTTTCTGTGTGCATGTTTGTACCTCCATGTGCAGGCTTTGATAACCAAATATATGTGCAAACACATGGCTGGTGGCAAACCCATCTACATAAGATCACAAAAAGGTATTGTGTGTATATATACACACAAATATATACACAAAGCCAGTGTATCTTCAGTTTCTTTCATAAAACCTGTGTAAAACCTCACTGGTCATAAATCATGACTTGTAAGAAAATATGGATTGCAGAGGGAATAGCGACCTCAATGAATTAGGTTTCTTTCAGTCTGCAGTTTCTATTAAAGTGTACTTGTATATTTATTGATTAAATGACAAAATAGATTTCTTCTTTTCTTCTTTTCTTCTTTTTTCTTAGCAGTTACATTTGATCAGAATGGTTTCTTAATCCTCCTCCTTTACTTATATGACAAGAACGCGGCACGGTAGAGAAAAAAAGTTCTGTTTACACAGAATTGTTGAACTACACCTAGAAAAAAATAAGAACTGATAGGCCCTTAAACTGCAAAAGAGATCATCTAGGTAGCCAAAGTGAAACAAAGGGAGTGTTATCTTTTCTTTCAGTGACACGCACAAGCATCACTTCAGGGATTTACAGGTAAAAAATGGATACTTAAAGATTTTGATCAAGTAGATACTGTTTCATAGCTACCAAAAGTATCCCTTAAATAAAGAGGGTCATTTTCATTGAAATTCCACATCAATATGCTTTTCCACTTTCTTGGAATATACAGGAACAGGTACAAACCTATGCTTTTAGGGAAATAGCAGAGATTCAGATGAAAAGTTAGAGGAACATAGGAGATGTACAATACACATAATTTGGCCAACTGGTAATAGTTAATTATGCTATATATCCTTTTACTAGGCAGCCAGAGTTGCTATGATCTCCTTGATTTCGCTTTTTTGTAACAGAGATGGTACCAGCAAAACTGGCAGGTTCGGATGTTGGAGCACATACCGCTGCTCAAATATTAATGAGTTTTCTTCATTGTGCCTGACTTCAAAACAAAATGAAGGTTAAAGAAATTGTGTTTTATCAACATGAAAATGCAGCAATATCCAAATAGCCAGAAAGAAGTTTTAGTTTTTTTCCCAATATCCCCCCACTGGTTTAAAATAAAGCTGTAGGCAACATAACACTGTCATTGACTTTTAATGACCTTTCAATGTTAACTGCAAAAAGAAAACAAACATAATTCATTCAAAAGGCATGTGGTTTTTTTTATCTAAATAGTAAGTTAAAATGTAATGGTGAAATAAGTGCTTGTGGCCTAAGAAAAAATTCAATGTGATAAATATGCAGCATAAAAAGCTTCTAAAAGGAGGAGCCATTAGTTGACTAACCAAGAAATAGCGAGTTGTTCTTATTTGTTAACACTTATTAATTATTTTACAAGTTTCAGGTTTGTTTCACATGCAAAAATAACACACTTTTCTTCTTTCCACAAATAAAATACTGTGGTAAGATCTGAGTTGTATTGGTGGTTATGAAAAGGACTTTGGAGACAAAGCTGGGTCACAGCTCACCAAAAGATGTAAAAAGGTGCAGCATGTGAGATTTAGGTTGGGCATTAGAGGGAAAAAAGCAAAAGTCTTTAGCAGTGTAAATGAAGCACTCATAAAATGTCCAGAGACACATCCTCTCTTCCTGGAGGTCTTTGAGAAATATCCAGGCAGAGCCACAGAGAGCCAGAGTGGACCTCTTCAGGGACTGGTGACATCCCCACTCTGGGTGCCTGGCTGGACTGAGCGACTCAACACAGATCTCCTTCAATCAAAATTTCTATGATTTATAGATTATACCAAATTAATAGTATGGCTAATGCTCTAAAGTAAGACCTAGACCTTTGAGAAACCCTTAGAAACAATAAACAATGGTGATTTCATACTTGAAAATTTTTATTTACTGGTTGCTCACTAAACTTCAGGACAGCAATTTTTTCCATGAAATTGAGAAAGTTGAAAACTTCTGTTTAAGGCACATTAATTCCCATACTCGTAAAACAAGATGGATTAAGTAATTAGCTATTTTAGATAACACACATTTTTAAACATAAATTTGACACTATAAAATTATTAGCAATGTAGAACTACAGATTTAATCAAGGAGCATACTTGATGTCATACTTGTAGCAGAGAGAAATGCTTTTACTCTATCTTCAAATTAAAATTATTTACACAAAATAAAATGTATTATTTCAGTGCTTTCAAAATTTGGTACTATGAAAAATTTCTTTTCTATTTAAACTTTTTTTTTAACATCCATACATAGCAAAAGTACCATGTTCTAGAGCTCCTGAGTTCCCAAA
>VXBU01012849.1:5298-33994 GCA_013400315.1 Bombycilla garrulus
ATGGCATGGCATGGCATGGCATGGCATGGCATGGCATGGCCACAGCTGGGACAGGCATTTTCAGGTCAGGCACATCCCACAGCCATCCCAAAACTCCACGTTAAGCCAGGCCTGAGCTCTGAGCCCAGCTTTGGGCTCCTGCTTGTGAAGCCTCCCACTCTGGGACTGGGCTCGGTGCCAGTGTGAGGACTCAGCTCCACGGGCAGAGCACAGCTGGGTCAAAGGTCCAGGGGCTGCTGCCAGCTCGGCCACTGTCCCCTGAGTGACCCACAGTGACCCCTCCCAGCTCTGTGCCTGCAGCAGTGACAGGGACATGGCTGGGCTGAGCTCAGAGAGTGAAATACACCTGGAAGAGTGAAAGGAACCACATGTGGGGTGGTGGCTGTTCCCAGTTCCCTCTCAGATGGACAGACCAAGCTGGTTGGGACAAAACTGTCCCTGCAGCTTTTGAACCTCCTAACCCAGTTTTGGCACTAAAAATGATTCCCACCAGTGAATCAGGACTTTCTGTCCCCCCAGGTCGGTTTGTCCGTGGCTGTTGGGGCCAGGATGCCTGGCAGGAATGCCCCCCTTTGCTAAAGGCACAAAGGTCTCTGCTCTAAAAACCCTGAATAATGATCCTTGAGCCATAAACAGAGAAATCATAAATCATGGAATCATTCAGATTGAAAAACACTCTGGGATCATCAAGTCCAATTGTTCCCCCAGCACTGCCAAGGCTACCACTGATCCATGTCCCCATGTGGCACATCCTTGTGGCCTTAAAATCCCTCTGCCACTGCCCTGGGCAGCTGTGAGGGCTGGACAGCCCTTTCCATGAAGAAAATGAAGAACCCAGCACTGCCACAGCACCACTGATGATGGCCTGGCTGCTCCAGGGGCAGGGATGGAGCTGAGCCCCAGGCAATGCCCCAGCTCCAGCCACGATCCCTTGGCACCAGCCAAGAACCCCCAGAGATCCCCCAGGAGAGGGGATCCGCAGGAAAAACCTGCAGCAAATCCATCCCCATGAGCCACCACCAATGGGGAGAGCTATCCAGGGACTTGGCCTTTGGGAATTCTCACCTGTGACCTCACCCACACTTCAAATTCCCATATTCCCAGCATTTTTAGTATCATACTAAGTGGTTTAGAACTGTTGGCATTGACTCTGCTGTCTCTCTGGATGCTCCAAACACCTCGGGGGGATGTGCTGGGATCCCATTCCCTGTGTTTGGCTCCCAGACCCCAGGTCCTGCCTTGTCTGAGGCATTTCAGCATTTCCACTGCCACAGCCCAAGTCCTTTGTGCAGTTTTTACTCCATTTCCATTAGCAGACACTTCAGGTCGTGTCACATCCCTTAAGCTGCATTTTTATGCAGTTCCCAAATAATTCAGATTTTCACCACTTCCATAACAATGCTTGGTTGGTTGGAGGGGGCTGGCAGGGCCCAGCACACAAAGGCCTTGTGCTGTCCCAGGTATTTAATGTTATTTACTTCAGCCTGGGTGAGCTGAGGCTGCAATCCCAGCTTAGGTTGCTATTTCTGCCGTGTCTTAGTGGAATGAGCCACACACACACAGGAGCCTCTCAGAGATCCCTGCCCCTTGGGAAGAACTTCAGCACCAAGTGACCCTAAGAGAGATAAGGGTGAAGGACTCTCCTCTCCTCTCCTCTCCTCTCCTCTCCTCTCCCACAGCAGTTTTAGGTGACCAGGCAGAGGATCTGGGGAGAGGAACATCAATAATCTGAATTTTGACCCCAAGCAGGATGCAGGCCTGGGAACCCGAAGGTCCTGGATGCTCTGTGGTGATGGGACCTGCAGGAAGCTGGATCAGTCTGGGCCTCAGCTCCTGCTGGGATGAGGAGAATCAACTGAACTGAGCGAAGTTAACGCTGCCCTGGGATGGACAGGTTCAGAGAAGACGCTCCGATCTTTGCCACGTGTGACAATTCCAGTAAATTAAGGCTTCCCTCCCCCTCTCTCACTTCCAAGATCCCACCTTGCCAAAGCTCCTCCACTCATCACGTGTTGCTTTTCTTCAAGTGAGGGTTCAGCCTCAAAGCCTTTTGCTGGGGGAGCAGGGCAGTTCCTGGATGGAGCAATCCACAGGGATCTGGGAGTTCACAGGGATGACAAACCCCTCCTTGGTGTCCCTGCTGGGCACCCATGGCACCATCCCTGCCACCAGCCCAGGAGCAGCTGGAGCCGCTGGGACCTCGGCACTCTTGGCCGCTGCCCCGGTGCTTGGTGCGAGGCCAGCGAGGGAGAGGAGGGAGGAAATTGCTCCGTTTGCTTTCCAGCCCCGCGGGCAGAGCAGCCTCCTCCGGGAGCAGCAGAGGCAGAGGGGTGGCAGCTGCTGCTGCCCTGGGCTCCCCACGTTTGCTTATGGGCCCCGAGGGAGGGAACAGCTGCTGCAGCAGCTGGGAAACCCGACTGAGGCCATCCCAAACTCACTGCTACAAACAGCTTGTCTGGGGAGCTGCTTCCCCGAGCTCCTGCTGAATCTAGATCCCAAAGCAAGGGGCTGAGATGGAGATGGACCAGAACAATCCTGGAAGACAACAAAGTCTCTCATAGACAAGGGCAGCACACAACAGAAACAGCCTTTGGAGATCAGCGATGCTCAGCAGGACCCTGATAGCAGCAAAGGCAGAGACAAGTCCCACTTCCAATCAAACTTGAGCTGAAAAAGAAGTTTTCAGGGCATAAACCTGTCCCACCACCTTCTGGGGACTTTGGACAAGGGGTGGAGGGACAGGACACAGGGAATGGCTCCCCAGTACCAGAGAGCAGGGATGGACGGGATTTGGGGCAGGAATTCCTCCCTGTGAGGCTGGGGAGGCCCTGGCACAGGGTGCCCAGAGCAGCTGTGGCTGCCCCTGGATTCCTGGCAGTGCCCAAGGCCAGGTTGGACAGGGCTTGGAGCAGCTGGGACAGTGGGAGGTGTCCCTGCCATGGCAGGGGTGGCACTGGGGGCTTTGAGGTCCCTTCCCACACAAACCACTCTGGGATTCCCTGTGGGTACCAGGCACTGCTGGGGCTGAGTGCAGCCCTGGCTGATGGCAGCTCTGGCTCTTCACCAAGCCCTGCTGTAACCAAACCCTGCTGGAAGCCAAGTCCATCAGGACAAAGTGACGGGTGCTGCTGCCGGGCTCCTCCTGGGAAATAATCCCAGTTCTTAGCAACAGTGATTCCATCAGAAGTGACAGCGGGATGTGAGCGCTGGCTGAGCACTGCCAGGGAAGGAACCCCAGCCCCAGCAGCCTGGATGAGGCTGGCAAAGCAGAACAGGGAAAGGAGATTGTGTGGGGAAGTTGGGATCTGCCCCAGCACCGCTCCCGTCCTGCCAGGGAACCACGTGGGAACGTTTGCATGTGATGAACCACAGAGTAATTTCTGTTTATAATAAACACCAAGGTGTTGGTGCTTTCTGCAAACTCAGGTCTTCATACAATACAGGGATTATTTCTGGGTGGAACAGCCTCTCCTGACAGCCCAGCAGTACCAGCCACAGCTGCTGATCCCAGGCTGGGGCTGCTCTTTGCCTTTTCCTGGCTCAGTGAGCTCTGCAAGACTGGGACACTTCTCCTTCTCCATCTACCCCAGCCCCTCCAAGCACCCTAAGGGCCTTCCCCAGCTCCCCTCACTCCTCTGGCTCTCAGGAGGATTTGAAGGCTCCGGTGGGAGCCCCACATGAGCAGGGTCTGTATGTGGGAGACACAGCCCACAGCCAGAGCAGCCCCTGAGACACTGCAGGAGCCGAGCAGGCACTGGGGGAATGCCTGCAAAAGGGAAACCAGCACAGAAAGGAGGACTCTGAGTGGAAGCAGATCACTGGCCCATGAAATATGAGAGTTTTGACTGAGCATTTAATCCAGGACCTCGGGGAAAACACAAGGCAAGTGGCGCAGAAATGGCCACAGACATCTGTCAGAGCTGCACACAGCACAGAAACATCCATGGCACCAACACGTGGTGGGAAGGAAATGGAGAAGGAAGGAGTGCAGAAAGATCAGAGAGAGTTTTGGTGAGAACAAATGGTGTAAGGCTGAGAAGTTAAATAAATGTATTGTTAAATAAATGTAAATACAGGAGATGCCAGGTTGGATGGGGCTTGGAGAAACCCGGGATAGGGGAAGTGTCCCTGTCCATGGCAGGGGTGGAACTGGATGGGCTTTAAGGTCCCTTCCAGCCCAAACCATTCCAAGATTCCATGCTTAAAAACAAGCCCAAATGAGCTGGAATACCCTGGAAGGAGCTGTTGTGGGCACGAAAACACAGCAAAGACTCATTGATGAGATATTCCCCGCTGGTAGCTGTGAGTTCCATCTGGGAGCACAGCGGGATGGGGAGCTGGGAACATCCCAGAGACAGCAGCACCAGCCAGGGATGGGAACTGGGAACACCCTGGGACAGAGGCCCCAGCCAGGGATGGGGAGGGGATGGTTGGTGGCACCAAGCAGAGCTGCAGCCCCATCCCTGACTGGGCTCTGATGGAACAGGGCTTTGTGCAGCTTTCCCAGGATCTTTAAAGGAGATGCTGTCCCATGGATGCAGCCAATGCCATCACAGAGTGGGAAATAAGCTCTTCTCAGAAGCAGAATTTGGGTAGAGATGGCAAAGCCAGCACAGTAATTGCCTGATTTTCATGACAACAAACCAGAGGGATTTTAACCAAGTGTGCAACCGAGTGTGAAATGAGGGCTCAGCAGCAATGAACCCACTGGGATGGATTCCAGAGGGGATTGCTTTAAACCATCAAACCTTTCCAGAGTTTAGACCAAGGGCTCTTTCTGGAAAGGCAGGAACACTGTGGGCTACCTGGTTGCTTTCCAGCTCAGGATATTCTGTGGTTCTCTGGCTCCAGGAAAGCCTGCCAGCACACAGAAGGTGTGGGGATGGTGAGGGGCAGGGTGGAGAACACCCCATAATGGTAACACCTTATGTAAGTCAGTGCTGCAGCCTCATCTGAATCCTGACTGCAGCCTTTGAGAGGCTTCAGCCATGAAAAAAACATTAAAAAAGCTCCCAGATGAAGGGAGGATGCAGAAAAGAGCCCAAAAAAGCAGCAGCTATATTCTGCATGAAGAAAATACACAGGAAGTGGGGAGAGAGAAACTCAAGAGGTCTAAAAAAAGGCAATTTTCAAGGCTCTGCTTCCTAACAAGAGCCAAGGAGACAAACAGGGGTACTGAAAATTTCAAGGAGGGTTAAATCAGCTTTCCAGGCTATGTATGGTGTCACTGCTGGGGAGGACTCCAGGCTGTGGTGGCAGAGAGGTGACAATCATGGAGTCATAAAATCATGGAATGCTTCGGGTCGGAAGGAACCCTCAAGATCATCAAGGTTCAACCACATCCAGTGCCACGGGCAGGGACACCTTCCACCACCTCAGGTGGCTCCAAACCCCATCAGTCTGGCCTTGGACACTTCCAGGGATGAGAAATCCATGGAATAACCTGTGCCAGGCTTTCCCCACCCTCACAGGGAGGAATTTCTTGAGCAGGGTCTAAAAAGACACTGGGTATAAGATGGGTAATAAACAAGGACGTATCGGAGCTACAGCAAGTGTCATTTGGGGAGAGATAAGTGCTGTCTCAAGAGGGTTTCGGGCCCAGGCTGGGTGCCTGGCAGGGCAGGGATCGGGGAATATCTCACCCGACCACTTGTGGGCTTCTGCAGCTTGCAGAACAATGATATTTAGGGTAACAGCCTCAAAGGAAAACTTACAGACCTCACTGAGAAAATTATTCCCACAACAGCTTCAACTGAGAAAAACAGCAATGGCTGGATTCCCAAGGGGTACAGGAGGAAAACCTGCACTGAAACCTTGTGTGCCTTTTGTGTCCCCCCTGTCCCACTCAGCGTGGGGGAGCTGCTCCCAGGAAGGGCTGACACTCTCCATGGGAACGACTGGCACTCTTCATGTGACCACAAGAATCCCCGAAGTCACTGTCCCCAGGGATCCAGGACACAAAGGCATCACATATCAATAATCCTGGGTGGATATTTCATTCCAGAGCTGCAGCTCTGGCACCTCAGCTCTGCCTCTCCCAGGGCAGTCACATCTCAAGTGCAGCAGCTCCAGAGCACCAGGTCCCAGTGCCAGAAGAGATTTACACACTCAGAGCATAAATTTCCTTATGTCAGACTCAAATGATTTTGACAGCATCATTCCCGTGACTCCCTGGCACTCTCCATCCTTCTCAGAGGGAGAAAACACCTTCCCCATGCAGCCCTTGTTAGAACACCTTGGCTCTTCTAAAAGGTTAAAACCAATGATTTACTGTCTTGCATGATCCAGAGATGATTTAACATCCTCTTTCCTTAACTCGGCTGGCTGGGCTGCACTGAGAACCCTCATTCACCCAGCCACCTTTTCAGGACAGCCCCAAAGCCAGAGCAGGCAGCTCCCTTCATCCCACGGCTTCCTGAGGAGGGGAGGAGATGAACCAGGAGCCCTTTTGGGGTGCAGATCTCTCCCTGTGGAGGAGGCAGGGGACGCACACAGACACACTGACACACAGACAGACACACACGGGCAGTCTGTGACTCACACGTGCCATGAGGGAGATGAGAACATTTGAAACCACAAGGGCTTTGCAAAACCTGCCTTGCGAGAGCCTCGCAGGGCTCACAGGATGTCTTTCTCCGAGCGTCACCAGCTTTTCGGAGCTCCGGGCTTGCTGAGCTCCTCAGAGCCAGGTGGCCTTGGCAGAAATCAGACATTAAGACGGATCAAAGCGATGGAAAAGGGACTACAAAGAAAGTCAGACACGAATCAAGGCGATCTCAAGTCAGGATCAAAAGGAGAATTTCCATAGTCAAAGGTCAGACCAAGTGCTCCAGGCATTTTGATGCTGGGAAAGGTCACTGAGCTGAACACAGCTGCCAGGTCCTTTCTCACCGTGTGATTTTTCACAATTATCTGCAGTCAAGTGACACTTGACACACTCTTTTTTTTTTTCCATCTTCAAAACCAGCAAATATTTACAATATCTTTCCTTTGTGCCTCGTGGTCTGCTCAGGCCAATCACCTCGGAGGCTGTGAGAAGAGGCTTTTTAGAAGTGATTTGTTAATGTGCAGGAGAAGCACCAGGCTAAATTGTGACCTGAGAACTCAACCCCTGCACTTAAGAAGTGGCTTTCAAGCCTTTCTGACTCAGCCGTGCCCAGGTGTTGTCTGTGCAGCTCACGCTGACAGTGAGTTACCAGAGCAAACCGCAGCCTGGTTTTAGGCACTGCTCAGTGACGTGCATTTCATCATCACGCTGCTGAGCCGGGACAACAACGCTGCTTTTGCCCTTTAATGAGCAACAAGAATTTTTAATAGGTGTCTTTTCCCAGTGCCAAGTGTCACACACGTCCCACGGCACAGGCCAAGGCAGAGCCAAGGCAGCTGCAGCGAGATGGTCCCTTCAAGTCGTGTCTGAGCCATAAAAGCCACTTTCCTGAGACGACAGCAGCTGCCACAACACTGCTGAGCCTTTTCCATGATGTGTCTGCAGCACATCCAGGTGTATTCCTTCCCCTCTGGCTGAGATGCAAACCCAGTCCCTTAAGTATTTGGCTCTCTCATTCTTAAAATGCATTTATTCCCACTGATCCCAAGGCTGGGAGGTCCCAGAGCAGCCGGTGAGCTGCACTTCCTTCCTCACTGATTTAGGACCTGGGGTGTTTGTGCATCCCTTCTCAGGAGCCAGGGAGAGCTGGGAACGCCAGTGAGCTGGGAAATAGTTCTGTGTCTTCCAGCAAACCCCTTTGGTTTAGGTGCTCCTGGGCAGGGGCTGCTCCTCCCCTCCCCTCCCCAGGGCTGCTCTCCCGCTTTGGGAGCTTGGGCCAACAGCCAGGTTGCTGTAAAACACCCAAACAGCCCAAGGGCAGCTCAGTGGGGCAGGTCCCAGCCATGGGGCTGCACCCCAAAACAATATTTTATGGCGGGAAATCCCCAAAGGTGGTTTGAGACGTCACTTTGTATGTCACTGCATGCTGTGTCCCTACTCCCTTTCCCCCAGCCTGGGACGTGTGGGAATACAAAGGGAATGTCACTGGTCCCATCGTGTGACATCCAAGAGAGGGATCACAACCCCAGCCAGGCTCCATCCTCCTGCTGAGCCAGGACCAGCCCTCACTGCCTGAATCCCACCCCCAGCCCGACACAGACACAGCTCTGAGCTGGCCGTCCCGGGTTTGGGAGGTGTGAGCTCAGCTAAAACCATTCCTGGGCCTCCTTACTCCTCTGGGACTGTGAACTCATCCTACTCCAGCCTGGCCAGGGCTTGCAGCAGTCTGCTCTGGTGGAAGGTGTCCCTACCCAAGGTAAGATGCTCTTCAAGGTCCCTCCCAACCCAAACCATTCCATGTACAAATTTCCCCCTTCCCTGCCCACCCCAGCACAGGAGGCTCCAGGCTCCCTCGGTTCTGCTCCTGTGGGAGCTGGGAATTCATCTTTGTGCTTCAAGGGAGAAGTCTCAGGTTTTCCCACCCCTCGTGCCATCAGCTTCCAGTGCCTGATGCCATTTATCCCCCATGAGCACTCCCTAAAGCTGGTCAGGGTTTTTGTGGAGGAAAAACACAGACAGAGCATTTCCTGGGAACCTGCAGTGATGAAGTAGCTTAAAAAAGACAGTAAAAAAAGCACCAACAGTGTGTAAAATATTTCATCTCCTCCAGCAGGCAAAATTTCCAATCCCCTGAGGTGGAGGGAGCTCCCAGCCCCCACAGCAGCCAGGGTGGATGGATGATGGATGGAACATCCTGGCAGAGGCCCCAACCTGCCACACGCCCCCCGGGAGGGAACACTAAAATCCACAGAGTGCTCCTTCCCTGATCCCTGCCATAGCACATGAATGGGGGTTGGATTAAATGATCTTTAAGGTTTCTTTGAATCCAAACTGTTCAATGATTCTGTGAATTAAATTCACCCAGAATTGAATGTAATTGGAATTTTTGAAGGGAAGGAAAAGGGCGGAAGGAGTTGGGGCAGGGCACGTGGGGTCTGTGGCTCCCAGTGACAGCAGGGAGGACGATGGGGACACGTCACAGTCCAGCACCACACGCTGCTCTCCTTCCCCTCCCCAGCTCCACCCTGCCCTCAGCACTGACAGCACCAGGGATAAACTGCAGCTTCTTCTGCAGCCTCCAATTAAGTCACATTTCAGAGCTATTCTGAGCCTGGCAAAGCTTTGGGGAGTCAGAGCTCATCCGGCTCCCGGCTCTACTGTGGCTGCAAGATGCTGGAGTGTTACATATTTTATAAAAACCACCATGCCAAAAATATGATTCCAAGCCCTTGGCTGGAGCAGAGGAAAGCAGCACATGGGGGTGATGCCAAGAGCCTGGCATTAGAAATGCACCAGCACATAAATAAAATAACAGCACTTAGGAAGATGAGTGCAGAGCTGCGTCCTGTTTGGGACATCATGGACTCAATTCCTGGGCAGGTTGAGAAACAGCAAAAGTCTTTCCTTGTATTTTCTTCCCAACGCTGGTCCTTGCCGTGGCCCAGCTGAAGGAATGAATTCACCAGCTCCACGTTTACTGGGGCACATTTGCAAAGTCCCCCCTCAAAGGATGCTCTCAGCCTCTTCAGCAGCTGCTGATCAAATTCTGCCAGCTGAAGTTTAAGGAAGGTAGAAATTACCCTCCCAAAAATACTTCAAAGGGAATCCAGCACCTTTCAGGCATCTGGGATGTATTTGTTCAACATCTGCAAGACTGTGAGGTACAGGCGGCTGATGGAGAGGACAAAGGCGTGGGATTATTCATCTGTTTTCCACTCAAATGTACAAGGGGCAACAATTTTGGAGTAGCAAGGAGTGGTTGGAACAGCTGATGGATGCTTTACACTGGAAAACGACAGCACAGAGAAGCTCTGCTCTCGCTTTGGTACAGAGAAAACCTCCAGCCATCCCAAGGGATGAGCAGCTCTGCTTTTCCCACTGCAGGGCTGTGAATTAAATGGATATTTTTAGAGCCTGGCAGAGGTCTGAAGCCACAACGAGGGGGAAGCTGCCACCGAGCTTCCCAGAGATCACACAAAATCACAATAGGAAAACAAATAACACGGACACTTTTGAAATGCTCTGGTGTTTTCTCATTATTCCTTTGGATCGACCTGTGCCAGTGAAACTGCCGGGAAGCAGCTGGGATCAGAGAGAGGACAGTTTGCTATGGTGAAGTCACCAGGCTTGCCTGGCCCCAGGGAGCCAGGGGACAACAGCAGCAGGGCTGTGCCCAGGCAGAGGGGACGGGAAGCTGGGTTGTCACATCCCAGTCGGTGCCAGCTCACGGGGCGGCTGTGTGGGGACTGGGCTGTCCCCAGCCCTGCTCCCGTGCAGAGCCGGGGCAAACAGCTCAGCTCCGTTGTATTCCATGCACATCCCTCTGAGCTTGAGCTGGGAATGTGCCAGGAGGGCTCTGCCGTCCTGGGGAACATCCAGGGCCGGGAACGGGGGCACGGGCAGCGTCCAGCGGCTGCGTGTGCCGGCCGTGTGTGCTGGACGTGTGGGGAATTGACGTGGGGGGGATGAGGGGTGGTTGGGGGGGCTGGAAGGATGATGGAGAGCGGCTGCTCCCAGCGCCGCAGCTCCCCGTCGCTATAGCAACCTGGATATCCCTCATCCCATCTGATGCCTCATCGCCGCCAGCCAACCGGGGCTGCTGCAGAGCAGCGGGATGGGTTCGTTTACTGCCGCCGATTGCTGCTCCCCGCACCGATAACCCCTGGATGAGCACAATCCTGCACGGCCTCTCCTCTCGGAGGGGTTTTTTCACGTGCCCTGGGGGCGGCCCCGTCGCCGATGCTGCAGCGGCAGAGCGCGGGCGCTTTCGGGCGGGATGTCACCGTGACCTACTTAGTGCAGGACGCGGTGACATCATTTCCAATTGCCAGCGGCTCCCCGGCCCTCCGGACCCCGTGTCCAGCAGCAGCGCTGAGCTAATCCGGCCCCGAGGGCACATTCCGCCCAGGAGGCACCTCTGGCCGCCGGGGTAACCTCGCTCTGTCAGCTCGGGACACGTCTCCCCTCCGCTGGCCTGGAACAGCTGCGCCGGGTCCCGCCTCTGTTTCCAGAGCTGATCTGAAAACCCAGATATTTCTCCTTTTCTAATGGAGAGAGAAATTAGCTAAAGCTTCAGGAGACACAGAAACGGCATGAAAAGAGAGCCGCCGTTGCGCTGAGCCCCGCTGCGCCTTCTTTGCAGAGAGCGGCTCTGTCCCTTTGGTCCCGGGGAGCCCGACAAAGGGTCACAGCCCACGGGCACGCAGTGACACACACGGGCAGGTCCCCACGGCTTGAGGGCCGTCCTGCCCGCCACCCCCAGCTCGTTCCTGGGTCTTAACCCGTGGATTTTTGCGGAATGGCAGCGCAGAGGAAGGCGGGGGGGGGAGGGGGGCTCAGTGCCAGCGAGGAAGGCGGCTCCTCCTCCTCCTCCTCCTCTCCCGGCATCCACACGGTGACACTTCAGCTGAGGAAGCTGAATCATCCTTCAATTAATGACAGGCTTCTAACCTGATGCTGAGGAGGCTCGCTGAGGTCCCTCCTCTTAAAAACGCCCCTCTCCACGGCCAGAAGGAGAATCGCCGGGACGCAGGGATTGTTCCACCCCTGGGATTTCTGCTGTCCCTCCTGGGAGCCGTGTGACGGGAAGGACGTGGCAGCAGGGACGCTGCGGGCAGCTCCGCGCTCCCTTTAAACACATTGTCCTGGCAAAGCAAGGGCAGCTAAAACACGTCCCCAGCCCCGCGGAACAGGGCAGGGAAGGGTCAGCCTGGGAGGACGGACAGCAACGGGAAGCAGCACAGTCAGGGTGACTCAGGGCAGACTTATTGCTCCATCATCGCAGCCAGGGTTTAGCTCTAAACCCGCTGCTGTTTCCCTCTGATCCCTGGGGCAAGAGCACACTCAGGGCCTTTCGGAGAAGCCCGAAGAGACACAGCAAATGTGCAGGGCTTAAAGCGGGGGTCAATCACACGAGGAGGTTGGAGGAAAGCCAAGGAGCAGCTTGGACTGAGGTTGGTGCTACTGAAAAAAATCCCCGAGCAGAGCCCAGGGGTCTCAGCAACAAGAACCCAGATCTTGAAGTGACTCAGAGCACCTGGGTTTGGCTGCTCCTGGGATGGTGTTTTAGGATGATATCTGAACAGGTTACAGCTGTTCTCGGGCTGTTGGGGGCAGATGAATCTCATCTACACCAAACTTCCCCACCAATGCTGGTTTGTAAACAGTCCTGAGGAAATCTGGCATCTTTCCCAACACAAAGCATGGGGATGGCTGGTCATTAAGAAGAAATCCATGGCAGAAAAGAGAAGAGGAGCAGTAACTGCAGCAGGGAATGAGGAGGTGGATGGCTTAAGGAGGAAGGGGGGGAAGGAGGAGTGAGGATGATTGGGCTGCAGCAGTCCCGGGTTGTATAATGAAGGGAAAAGTTCTTCCTCCACCAGGTCAAACTGTCCATGAGGGAAAGCCCAGCTTGAACCAGCACTGACATCACCTCTGGATCAGCATTACAGCACCCCAGTGACACACTTTGAGTCTAATCAAATTTCAGGCATGATGGAAATCATTCCGGTTCTGCTTGGGAGCACTGCGTGAGTTGGGATCGAAGACACAAGGCCTGGGGAGAACAGAGGCTGGGGCAGTTTTGTAAGGAAGATTTTCCTTCCATCACAAAACTTTAAAGTTAAGGAACCAAGTCCTGCCATTAGTGCAGATATTTAAAAAGGGGAATTTCATTGTGGATTCCTAATGTCCTCTCCAAGGAGCAGGAGCAGTGAGATCAGCCTAAGCTGAGGTGACAGCCGACCTGGCAGGAGAGTGGCACCAGCCACAGGCACTCCTGGAACACAGACCCAAGCTGAGAAATCCAAATGCACCTCAAACGACCAAGGGCAGCCTGTTCTCTGCATTTCAAGCCAGATGATTCCTGAGCACCCAAATTTCCCTGTGTTTCCTTAATATTATGCATTCATGACACTGCAAGGCACCAAGGACGAGGCTTGGAGCCGGGAAATCAATTTTTTATGTGACAGCAGAATGACAGGCAGGATTTTAAGTGGATTTTGTGTATTCAGAAAGGTTGAGCAGACAATTTAGGGGTTATTATTTCTGGAGCATTTGCTGAGATGTTCCAGAGTGGTCTCAGTATCGCTTCTGCAAAGTAAAGGGCTCTGAAGCTGCAATCCCAGAATGAAAACGCTGGCACTTCTGCTTCCCTTTGTTCTCTTTATTCCCTGATACATTAGCACAATTCACATAGGCAGGAAAAAAGACAACTTGCTGTGAGAGAGACAACTACATCTTATTTAAATACCTGACCTATTTCTACTTTTCCTTTGCCTCACTCCAGGAGGAGTCTGGATTTGCAGAAATAGCTGAAAAAATGTGTCGGATCATGTGAAAAATGCTCTTCCCTGTGGCAAAGCTGGCATGAAAAACAGGTGCATAAACAAAGAGATTCTTACTTACAGAAATGCAGAATTTGGAGGGGAAATGCCAGGCTGATTCCCAATGTCACAGAATGGTGGTAAGGGACCTTAAAGCCCACCCAGTGCCACCTCTGCCATGACAGGGACACGTCCCAGGGAACAATTCCTGCCCAATATCCATCCAGCCCTGCCCTCTGTGTCCTGTCCCTCCGTCCCTTGTCCCCAGTCCCTCTCCAGCTCTCCTGGAGCCCCTTTAGACCCTGGCAGGGGCTCTGAGCTCTCCCTGGAGCTTCTCCTCTCCAGGTGAGCAGCCCCAGCTCTCAGCATTTGCACAACATTTTAATTACCCGTTGAGTTGTTATGCAGGACAACAGCTCCACAAACACAACGTGGACACACAACACCCAAATGTCTGTGACCAGCTGCCCCTCCTGGAAACACAGCCAGTCCCAGGATCTGCCCCAGACCCAGCTTGCTCAGCAGGCAGCTGATCACGGGCTGGAACACGGGCTGGATCCTCATCTCTGCCCACTCAGGCAGGGTTTTAAGGATCTGAAGAGAATCTCATCCGGCTTTTGCAAGGTGATGCCCCAGGAAGGTGCAAGAACGTTCAGCCTGAAGGGAGAGGGACAGTGAAGGGCAGGTGCCTGCCTGTGAGCTGGCAGTGAGGCCACTGGAGCCTCCAAGTCCCTGGAATACGCACGGGTCAGTTCCTCAGCAGGCTTGGGATGCAGCTTGAGAGCAGAGCCTCGTCACCAAGCACAGGAAAATGCCTTTAATGGCTGGCGGGCACAGATTGCATCTCAGCTGCAGGAGAATTGATCCTTCCTCCTATCTCTGATTGCAGGGAGGGCAAGTTTTCCCTGAAATGCTATCTTTGAGCCTCCTCCCTTCCCACACCGGACCTGCTGCTCTGTTGGATCAGAGCCAAGGCTGTGACTCCTGGCAGTGCCACTGCTGCAACTCCAGCAGCATGGGCATCATCCCAAACAACCTGGGACCCTCTGGCCCTCTGGATTCATCCCTCTGAATTCATCCCTCTGGATTCACCCCTCTGGATTCACTCCTCTGGATTCACTCCTCTGGATTCATCCCTCTGGATTCATCCCTCTGGACTCACCCCTCTGGATTCACTCCTCTGGATTCATCCCTCTGGATTCACTCCTCTGGATTCATCCCTCTGGATTCATCCCTCTGGATTCACCCCTCTGGATTCATCCCACTCCATACAAACACCCTGCAGGGATTCAGCGCTGCTGCCAAGGTTGCAAGAAAATGGACCTGGTGATGTGCAGGGTTTTATGCTCCTGTATCAATTCCTCCACAGACAGATAAATGTATTGAAAAATACAACATGGCATGAGATATCCTGAAGGTTTCCAGCCCAAGAGGGACACTGGTCACTTTCCAGGGCTGTGGCAAGGACTAGCAACAGTCCTGAGCTGTGTTGGATCCTATCTGCAGGTACCAAAGGCTGGAGCTTCACCAGCAGCAGCTCCATCTCAGCAGGCAGAATTATCACTATTTCTGCTTCCATATTGTGAAGCTGAGCTGGGAGAAATCAGCACTTCTGCAAATGGCACTGAGAAATTTGCTACATCAACCAAATGCCTTCAAAGACAAAGCCATTAACAAATCAAACAACCACAGCTCAGGCATTCAGCATTAACTTATTTTGCTGCAATCATTCCAGCTGAGCAAAATATCTCCCCCCTACCCCAGTTCCTCATCAGCCTCCATCCTCCTCCAGGCTCACCACAGTTAAATCTTTCACATTACTCCTGAAAACTTGAGAAATTGAGCTGTGGACAGGGAAAAATGAGTTGTGGAGCAAATGTTTCCCCCAGAACCAGATGAACTCTTTGTTCCAAGGCTGTCACGTCAGTTCAAGAGGCTCCCTATATGTTTTCTGAAGTGACAAGATGAGATGCCACCACTGTGAAATAATCTCTGGGAAAAGAGCCATCCCTGCTGCCTGAGGACTCTGCCCCCACTGGGGCTGAGGGGCTGCAGAGCTGGAGGGGGCACGGCCCAAATGAATGAATCCTTCAGCTCAACACAACCTGCACGGGGAGCATCTTCCTCCCCTCAGAACTCTTCCAAACTTCCCTCTTCCAAACTTCCTTCAGACATCCCAGATGTGGAACATTCCTCAGTCCAGTTTTAACAACTGCACCTCAGGATCTCAGCTTTTTGCACCTCAGGTTTTTGTTGCAGACAGAGGTGGCTGATGGGGTTTTCAATATAAAAAAAAAAAGATAAACCAAATTTTTTGCGAAACTGTTCTCAGTCTCATGACTCTTCCTTCCTGTGTGCAGCACAGTGAACTGACCTCTTCCCCTTGGCAGCCCAGAGCTTCTCTGCTGGCAGCTCCAAAGGCAGAATTTGCTGATGGGAGAAGAGCTGACAACACCGTGGAGCAGGGGACACGGGGACACGGGGCCACCACCCTCAGACCAGGTCACAGGCATGAGCACAGGGCGTGGAAACCAAAAACCCAGTGGGCAAGGCCAGAGGATCCAAGGGAGCGAGCACAGGTGTGACCCTGGCAGGGCAGTGCTCTCTGGGCACACATCCTGCCCTTACCAAACGCTGAGTGAGCTTCTGTTACACCACAAGTTGGGAATTAAGCAATTCTCTGCCTCGTTGGGGGAACCTCCATGTCTTGGCAGGGCAAACGATTTGTTCAGATGATTAGAGAGTCTGGCAGACCCTGAGAGCCATGAAAACTCTTCTTAAATCATCCACATTTCTCCAGTGCTAAAATCCTGCCCCAGCCCTGAGAACCAACAGATTCTTGGGATCCCTGAGGAACAGAGGGCACAGAAAGCTCCTGCTGCCGAGCCCAGGGTGGCACTGCTGCCAGCCCAGGTGAGTGCTCAGTGAGCCAGGCTCTGAGAAACCCACCTGAGAACGACCTGGCAGCTTAGAAATCCCCCCTGGGCTTTGGTGAGATGCTGCCCCGCAGCCTCACAGGGAGGTCACCTGTGCTGCAGCAGATGCTGGAAGGAGATCACAGAATCCCTCAGTGGGTTGGGTTGGAAAGGACCTTCAAAACCATCCAGTGCCACCTGTGCCATGGGAAGGGACACCTTCCACTGTGCCAGGGTGCTTCAGCCTGGCCTTGGACACTTCCAGGGATCCAGGGGCTCCAGCTTCTCTGGGCAGCCTGTGCCAGGGCCTCTCCACCCTCACAGGGAAGATTTTCCTCCCAATACCCATCTGACCCTGCCCTCTGGCAGCTGGAAGCCATTTTGTCCTGTCCTGTCACTGCAACTTTTTGGACCAGCCTTTCCCAAAGGTGATGACACTCACCTGACTCGCTCTGGGTGGATGCATCTTCCCATGACTCCACTCAGGGAAGAACCAGCTACCTTTAAACTGCTGCCTGTAATTATTGCAGAATCCCTTCAGCACGAGAGAGGAACAGCTGGAATTACTGGCTCCATGTGTAAACACTGGTGACCAGGAGAAAGCAGCTGCTGACAGGTAATTCTGAGCTCCCTGGGCAGAGCAAACACTGAGGTCACTCACGGGCCCTGCTCTTGGCTTTTTCTGTCCCTTCCACAAGAGCTGAGCTGCTGCCAGCAAAAGGCGGCAAAATTAAGGATAATTAATCTGCAGTTCTGAAACCTTTGCAAGGACTTCCCATTATCTTGGCGGGTCTTTCCCAACCAGAATAAATCCGTGAAGTTTCATATCCTCCATTGCCTCTGAGCTCCCTGGGAGTGTGACTCATGTGTGCTGCTGCAGGGTGAGAGGGGAGCTCAGCCTCAAGGAGCTGCAGGAGCAGGACTGGGAACGCTGGGATCCCATGGAGCAAGGCTGCAGCCAACACTCAGCAGTCAGCAAGTGTGTCTACAACTTTAAAAGCTGTTGTCTGTGTTTGTCTTTTTGTTTTAATATGATATTTAAATTAAAAGAAAGTTCTGATTTTAACCTTTGCTGTGCACACAGGGAAAAGCTCCCCAGCCTAAGTCAATCACTGCAATCAGTGATTTTTCCACTTCACTGTCTGCAGGTACTTCTGTCTCACCCCAGCAGGGGCTACATTAACTCAGCCCATAAACACCAAGTCCTGTGAAACCAAATCCGTGCTGTGACTCCAAATCAATCCGACCAACAGGTACTCCATGCTCTTGTGCCAAGAGGACGAGTCACACATCCAAACTCTTCCTGTTATTGGGATTAAGCATTTGAAAGCAGAAGTGTGAAGTGAGGGGAAGAAGAGGCTCTCCCTGAGGATTTCATGGTTGCACTTGATGATTTTAAAGGACTTTTCCAAGCTAAAGGATTCCATGATTTTGGTCTGTGCCTTGGGTAACCGCTGGCTAATTATCCCATTTCCCTTACGGAGACAAACGGTGCAGCTGAACGCTGAGCACTCCAGATCTGCTCTAGAGATAAGTCCCACTTGAGATAAAGGAGCAAGTGGTAACAGAAGCTGATTAACAGCCCCACATGGAAATCCCAGCGGCAGCATCGTGTCCTGGGATTTACACTGGAGCAGGAGCCCGCAGACCCAAGAGTTGGAGCAGCTGTTAACAACAGGGTCAGGAAGCACATTGAAGGGTTGAATTTAAGGGTTGAATTTCAAAGGCATTCTGGCTGGAATCGGGCTGGGCTCCCGTTCCCATCTGCAATCCCCTCGGATGGGAGCGCAGCAGCTGCTGGCCCGCGGGACGGGAGGTGTAAGGCAGCGAAATAAATGAGCAGAGGAAAGAAAAGTCACCTTACTGGTGAATTACAGGAAACTTACTGGTACCTTACTGGTTAACTCAGAGCCTCTCTGCCCCAGAGACAGGTCTGAGAGTCCCCAGCTCCCCATCCAACAGTTCCCCAGAAGGCAGGATGAGAAGACTCAATTTATGCAAAGCCTCTCTTTCCATGCACTATCGATTTCAAAGCAGCCAGTTGCTGTTTGGGAATGGGAAGCTCCTGAAGCAGGCAGGATTTCCCTGTGGAATTATCCTGGTGCCTGTCTCAAATTCCCAGCCCGAGGCAGGAGGGCCCCTGAGCAGTCGCACAGCACTGGGCTCTACACGGATCTCAGGCTTCCCTTCTGTTCCCACTGACATTCAGCAGCATCTCGGGAGTGCAGGAGGGTGCAGTGAGCTCGTCCTGGCCTGGAAGGTCCCTGTGCTCTCCTGTTCCAGCCACAACCATCCCCATTGCTGCTGGAAAATCCCCAATGTTTCTGCTGCCCAAGCTGAGTCTGAGAGCAGAACTGGAAGCTCCCACACTGCAGAGCTTTACCTGGAGAAGCAGCAGAGCAGCTCCGATCCCCCTCCAGCAGCACCTCTGTGTCCTCTTTCACACAGGAAATCACAACTCAACCCCAGCCCTGCCGTGGACTGCAGACTGCAGTCTCTGGAGGCAGCTGGATCCCACCTTCCCAAAATGTCACTGTCTGGGTGTGTTTCCTGTACAGGAGGAGCACTGTAAGATCAGGGAATAGTTTGGGTGGGAAGGGACCCTAAAGCCCATCCAGACCTCCCACTGTCCCAGGCTGCTCCAAGCCCTGTCCAGCCTGGCCTTGGCACTGCCAGGGATCCAGGGGCAGCCACAGCTGCTCTGGGCACCCTGTGCCAGGGCCTCACTGCCCTCCCAGGGAACAATTCCTTCCCAATATCCCATCTGACCCTGCTCTCTTCAGTTTGAAGCCATTCCCTTGTCCCATCACCACGGAGGTGATCACTGCACTATTGCTCTCCCTTATCACCTTCCCCAGATGTGAGCTGGTAAAACTGCTGCTTCTGACAGTATGAGGTCCCAGCTGCTTTTTCTCCTCAGGTTAATTTGATGAGGGAAAGCCAGAAGGCAAATGATGGGATGGTTTGGTCAAGAACAGAATGACAGCTTTGAAAAGGATTTTCCAAAAATCCCACTTTTGCGTCTGAACGCAGCTCCAGAAGGGAAGTTGTTGCCTGTGAGGTGCCACTTCACAGCCTTCAAGGACAAGGAGATGTTGATCCTAATGCAGACAAATTCGAGATTTTCCTAGAGCCTTCGAGACACAGGACCACGAGACATCACCAGCTGCACAAATGCTGGAATCAGAATGGAGAGAGAAGCTCCAGGAACACCCCACTGCACTGGGACAGAGCCCAGGGCTGCACAGGGCAACACCTCCCACATCCCAGTCCTGGGACACAGGGAAGAGCAGAGACTGGGAAAATGGAAACGGTGGATGGATTTGCTGCTGAGCCGGGGATGTGCCGGTGCATTCCCGATGCCCTGAGCTCTTCCTGAAGCAAGAGCAGCAGGAAGAGCAGGGGCAGGTGTCCTAGGTTACAATGTAAAATGTGCCAGAGGGTCTGTATTCTATCTCCATCTTCATGAACTGTTGAAACAAAGGAGGGGCAGTGTTTTTCTTTGCCTCCTCCCCTGGACTATCTCCTGTTAATGGGCCATTAACACCTTGCCCTATGAGTCATAGATAACTCCCTCCGGGAGCCCTTTGTGTTTAATGGGCCATTGTGAGGACCCACCCCATGACTCATACAATGACATCAGCCCATTGTGAGGATCCACCACATGACTCATAGAATTACATAATCCCATTGTGAGATGCTCCACCCAGGGGGAGGAGCCAAGCATTCCCACCTGGATATAATGTGGGAACTGGGACAGAACAGGTAGCCCTGACCCACTGGTTTCCAGAGGACAAGAGCCACCAGACCTGTCTTCAGGATCACTACTTCAGCAAGACCACCTCATCTGGACTGCTGCCACGACCCTAACTAGCAGGGTATCAAGTTGTATTCTGACTCTGTCAGTGGTTTTTGTTTTCTTTGTATTACTTGCATGTATTTTACTTTTTCCTATTAAATTGTATTTCTGACTTGGAGTCTCACTGGTTTTGCTTTCAAACCAGCACAGCAGGGAACGGCTGGGTCCTGCCAAAGGGGACAGTCCTGATTGCAAAGCCCAGGTAGAGCCTCTGGCTCCAGGAGCACTGCAGGAGATGGGATGGTGCTGCTGGAAGAGGGCTGGGCTCCTCCTGCCTGTGGAACTCTGATCTGGGGCTGCTCCTGCCTCTCCTCCTTCCTTTATCTGCTCACCTGCGGGATCCAAAGGAGAGGAAAACGTGGGATGAGCTGTCTGCTGCCTGGCTGCACAAGGACATGGAGAAAAGGGAGAAGAGGGTGCTGTGCTATTTTGAGCTGCCTCCTCCTCAATTCCTAGGGGTGGAATTTTACCTCTGGAGTGTTGATTGCTTTGTAGGAAGGATTTAAAGACTACTTACACCAAAATGATAATTAAAACCTAAATTAAACCTAGGCCTAGTCAATACTTCCCATTTGCATTGTTCTCAAAATCTAAAATAACATTTCTAATTTGCCATAGAGATTTAATGAGCTTTTTCTACCATTTCACTAAAACAAACTCAAAATGCTGGGCTTGAAAATCATAAGTCTGTAGAAAGCCCCACTGGCAATAAGCTTTCAGCATGATTCCTTAACTCTGCAGCATCCAAAATGACTTCAAATTAAAAGAATTTTGAAGCACTGTCATTACTTTGATTACTAAAGCAACAACTTGATTTAGTAAAATCACAGGCAGCTCACAAAGTACTAACAAGAACAATTAATAAGTGCTGGCAGTTATATTTAGTGTTTTGGAACTCTATTTACAAACTGAACTCAGCCTAAAATCAATACAGCTGAAATCCCACCTCAACTCATTCTTTTAACATTTCTGCTTTTACCTCGGAAAACCAGAAAATGCTCAAAATAAGGGGAATATCCTCTAAAGTACAGATTAAACCAACGATTGGACTCAATGATCTTGGAGGTCTTTCCCACCCTCTGTGATTCTGTGGAAGTTTAATGCTCATTACCTGGGACAAAATGCCTTTGGTAAATCAAGAGTCCAGAAAAATCATCTTCCAAACAATCTATTCCAGCCCCTCTGCCCTTGTGCCAGGAGACAGAGGAAATTAAATTAATAAGTGGACATTTAGAGCTGAAAACTGGGGGCATCAGCCCCAGCAGGGCTTGGCAGGTTGGGAGTGGAAAGGGCTCTGACACAGCTCTGCCCAAGCTCTGGTTGAATTTAATGAGTTGTTTGGTTTGGATAATGTCAGGCAGCGCAGACTGTGCCTCCTTATATAATCTTAAGTGCAAACAGATTTTGTGAATAAGCACTTTCAAGTCATAAGTGGGCTTTTTGTTAATAAATGTCAATAATCAGTTGCTGTAGCAACGGGGATTGATCCTCTGGCTACAGAAACAGGGGGAGCAGAGCTTGCTCCCTGTCAGCTTTGTTCTTTGTACGATTTCTGCCCATCTGCTCTGCCAGAAGCCCGGTGGTATTAAGGGGCTCTTGGCATGTGGATGTGGGATGGCTTCACCCAAACTCTGCTGGGGCTCCTGGGAGGGGATGGTGCAGCGGGTGCTCCCAAGGATGCACCCCCTGGCACAGAACATTTAACTGCTCCACTCCTTTCCTGCTGGAAAGCTCCTTGGTGCTGCCCAGGAGCCAAATTAACCTTGTCCAGGTGAGCAAAGCCTCAGGTGACACCTCCCAGGTGGGAGGGACAGGCTCGCTGGCCAGGATCTATTCTGGGCAGTGATAAAGCGGCCTGGCCGTGCTGTAGCAGCTTAACTCGAGGAGCTCCTCCAGGGAGTGAAAATGAAAGCAGGCACGGAGCCAGGCCCTGATGCTGCTCGGGTCCATCTGCGCTCCCGCCCGCCCCACGCCACGCAGCAAACACTCACTAACGGGGTTTTGTCAAATAAAACAGTGAACGTGGCTGTTGGCCAGCAAGAGATGGAGCGGGGTCAGCAAAATGCTGGGAGTGGGGTGGGAAGGAGGGGAAGAGGGACAGGAGGACACTTGGGTGGGCTCCACCCCAGGAGCAATTCACCCTCAGCTCCTTTGGAATCACTCGGATGGCACCAGGGAAGAAAACAAGGACAATTTTATCCCTGTTCTCCAAAGCTCTGGAGCTCCATCAATGTCTGTTCCCCCCATCCTGCCTCTCCTGCAGTTTTCCCCACAGCTCCGTTTCAAACACAAACCAGGGGGGTTTGGGGAGGCAGCACCTCCTGCCCCTTGGTTCCTGTTCCGGACCAGGCACCCCTGGAAACTTCTAAGAGCCTTCCTTTGTCACCATCCCTCAGCACTCCAGGCAGATCTCACCTGAATGAACTGAAAAGATTCTGCTGGAGTTTGGCCCCAAGGTTCAGCAGGGCGATTCTCACCCCTGGCGCTGTCTGCCATTCCCTGGCATTCCCAGCCCCTTCTCCCCCTCAGCACCAGCAGCACACACGTGGGACATGTGGGATATGGGATGGTTTGAGGTTGGAAGACTGGGAAGTGAACAAAAATGTCTTGTCTTTGCACAAAGTTTCTACCATGGCCCTGAAGAGTGGTGACAAATACTGGACAAACGGGGAGAATGTTTTCATGTGTTCACAGATAACAATCAACTGAGAGGAACCAATAAACTGACAGACTGACCTGATCAAGTGCTAACATGGTTTGGTTTTCTACATTTTAAATCATTTTTGTAGCTCTTCTGTGAAAGCATTTTCACCACATTCTTTTCTACATCCCTCTGTGGAGAACAGCAGTCAGTCCCATCCTCGGGGAAATGTTACTGGGATCAAATACTCTGAAATCCCTCCTCCCACAGATACACAGAATTTCTTTGGTCATGTTGTCAAGACACCCTTTTTTGCATTCCAGATTTGCAGGGACACAAAGCTGTGATGGGGAATTTCTGGTTTGAGAGATCACAGATCTCTAACCTGACACCATTTTCCTCTTAGAGGATTATCAAGGGCTTCCCAAATCACACATCTTCCCAGAATTGTCTTTCTCTGATAGGATCTCTCCGGATAATGTGCTTAAGTTCTTCCAGCTCTGTTGGCAGCACCTCCCTGGTTTTATCCTTGCAAACAGCCCATGCTTCAAGGAGATGTTCTACTTAACATCCTCTTGTGATCCTGGAGAGCAATTCAGCGTTGCCTCCAGACAGCCCTGAGAGGTTCCCCCCTCACAAGCCCTGAGTCAGGCATGTTTAGAATTTCCAATGAAATTAGCCTGAAAATGAGTCAGGAGCTGGTTCTGAGGGCCTTGGCTGGGCCTCAGCTTTTGAAGGAGCTGAAGCTTTAGCAGAGGATGCTCACAGAGGCCAAGGAAGCTGAAGGGCTTTGCTTGAACCAGGGGAAGCTTTTGTTTCCCAGTCCAGGGCCTGGTCCCTGCACTCCTTGAATCACCCCCACGCTTGGGATATGAACCACCCCGAGGGACACGAGTGACCAAACCCAGCGCCTGCAGGGGACAACTGGCACCAGAGAAATGACCTCAGCACCATCCAGCACCTCAGCCTGGGTCTTGACACGGCCTGGGAGCAGATTTTCCCTATGGATATCACCAGTGAACACTTCCAGCAGCTTCTCTGGCCTGGGAGACCCTGGAGGAAGATTTCAGCTGCTTCCTCCTGCTGCCTGTGGAGCCACCTCCACGCTTGCTTCTGATTTTTATGTAGAACAAAGTCGGTAAAGGAGAAGTTGGAAACTCCAGAGAAAAGATTTTGGCAGAAAAGTAGAACTGTGAAAGCTCAGTCCTGAAGGAGCCCAGTTGCAATCCTGCAGGCAAAGGAGTCTGTAGGGTTTTTTCCAACAGCAAACACTCCTCCAAGCCCAAATGTTTCCCAAGCACCCCCAACACATCTATTCCCAGGGTTGGGATGCTGAAGCAATAACTCCTGGTGGGAACACCAGCAGTTTGATATCAGAGTATTATCATTTGTTTGAAAAGAGCAGCAGGACAGGAACAAAAAGTCCCCATTAGTGGGGATTTTTTATCCTTTCCACTCCTAATTTACTGGGAAGTTTCTGTACCAGAAACACTGCACTGACTGCACCACCAGGGACAGCTCACCAGGCTCTTGGCCCAACCTGGGAGGATTTTGTGTATTTTATATAGTTTATGTATATGTATTTTAATTTCCATCATCCCAAAGATACCACTTAGTTACCTGAGAAATTGGAATTTATGAAGACACAGGATAGAGGAAACCACTTCCTGGCCATGTCTCTCCTAATGCTGGAGGATTATAAAGTGGGAATCTATTATCCCATCTTTTTGTTTGATGCTGATAATTAATATTTATCACATTAACTGCAGAGAACCACTCTGCCATGTTTTGCTTCAGCTCATCCAGTGCCAAGAGCTGAGGTTCCAGCAGCTCCCTGTGGGATCACCCTGAGGATACCCCTGACCATCCACAAGGGATTTTGGAAGAGGAAACCTCCAACTTTGATTCCAGCCACGTGGCAAAGCCAATCCTGCCAATCCAAACCGGGATGGTTGTGTACCCTGCAAACAGCCTGGGCTTGTTTCCAGCAGAAATTCAGAATCGAGGATATGAAACAAAATCCAGCCTTTTCTGAGCTGCCTGAGCGATCCCAGCTCTGAGCACTGCGTGTCCCCAACTCCCCCACGCAGGATCTGGGGAAGGTGGGAGTGTGAGCACACTTTGGGAGCTCCTTGGGGAGCTCAGGATCCTGTTCCACCCAGCTGAGCTCCTGTTTGCATCAACAAACAGACCCTGGCAGTGCCCAAGGCCAGGCTGGACCAGGATTGGAGCACTCTGGGACAGTGGGAGCCGTCCCTGCCCATGGCAAGAGTGGCACTGGACAGGCTTTAAGGTCCTTTCCAACCCAAACTGTTCTCTGATTCTCAGTGACATTCGATCATTTTTACACATTCATGGTAGTTGTTGCTAAGCAAATGATGAAATACCAAAGATAAAATAATTTACTGTGGTTTCTTAAGCCTTACTCTACTGTCAATCAACCAAACAGGTTTTGGCTGCTGGTGTCTCAAACCACTTCATTTTGGGGGTTTCTCAAAAGATCATTTTGGGGGTTTCTCAAAGGATCATTTTGGGGGTTTCTCAAAGGATCATTTTGCTCTGGAACACGACAGTGGCCCCTGGTGCTCCTCACACACAGGGTGAGGCTCCACGGCTCATCCCGGCAGTGCTGCTGTGCCAGGGCCAAGGACAGAGCTGTGCCAGGGACAGGGACAGATCCCAGAGCTGTGCCAGGGCCAAGGACAAATCCTAGAGCTGCTGTGCCAGGGCCAGGGCCAGATCCCAGAGCTGTGCCAGGGACAAGGACAGATCCTAGAGCTGTGCCAGGGACAAGGACAGAGCTGTGCCAGGGCCAAGGACAGACCCCAGAGCTGTGCCAGGAGGGATGCTCCAAAGCTGGAGCACACCAGAACAGTCCCACCAAAATCCTTCCTGGGAGAAAATAAACCCAAAGTGGGGCACAACTGCAGAGAGATCCCAGTGATGGGGGGGAACGAGCACTGCCCAAAAAGGAGGAAAACCACAAAAAAGAGATTTTGGCTCAACCTTAGGGAACACAGGACACTCTGCTGAGGAAGGACCTTCCACCAAGAGCCATCCCCTGGCCCTGGCCACTGTGGCCACACCTGAGGCAGCCCAGCCCAGCCCAGCCTGTCCTGTGTCTCCCCGTGGGGTGTGCCCAGACGTGCAGCTCCAAGTGTTCCAGGCAGGAATTATGATGCATCCCAGGTGCATCCCTTCCCCTCCAGCAAACACTGCCTGCTTTCATGTCAGACATCGGGTCCAAGCAAACACGCCAAGGTAATTGCAGGGACGCAGAAAATGACCCAGGAAAAAGCAGTGTTTGGCCAGGGCTGAGAGACAGAGGTGGAGCTGTCATCAGACATGAAAATCATGCAGAGAGAGCTGGGGGCATGAGCAGGAGGAAAACCAGGACAATAAAAATGTAATATGGACTATATAAAACCAGATTTTAATCTCACAGAAGCACAGAATATCCTGAGCTGGAAGGGACCCATCAGGACCATCCAGTCCTGGCCCTGCACAGACACCCCAGCAATCCCACCCTGAGAACTCTGTCCAAACACTCCTGCAGCTCCCTGGAGCTGTGACCGTTCCCTGGGCAGCTCAATCTCTGTTTATCTGAGCAGCAATTTCCTCCTGGTCCGTGTTTGCCGAACACAAACGTGGACACAAAGCTCCCACTGAACTCCTGCACGAAACCTTTGGCAGAGCTGTGACCTGGGGGAGGGCAGGGAATGCTCTGTGTCCCAGGCAAGGGCATCGCACCAATGGGATGAAGCAGGAGCAACACAGGGAGGAAAATATTTCCACCCTGAAGCTCAGAATGCAAGTGAAAAAGAGAAATATTGCTACACTGCAACCTGCTGTGAGGTCTGGGCCACGGCAGGGGAAACTGGGGACCTGGAGCTGGCACCTGCAAACAGACAGAAGGGGAAATTTGTGAATTAAATTCTCTTTGGTCTTAGGCCTGAGACTGAATTCTGAAGTGAAATAAGTCAATTAAACAGAGTTCAAAGTATTTATCTTGTCTTAGCCTAAATCAGTTTTAATAACAGTTTTGTGTGCCAAGGGTTTAATGGCTTCAGCAAAAATATCTCCAATGTACCAGATGAAATAACTCCGTGTAGGAGCCCTACAAACTCCAACCCACCTTCTAATAATAAACTGTTTCAGGCTTTCATTTTCTAAATTGTTCTGTGTCCTCTGGAGAGGTTCCCTTGAACCTGCCGCATAATGAAAGATTGCAATAAATCTTGTCAAACCAGACAAACACCACGAAATTTTAATTTTACTTTTAAATTGCAGCTGAGTGCTCCAGTGGATGTTAGTTTTTGGTAACTGCCACATAATTAAGGCGGAGGAGCTTGCTTATTTTTAACAGGAGAATGTTATTGTCTCCATGTGTTAAAATATTTAGTTGTCTATAAAAAATTCAACCTTTATAGATGCAGAGATGGATTTGCTTCCCCTGCTGCAGCTCTGGCCAGTAGGGGAGAGAAAATACAGGAGATAAGGGGGAGAAATACAATAATTGGAAGGGATGCTTTACCCCCATGGTAAGAGACACTTCTTTTTTCAATATGGAAAATTTTCTGTACCAAAAATCAGATTTTCAGCACAGAAAATCCCTCGACACCTGTGCCACCGTGGTGCTGCACTGCCTGAGCCATGGCTAAAGCCTGGCAGGGGCTGAGAAGCAAAATCACTTTTGTTGTTAAATCACACACCGTGAAAACCTCCCAGATTGTTGGGACTTATCAGAAATGGGCTTTTTGGTGCTGTTCCCCCATTTCTGCTGAGTGGAGTTTGCAGAGCACTGAGCAGCTGCACACTCAGGGTTCCTCTGCACACGCTGTCCTGAGCACATGGAGATAAAAAATGAGGGACAATGCTCTCCCTTGGAGCCCACGAGGGCAGGAGGGCCTGAACCTCCTCCTCCTCCTGTTCATCTCTGCTCTAGGAGTCCCATGTGTGCTCCCCCATGGAAGAAGGGGCTGCAGCGATGCCCCAGCCCCGTGCCCACCAAGCATTTCCATATGATTATTGTTAGCATTGTTCTTGTTAAGGATTTGGAGATGAACTCCTCCAATCACCGAGGCAGTACGACAGCGACTGCCTGGGACGCTGCTGCTGCTGTTGCCATGGTGACTGTCCCTGCTCTGGGCACCCCAAAATCCCCACCAGCCCTCCCAGGCACCCCTGTCACCGTGAGCTGCACAAAGGATCCCATTTCCCCTCCTCTGCCCCAGGAGAAGCACATCTGTACTCCCAGCCCCTGCTGTCCCTCCCTGTCCTCCTTGGCTCTGCTCCAGCTGTTTCCTGGAAAGGCTGAAACAAAAGCTGCTCTGGCTGTCACAGGAGATCCCTCAGGGCATCACCCTTGGCCAAAGTGGCAGGATCACCCCCAAGGCCACCAGCAGCCATCTGACCCACTGGCCTACCTGGAGAAAAACATCCTGAGTTTTAACTGGCATGGCCTGACCTCCTGTATCTGCAGAGTTAGGAAAGCTGGTTCAAATATTCCACAATACTAAGCTTAAAAAAAAAAAAAACTAACAACCAAGCGCAGCTTGAATTTGTGTTTACACTTAAGGGACCCTTAATTCAGTCACTTCAATCAACCTGAGCTCCACTGGACTGTGCTGGGACGCTGTGGCCATTCCAACACATCCCTGTGGGCAGGGGAAGGGACAAATGCTGGAACGGATACGCTGGGGATGAGACTGAGCTGGGGATGAGACTGAACTGGGCAGGACAGGCAGGGACAGAGCCAGGAACCCTGCAGGGAGGACAGTGCAGGGACAGTGCAGGGACAGTGCAGGGACAGGCAGGGACAGTGCAGGGACAGGCAGGGACAGTGCAGGGACACTGCAGGGACAGAACCAGGCAGGGACAGACAGGGACAGGCAGGGACAGGCAGGGACA
>VXBU01012849.1:49805-155427 GCA_013400315.1 Bombycilla garrulus
CACACCCCACACACACACCCCACACACCCACAGATCCCCACACACGCCACACATCTCCACCTCCCCGAAGTTGTGCCTCAAACCCCTGGCTGTTCAGGCAGCCCAGCTGGCTCTTGGATCACCCCCAGCCCTTCCCTGTCCCTCAGCCTGGTGCCAGCAGCACTTTACGGTGACATTTTCCACCCTGGAATTTTTTTTTTTTAAGCACCTCAAAGAGATCCCACAGCTCAGAGCCCAGCACGGCACAGAAACTGGGAACAGCAGCTCCCAGAGCTTTCCTGGGAGTGGGACTGACAACAGCTCCATCACATCCTGCCACCACATCCAGTGGGGAGAGGAGCCCAAACTCCAGCTGGCTCCTCTGAGTTGGATTTATCCCAGAATCCCAGGATGGGAAGGCACCTTAAAGCCCATCCAGTGCCACCCGTGCCATGGGCAGGGACACCTCCCACTGTCCCAGGGTGGGAAGTGTCCAACCTGGCCTTGGGCACTGCCAGCGATGGGGCAACCCCAGCTTCCCTGGGCACCTGTGCCAGGGCCTGCCCACCCTCACTGTAAAAACGTTCTTTATTTGGGGAAAAAATTGGGGGAAAACATTGGGTTTTCCACACCAGCACTCCCCTCTGGTTATTTTTTCCTCTCACTTAATTCAGCAGTAAAACATCCCATTTGGATAATAAATTATTACAGCCAGCTCCCCAGCTCTGGGCAGGAGCAAAGGCTCTTAGCCTGACTCCAGAAACAAAGCAGATTTACAAGAAATTTGCCTCGGCTCATCCTCAATGCATCTGTTTTCAAAAGGGGGAAAAAAGCAATGTTTAAGTAACAGCAAATCAAAAGTGATTTAAGGATCTGAAGGGATGAAATGAAGCCAACACATTAACACTCACCATAAAATTACCATAACTGAACTTATGCAAATCTTTCTTATATTACATCAAAAACCCAACACAGCTTAATTTAGGAATTTGGCAGAGCAAAGGGGAAAGAGGAGAGCCGTGGACCAAACACACTCAGAAATCTGGGTAAGAAATGACAACCTGGTGTAGGAGGATTTGTACGGAGAGCAACACTCCAGGCTCAGTAGATTAAGTTGATCTACTTCAGTTTTACACCAGGAACATGATTTTTTTCCAGTCTGCTTTACATCATGAGCCTTAAAACTTTAGCTCACAGATTCAGTTCTGTATCTGTTGCAAAAAAACCCAAAATAAAAGCTCTAAAATCTGTCAAACAATAAACAGTTTTGCCTTGTTGTTCCAGTACTGACACGTTTAAATTCTAATTTATTTGACCTCAGCTTCATAAGGAATTGTTGGAAGCCAATATTTTTGCCAAATATTTAGTATCTGATTAAAAAGTTCCTCAGACATTTCCAAAAATGCCAAGCCCCAAGCTCGGGGTCTTCAGTATATTCAGATTTTATCAGTGAGATCTTCCACACCATCCAGAAAAAACCCAAACCTCCCCTCTGAGCATAACATTTGAGTTATGTGAAAAAAAATCACTAATTAGAATCACTTAATAGACTGAAGTCATTAAATAGAATAATTTTCTGGGATCCCAATGACTTTTGACAGAGCAGTCACAGAAAAAACAATGCCTTTTGGAGAACAACTCAGATCTGAGCTGGGCCAGAGGAGAATGGGAGGAAAGGAAGCTGAAAAGAGCAGTTTTGGCTCTGCTGAAGATGTCCCAGAGCAGAAGAGCAGGAAAGCTTTGTTAATCTGTATTTTCATGATACTTTGTTCTATGTAACAATGTAAAAAGTGGCTGGATCAAATATCCAATATATTAATCAATATCGACATTTAATATTCCCTTGAATATTAAAGAGAAAAACGCATCTTTTCCTTATTGTTTCAAACATGACCAACCTACTCATCCTCTTAATGTTATTAAATCTCCACGTCCCTAAAAATATTAAGGCCTTGAAAACCATTGCTGTCCTCATTTTCACAGACACCTCTTTAGGACTGACATTGAGAGCTCTCTCCACACGGAAGGAGTGCAGTTAAAGGCAAAGCTTTTCCTAAGCTTGGCTCAGGCTCTGGCCCACGGAGCACACCAAGAGCTTTATTGGGAATAATGAGAGCCAAGGCGAGAAACCAAGGTGGGAAACCCAGCCTGGAGCGTCTCACCAGGAATTAAGGGGCTGCACAACTCCTGGTAATATTTTAGCATCACCCACAGTGTATTTTTTTGTGCCTGAAGCTTTGTGAGCAGCTCCTGGTGCTGCCAGCCCAGCCCAGCCCCTTGGCACAGCCCAGGGAGGACAGGAACAGCCTGGGCTGGGATCCCACAGCAGTGGGAGCACAGGTGCTGAGCACTGAACACAGCAGAAGCTGCACAATTTGGGAGCTTTGTGTTGACACCAAAATCCATCTGTATCCGTGTTGGGTCCAGAGCTGGCTGTTTGCAGCGGCAGCTCAGGGCTGCACACCCAGACTGCAGCCAGGGGAATTATCCTTCTCCAGGAGCTTCCCAGCTCAACATCCCTCCGCTCCAGCACACGGGGGCACATGGCACCGACCTCAACCCCCTCCCCACACCAAGCCAGAACGTCCAGGTTTGCTGTGGCTGAGCTTTGGGCGGTGCCAGGGCAGCTGCTGGGGCAGCTGGGCTGTGCCAGCCTGGCAGGGCTGGAACCAGAGCCCAGGCAGCGCAGCCAAGGCAGGGCCATGTGCTCAGGGAGGGAGGATCCGGAGCTGGGCCGGGCAGAAGGAACCGAGGCGAGATCAGCACCATGGACACCCTCCCTGGTGCAGCCACACACAGAGCCCTCCCCGGGGGCTGCTGGGGCACAGCTGGACACGGCCCTGCCCAGAAATCCTGTCCTGGGCTGACCCCACAGCGGGGACAGCAGGGCACAGCGATTGTCCCCTCTGCCCCTCAGGTGACACCCCACCTGCAGAGCTGCCCCAGCCCTGGGCCCAGCACAGGAGGGAGCTGGAGCTGCGGGAGAGAGCCCAGAGGAGGCTCCACGATGATCCCAGGGATGGAGCAGCTCTGCTGGGAGAGCTGGGATTGTTCACCTGGAGAAGACAGCAGAGGTGACCTCAGTGTGGCCTTGCAGGCCTGAGGGAGCCAACAGGAAACCTAGAGAGANTGCCCAAGGCCAGGTTGGACAGGGCTTGGAGCAGCCTGGGACAGTGGGAGGTGTCCCTGCCATGACAGGGGTGACACTGGGGGGGCTTTAAGGTCCCTCCAACCCAAACCATTCTGGGGTTCTGTGATTTTGGGATGCAGCAGAGGATTTGGGGCTATGTTTGTACCATCCAACACTTTTTAGGAGACCTTCCTGCTTCTGTCAGGGCGGGGGGATGCTTCACGGAATCACAGAATCATTAAAGCTGGAAAAGACCTTTAAGATCATCAAGTCCAACGTCAATCCAGCACCACCACCCTGTTCAGCACTCAAGTGCCACATCCATGTGGTTTTTGAACATTTCCAGCAAAAGAAAAAAGTGTGGACTCGAGTCAAACTTTCCAAGTGCTGAATGAGTGCTGAGAACTGCGGCGCAAGATTGAAAATAATTATCACAAATTTGTGATAATGAATACACTTACAGAGCCCAGAGCCAGATAAGGAAGAGGTTCTGTAATATGAGAAACTTCCATTTTCCTGTTCCCACATCACTGCCTGTGCTTGAGGAAATCCCCAGTCCCCAGCACCAAAGGGGAAGCTGGATTGGGAAGGGTGGCTGTGGGATGTAGGATGCAGGAATTCCAGATCCTCAGGGGTGATTACCTTAACTGTTTTAATTTCTGATCATAAATGTCACAAGGAGACCAGGGAGCTGGACAGATGCCTCATAAAATGACGCAGAAAATGTTGAGGGCTCTAAAAAGAAAATGTTCATGTTTAGGGGTCTGAGGTTTCTGAAACCCTGAGGGAGGAGCATGAGGAGGAGCAGGAGGAGGAGCAGGAGGAGGAGAGCTTTGAAATTTCTACTCTAGGACTGTCTCACCTCTTCTGACAGTCTCAATGCTGTTTTCTCGCCCCAGACCACAAAGAATCCATTTTCACCCTGGTGCTTTAGCTTGTCCAAGGACAGAAAGGATTCGTCTGTTTAACCCAGCATATCCTTTGGATGGAGACAGGGAATGAACTGGGAAACTCCCAGAACTCTGCAAAAGCTCAGTGAGAGCAAACATCATTTCTATCATATCCCACTATATATAATTATAATTATATGTATAATTATATGTTTCTATAATATCTCACTGGGGTGGTGGGCTGGAGAGCACCTCTGGTCTCTGGAGAGGATTTCTGGGTCACTGGAGATCTATTTCTCAGGAATCACAGTTACTGAGGAAATTGAGGAATTCCCAAAGTAATCCATGATTTTTAAGTGCCATGGGGAAGATTTCCTGAACACAAAACAATTTGAGGAAACCTCAAGTGATGTTATGGGGATATCAGTGGAATATCAATCATGGAAATAAAAAAAACCCCAACAAAATCCATGGGAATATCAATCTCCTTTATCACCTCAAGCCCCAGTAACTTCATTTTTACCAAGAGCTCCCTCACTGGACATGGAGCTGCTTGAGAAGGTAAAGCACCAAAGTTACACAGGGATGCTGGAATAAAGGATAAAGAGGAATAAAACTGAATCCTCTTTCTAGAGGGTTTTGGACAAAATCGGTGCTGATGCACAATGGTAGCAGGGCACAGGCAGATCAGGGAAGGAAAACTGACCAACAAACCTCTCTGGACTCAAAGGAAGGCCATGAAATACAATTAATTGTTACTGTTTATGTTATCAGACACAAGAATTGACTTTTAGATGCAGAGGCTGGGACTCAAATAAAGGATTCACACAAACTCATCGGCCTGGTGAGAGCCCAAAACCCTCCCTTGAGCTCACTGTGTTCTCAGTATCACAAATCCAGGACTGAGGGAGACAAATATTTTTTTCCGTGTCAGGAACACATTGAGAAGTGTAACAAAAACCTACTTTGCCACAGGAATGTGAGCTGGGGAGGCTTCCTTCACCAGGGACCCACACAGAGATGGAGGATGAGCAGCAGCAGCAGTGGGAAGATGGGTTTTAAGGAAGGGAATGATCCTCTTCTGAGTTCCTTAATGAGCTCCCTTCCCACAGGACACGTGTTTGGAAAAACTTAGTTGCAACAAGAGTTTTCCAGGATGTAAAAGAATTAAACCAGAGACAGATTCTCATCAGGGTGCTGTAATCCCACCTCTCCATGCCCTGGAGTCACTCAAAACAACAAATCTTGCATTTGTTTTCCAAAGGAAAACTCATTTCTCAACCCAAGTTACATCTGTGAGGTGGACAGAGGAATTACCAAGATGATTCCCGGGGAATCATGGAATGGTTTAGGTTGGAAGGGACCTTAAGGATCACCCATTGCCACCCCCTGCCATGGGCAGGGACACCTCCCACTGTCCCAGGTGGCTCCAAGCCCTGTCCAACTTTATACACACCGTAAATCAAAGGGAAATCTTAGATAAAACCTAGAAATTTGTTTTGAAGTCCCAAAGACAAGCCAAGAGAATTAGGCAAATTTTTCCAGTTTTTTTATTGCCCCATTTATTTTGTATAAGGAAACTCTTTTCTCTTTGTCACTACCCTTCTGCAGGGTCAAGCACTTGGTGTTTAAAAGCTGCTGCTTGGGGGTTCATGCTCCCCCTGAACCCAGCAGAACTTGCCTAAAAACGAATTATGATTAAAAATGATGGAGCCCCCTCAGCCCCGGCTGTGACCCCATCAGCTCAGGGTTCTCCTCAAAGCTTAAGTGACAGATTCCTGTGATGCCAGGGATGCCACCCTTCCTCTGAGGGCAGGATCTGCCCCAGGACATGGGTATTTCCCCAGGGAGGGGCTTTGGAGCTGTGCTCACGTTCTCCTGAACCAGTCTGTGCTCCTCCTCCTTCCTTTGTCCCAAAAATCCATCATTAATGCCCCCATGGTCCTCTCCTGACTGTCCCTGGCTACACAGAAGATGCTCCTGACTTCGCTCCCTGAATCTCAGCAGTTAATCAAGATTTTTACCAGAGAAAGGTAAACAGCTATAAAAGATAGGAACAATCTTAAACTGATTAAAATCAGCTCAGTCTTGATAGCAAAAAGCACCTTTATATAACAAATTGAAGGTTTAACCCCTGATCATCTGATTCCTGGGCCTGAGCCAAGGGTTTGTCTCTCCACATCTGTGGAAAAAAAATCAAACAAAAAATCTTGAATCTATTTTAATCAAATGATTTTTGTTCCAGACCAGGCTCATCATTGAGCTGAGCAATTTCTCCTAAACAATCAAAATCACCCCAAATTGAATCTGCTCTGGCTTTGTTTACAGACAGCACCAAAAATGTACCAAATGCTCCTGCTCTCGCACAGTGGGCTGAAAATGGGTATTTATGGGGAGCTTGTCTCCATGTCCCTGACAAACCCCTCTGCACTCAGACTGAACAATAAAATCACTGCTCATCTCCTGGAGCAGCACCCCAAACACCACCTCTGAAATAATGGCAACATTTAAACCTTCACACTTCACTGTGTTTGCAGAAGTTTTGCTTGCCACCACTGCTGCAAAGAGCAAAACACCGGAAAAAAAAACCATCTGTGAGTTCTTCTCTTTGTAGCAAACAGATCCATCCTCCCCAGATCGCTGCAGTTCTGGAGAGGATTTACCTGACAGTGACTTTTGCAGCACACGGTGTGAGGGGAATAATGCTTCATCCCCAGTTTGGAGCAGTTCCAGTTCTATGGCTGAAGCTTTGAATGCCAGGGAAGCAGTCTAAGCACTCTTTTTTCCCTAAAAAAGGCTTTTCTGGATGCTCTGAGGTGTTTCCTCCAGCCCCAGCTCCGCTTTGGGTTTCCCTACACCCACCCCAAGGGATGAGCAGTCTCTGGTCATTCCACTGAGGTGTGACGCAACCGAGGTGTGACCTCACTTCCCTCCTCCCAGGCTCCTGCTCTGCTCAGAATTCAGCAGAAAGAGCTTTAATCCCAGTTGTATCCCCGTGCTGAGGTGTTTTGGGATGTGCTTCCCCAAGCAAGTCTGGCTTGGAATGGAAGCCTGGGAAACCTGGGCACCTTCCAGCAAACCTGGACCTGTTTCACCTGGTTTTGAAAGGCTGAGGACACAGATTTCCCCCAGGTTTTTTTTTTACACCTCTGTACACAGATGTACACACATAGAATTTCCTGCATTTTACATAAATACAAACATATCTTTCCCCAGTTCTTGCAGATATTCTGGGCCCTGGCACAGGGTGCCCAGAGCAGCTGTGGCTGCCCCTGGATCCCTGGCAGTGCCCAACAGGCTGGACAGGGCTGGGAGCAGCCTGGGACAGTGGGAGGTGTCCCTGCCCATGGCAGGGGATGAAACTGGGTGGGGTTTAAGGTCCCTTCCACCCAAACCACCCCAGGATTCTGGGATATGTGCCCACCTATGTATACACATGGATTTCCTCCAATTTATGGGTGTGATTTATGTATAAGCTCCACCTGCACAGCCACGCCGCTGTGTTACAGTGACACACGTGCAGGTGGCACTGAATCCAACACCCAAACCTCTCCACTTCCCCAACCAAAGAAACTGCTGTCACCTCCCTCACGCAATGAAATGCAGGGAAGGAGCACAGGGACAGCACAGGCTGGGAATGGGATCTTGCTGAGGAGCACCAGGAGCCCTGTGTGGAGCAGGAGCTGGAGCCACAGCCCCTGGGGCAGCCTGAGATTCCTCTGTGTGAATTCCTGCTCCATCAGTACCGGAGCCAGCGCTCCAGGGTAAGGCCTCAGAACTAAGGAAAATGAATCCAGGGCACTCTAATGATTAAAATTGGCTGACAGGTCCCAAAGTGCAACGGAAAATATAAAATTATCCTCAGGCAAGTGATTTTCTGCTGGAGTTCTGCAGGGATTGCTTTTGACTGCTCTTTTAACTCCCCCTTCCCTCCAGGAATCCTGGAAGGAACCCAAGGGCTGCGGCTGCAGAGAGGGAACAGAAAGCACTGGAGAGGAGGGCAGCGACTCCCTGATCCCAGCACAGACAGAACAAACTCTGCGTGCTCCCACCGGGCAGAAATTGACCCCGGGAACAGGAGGGGCCTTGGGCACCTTCCCTGGGGACACCTGAGCAGCCTGAGCACCCCCAGGGTTCAGATCTCCCACACAGGGATCTGACACAGGTGAGAGCACCCAGAAAATCCTCAGTGCCCTGCCCTGATCACTCCAGACATCTTCCAGAGCCTGAGGGGCTGTAAGGATGTAAAAAGGGCAAATATAATCCCTTCCCTTCTACACCCAAACCCCCTCCTCCAAGAGCTCCTCAGGCCCCTTTCTCCCGAGCTCCAGCCTGGCAGGGAGGCTGTGGCCACACCCAGAGCTCCAGAAGCTGCTCCTGCCTTGGCAAACGAAGCACGAGGGCACAGAGCTCTGAGTTACTGCACAGCACCTTTGCTTCCTGCTGGGCACCAAGGGCACAAACACCATCCAGATTTCACACACCTGCTCCTGCAAGGGACCACTGGATCTCCCCAGCTATTCCAGGCCCTCACTGGATCCCAGCTCTGCTGGGCTCTGGCAGGAGATGCCCATCCCTGAGGTGGAGCCAGCCAGGAAACTCGCAGGGGAACTCAGGCTCCTGGACGCTGCACGCTGCTTTGCAGGCAGACATGAACGTACTGTGGTCACTACATCATCCCATCCAGCTTCCCGTAATTTCTACTGGGAATCCAGCTGCATTGTCAAAAAAAACCAAATCCAGCTGACTCTGCAGAAGTGTGACTTGAACTCCTGTTAACTCCATTAAAAATGTTACAGCTCACAGAAGCCTCATGTTAGTTTTCCCCTGTATGCACACTTATTGGTGAACCACAATATCAAAGTAAGACAATTCCTGCCAGGAATAGCTTTTAAAAGACACAGCTTCATGAAGCTTTCATGGGTGATGCAAAGAAATGTGAACTCAAGCAAACCATTCCCAAATGTGAAGCCTTTGAGCTCAAAAGCAGCTGCAAAATGCAGCATTGAGAGATGTCACCTCTATAACTGCTCTAAAATGTCCAAGCTATTTCTTGCTGAAAATGTCCAAAATTCCCAAACAGATGTGTCAGCATTGAAGTTCCCAGTTCAAAGAGCTCGGAATAAAAGAATAAAATCTGATAGAAATGAGCTCATTCAAATCTGAAAATTCTAAACTGAATGAGAAGGTTTGGGTGCCCTCAGCTCAGGTGACACCAGCAGCCTCCTGCTCCCCTTCCCTACAGCACAGAAAGGCACTGAACTCACTTGATTTTATTACACAAGCAGCTAAAGGATCATCACCTACCAACCCCCACACAACCACAAGTGCCTGTGACACCTCAGCCCTGCTAAAACCTCCCAGCAGGGATTCAGGATGGGTGCTGAGATGGCTGGAAATTGCTCTTAATGTTCAGAGAGAGCCCCAGAACCCACGGGAGCTGCTCCCACTCCCCGGGTGGAGCAGAGCTCTTAAACCCCACCATGGGTGGGATCTTCCAAGCAACTGAACTTTGAAGCTCGAGATTTTCCTGCTGGCTCCAGTCTTAGCTCACAGCGAGCACCTCCTCAGGCAAGACAGAGAAACACGATCCCTGCCAGAGGCACACGACCCGCAGCTAATCCCGGCTAATGAGGAATTCCCCCAGCGCCTCTCCGGCAAGGGGTCAGCTAATCCCATTCACTGACAGGAGTTTTTGACGTTAAGGAAATGGAAAGTGATGGAAAACATCAATATGTTCCTCAGTGTTTTGATTTATAGATATTGCTTTGAAGAGGGAAAGCATGACATTTATATATTTGGGAAACTAAATGCAAGTTATCCTGTGCATTGCCCTTCATCCAAGAACTTTTATTGGATCTTGGAGAAAAATGGGCTTCTGCACCAGCTCTCCCATTTACCCAGCTGTGCTGAGATTTGCCATTCAAAGCACTAAAATAATGCTAATGTTGTGTTAAGTGGAGCTGATCAGCACATAAACGTATTTAACTGCCATTCTCCTACAGACAGTGATTAGATTAAACCTAATTCTTTTTAAAGATAGAAATGTCATTGTTCAAATCAGTGTAAGGAACTGGAAATTAGCAGCTTCCATCTTCAGGAGAACGGTGCAATGTTTCAGGCTGATGGTCACAACATCCTTTGTTAAGATGAAGCACCTCTGCCTGGGGCTGAGGGGGGGACAGGTGATACAAGAGCTGCTGCTTGGGGGACTCATCTGAGCAAAAGGAAAAGCAATTTTGGGTAACTGGACACTGAACATGGGAGCTGGACACCAACAGTGTCACTGCCTGTCCCCACATCAGAGACCTGGCAAGGCCCCGAGGAGCATCAGCCACCTAAAGGTGATGCTGGGTGCAAGAACTCCAGGGACTTCTAGGATTCCCAAATAAAGTGCATTGCTGTACAGAATCTCCTGAGCCTGCAAGAGTAGCTGCCCTTCACATGAAATGATATTTAGGTAAAAGCAAACCCAGAGAATATTTTCTGTGGCTTTGCAGCATGGAATTCCCCCAGACAGGTTAAGCCAATCTGAGAATTCATTTCCAATGGACTCAGCCCCTGCCTCCAGAAGCACAGCCAGTCCTGAACTTCACACCGTGGTGGTGAGAGGGGGCTGGACCAGTACAACCTTCTTGAATTCATGGAAAAATACCCAGAGGCCTAAAGTGACCAAAACTCCCTCTCATTTTCCTGCCACTCACAGCTCGGTATGGAGATCTGCCTATAAAGACTCCACTTTATGTCCTGTGGAGCTTGTGAACAGCAAAGCCAAGGCTGCACATGCTGAGCAGCATCATTCCTCTTGGGAATCTCCTCTGGAGGCGCCAGGGAACAACCCAAAGGTCTGCTCACTCCACACAGCTCCTCCCTGGAGTTCTGCCTGCTACTGGTGTAGGCAGCCTGGAATTCACTCCTGGCATCCAGGTGACTCCTGCTGCTCCAGGAGCTCAATCCCAGACATCCCTGTGCCCGATCACCAGCTTTGGCTCAGGATTTACAGACTGACAGACTTCAGGGAGCAGAGATGACATTGCACAGCTTAAGCAATAAATCACCTGCTGGTACTGGGGCAGGGGAGCAATCTCAGCAAAGAAAAGCTCCACCTTAATTTTAAATATGAAAAGTTTGGCTGTAAGAAGCCCTCAGGAGCCATTGTGACACACTCTGAGCGCACCTTCAATGATATTTGTCCCCCAAACACCTGTGGCTGTCACACACACACAGACAGGGAGGGCAGAAGAGACAACAGTGTTGTAGGTAAAAATTGTAAATGCCAGGAAGAAAGGTCACTCTGGTATCCCAGGATTGCAGTGAAGTACCACAGTGACTCCAGGGATGATCCTGCACTTTGGAATGGGTGTCCAGCAGCCCCAGCCCCAGCACTGACCTCTTGAAGTGACTGGCCAGGACTCCCACGAGCTCCCCGATCCTGCTGTCGTTGGAGGGGTCGTTACTGAAGAGACAAACGATGAGATCCTTGTTGTCTTTGGTGTGGAACACCACGAGCTGGTCCTTCCCATTGGAGACACTCAGCCCCACCAGCTGAGGAGGGAAAGGGAGAACAATGTTGTGTTGTGCTGATATGAAAATGCTGCATCCCAGGCCAGGCTGGGCCGGGCTTGGAGCAGCCTGGCACAGCGGCAGGTGTCCCTGCCCATGGCAGGGGTGGCACTGGATGGGCTTTAAGGTGCTTCCAACCTAAGGCATTCCACGATTCCCTGTGCCCTTGCCACTGCCAGGCTGGTTCTCTCCTCCCCAGGACGCTGCCAACCCCCACACGGAGCTGAGGGGTGGCACTGGGTGGGTGCTCCCCCAGCAGCTGGGCAAGGTGAAACAACAGCGGCTTTGTGGAATTCAGCTGCCTGGGAGGTGTGAGGGACTGTCCCCAGCTGCTGCTGTCACTGCTGTGCCCCTCTCTGTCCCCAGGGCCATGGGGCACCCGCCAAGGATGGCAGCAGCTGCTCTCCCAAGAACCCCAGGTTAAAGCTCTCCCCAAAACCTCTCCTGGATGACAGCACTGAATCCCACATTCATCAGGAGTCTGCCCAACAGCATCTTCAAAACCACACACGCTGGGAAACCAAAGGTATCTGATGGCCTTAGGTTGTGCCAGGGGAGGGTCAGTTGGGATATTGGGAGAATTTCCTCACTGAAAGGAGAGGTCCAGCCTGAGCACAGCTGCCCAGGGCAGGCGTGGAGTCTCTTCCTCAGAATTTAGGAAGAATTTGAGTTGCGAACCCTGCAAAGCCACAGTGATTCCCATGTTTAGGCATGGATTAAGGTCTGGCACTTCTGACAAAATAAAAAGGTGCAAGGGTTTGGTTTGGGTTTTTTATTTTCTGGCATTTTCTTTTTGTCTGTTAAGTAGCTGCACTTGGCTCATTCAAAAGCTTTGTCATCATCTCACAAAGGAAAAACAGGGAATTTTTAGGAGGGGCAATCTGGGAGCACAGGTTACTCAGATGAATATTAGAGAAAGCAAAAAAAGGATCTGTGCTGGGGAAACAAAGTGTAAGGGGGACAAAAAAAGCCTCAAGAGGCAAGTACAGCAAAGCAGAGAAAGGAGAAAGGAAAACGGAATATAATAAATGGGATAAAATACATAGAATAGAACACATGGGAAAAAATGAATAGAATAGAATAGAATAGAATAGAATAGAATAGAATAGAATAGAATAGAATAGAATAGAACAAGAAAGGTGAAAGGATGATGAGTACAGAGAGAACACAGAGGACTTTCCCTGTCCATTAAAGAGCTCCTTTGAGCAATCCAGGGATTTGCAGAGGGAAGCCCCATTCCCCTAAGTGAGAGGCACCCATAAACCATTTTGCTAAAATGAAAGTCTCATTATTGCTTTGTTTAGGGGAAAGGCTCCTGTGTCCCCAGAGCCTCTGTGGGCACCAATCCAGCTGCAGATTCCCGACTCCTGTCAGCCCACAGATCCCAGGGGCTCAGGCTGCTCCCTGGGTTTGCTTCAGCACTCACAATGTGTAATTTCCAAGGAAGCTGTTCCAGCAGCTCTGGATGCCTCATGCATCCCAGAAAAGCCCATCCAGCCCACAGCAGTGTGGTCTGTGCCCTATTTTCAGGATAAGACTCCACACAAGGTGCAGTCCCTGGGATTTTGTTACCCCAGGAACTGAAGGACAGCAGCTGCTGATCCTGGAACCCCGGGCAGGGCCCTCCTGCTACCAGTTGCACCAGCACAGGTGCTGCGAATTTGTTCCCTGTTCAGGCTATTCTGGGGTTAGGAAATGCTCTCCAAACAAGCTCCACCGCATGCACAGGCATTAACAGCTGCCTGGCTTTACAGTGTCCCTTAAAATTAATTTGCATGCTTAAATACCCTCCTGTGAGCACAATAGCACCACAGGGACTGCTGCCATCAAGGTTTTAAATGTGCAGCGAGTGTGAAAGATGAACAAGTCGCAGTGTCGGATTTGAAAAGGCAATTTAAACATTAATTATTCAACAGAACCCTGTTAGGAGGCCAAGAGCCCTTCAAAATCTTCCCATTTCACCCCTCCCCACAAGACTCTGCGAGTGAATAAATGAACAAAAGAAATCATTTCAGAGAAGGTGCTTATCTCAGTATTTACCAACACTAACATTGGCCCTGCTTGAAGAGCAGGAAAAAATCCTCAGCTTCTGCAGAACATCCTTTATTATATTCACCACTGCAGGGAGACATGGCTGCAGGAGCCTTTTTGCTGCTTGGGTGACTTTTAATTCCTCTCAGCCATTACCTGTTTGATTTTAATTCAGGTAGGAACAAAAAGGTCACTGTCTATTGGTACTCTGAGGCAATGCCAGAGTGCTGGCAGATGGAAAATCCACACAGGGAATGCCCCAAAGCAGCATCTCCACGTGGAGAAACCAGCAGGGCTGAGAGGGAAGCTGCTGCTTGTCAGGTTGTGTAGAGAATGACACATCCCTCACCCAGAGCCATGGGATGGTTTGGGTGGAAGGGATCTTATGGATTCTCCAGTGCCACCCCTGCCAGGGCAGGAACACCTCCCACTGTCCCAGCTGCTCCAAGCCCCATCCAGCCTGGCCTTGGCACTGCCAGGGATCCAGGGGCAGCCACAGCTGCTCTGGGCACCCTGTGCCAGGGCCTGACCGTCCTCACTGTAAAAAACTCCTTCCTTCCATCTGAGCCATATCAAACCTGGATTAGTTGCCAGCCCTTCCCCCTGTCCCAATGCAGAGCCCGGCACTGTGCAGGGGCAGGAGGGACTCCAACCGTGGCCAGGCAAACCTGGCTGTGGGAGGTGGGGAGCGATTTCCTCGGCTGAGAACAAGTTTGTGTCTGTAGCAGCCATCAGCTGACAGTCTCCAGTGAGGTCTCCATGGAAACACCGCTCCTGAGGATGCTGCTGTGTTGACAGGGCGCTGCTGAAACGCTGACAGGAGCAGCAGCGGGAGCAGGCAGAGGATCCCAGCCTGGGTCACCTCTGGGCACGGGAAGGACGATCCCTCTTCCCAGAAAACCTCATCCAAACGTAGGGCAGGGCTGCCCGATGGATACACATCACTACTGCTGGCATTATTGTCCATTTGCTCCTCAAAAATCCTTCACAGCATTTCAAACCATTACTCTTTTCCCAAAAACGAAGGAATTTCTGTATCGCTGATCAGCTCCTTCCGCTGCCTCCCTCACACACTGGAAGGGCTTCCATGAAAGGAGGGATCAGGCACAGACAAATGGGGAGAGTGTGCAAGGCAGCTCAGGAGCGGAAAGACAGCTCAAATATAAACATTAGGAAACAAATATAAAACATAACTACAACAAAGAACAAACAACTGCTCAACAGCATTGACTGTTTGCCAGAGTTAAATCTGAGAAATCCTGACAAGAGAAATACAAATGGAGTGGCTTCAAACTGGAAGAGAGTAGGTTTAGATTGGATATTAGGAAAAAATTGTTCCCTGTGAGCGTGGTGAGATCCTGCCCCAGGGTGCCCAGAGCAGCTGTGGCTGCCCCTGGATCCCTGGCAGTGCCCAAGGCCAGGCTGGACAGAGCTTGGAGCAGCCTGGGACAGTGGGAGGTGTCCCTGCCCATGGCAGGGGTGACACTGGATGGGCTTTAAGATCCCTTCCAATCCAAATTCAATTCCAGTATTCTATGAAATATTTTGTGTCCTATGTATAAATCAAAGACACCCCAAGCTCTCCTGCTCTCCCCTTTCTGCAGCTCAGGGAGCTTTGGATCCATCAGCAGGATCAGTGCCCAGCTGGGCACGGGCATGGCTGAGGCTCTTCCCTGGGACACAGGGCAGGAGGAGCAGGTACAGGGAGAGGCTGTGGCCAACAGAGCTGGAATTTTACACCACAGATTCTACCAAAGCTTGTTTTAATCAAATTTCCATCCTGGAATGTTACCTTGACAACCTGTATGGGTCAGCAGAGGATCTCCTGGACCCATCCCTCCTGGGCCAAGCACTCCAGGACCCCTGGAATCTCAAGGACTCCTGCTCAGGTCAAAGAAACTGGCCAAGAATCCCTGTGGTAGGTTACTGAAGGGAATAACTGCAGATCTACCAATAAAACTGATTTATAGCTGCAGAAATGTGAGAGTTCTCAGAGCAAGAGACCTGCACAGACCATTAACTCCCCTTGTCCTAAGGAACTGCAAAGCAGCCACACGACCAACACTGAGCCAACACTGAGCCAAAAATACAACAAACATTGAGCCAAAATACAGCCAAAACAGCCAACACAGGACCACCCCAGAGTCTGCCCTAGGGCTCTCTGTAGGAATGGATATTCTATTTTAAACACATACTTTATTGGTGAAAAAGCAACAATTACTGACATTTCTTAGTAACAGATATTCTGTGAGTAACCTGAAATTGTACCTGACTTGCTCACCTCTAATTTTTAAGGCATTAAGGATTTCAGAGGGAAATGTTCAGATGTCCAACAAATGATCTGGTCCTGTGCTGTTGTAAATGTACAATCTGCACCTTTACACACATCAGACACACAGGTAAAACAGACATTGTTCTAAACCTGTGATAAACGCAGATTTATCTCTCATTAATCCTGCAGTCAGTGAATTTCAGTGACCTGGACACCCTGGTTAAGGTAATGGTGGAGAAACCAACAGTGAGAAATCCTGAGGGACAAAACCCCACCTTGTCCACATCGCCAAAGAACACCTGTCTGGGCACACCTGGAAGAGGTGTGGAAAACCCCTGTGCTGAAAGGCTGTGAGTGTGAGGTGTCTGAGCTCTGCTGGGAGGCTGGGGCTGTTTGCAAAGGCTGGGGGGGTTTGTACCCCGATTTGCAAAGGCTGGGGGTGTTTGTATCCAGGGTTGCACAGGCTGGGGGTGTTTGCACCCCGATTTGCAAAGGCTGGGGGTGTTTGCACCAGGCTGGGGGTGTTTGCACCCTGCTTTGCACAGACTGGGGGTGTTTGCAAAGGCTGGAGGTGTTTGCACCCCAGGTTGCACGGGCACACAGCCCCATGGGACGCTGCAGGATGCGCTGCCAGCCCCTCTGAGCACGGAGCCACCGGTGCTGGGACAGAACAGCAGCCAGGAAAAGCTCCCACAGCTGCTCAGGGCAGCTTCCTTTCAAAACAAGAGGCACTGCCATGGAGACACTGCCTGCTACAGCCAGGGTTCCTGCTGGGAGTAGCTGCTCCATGGATACGCTGTGCTGGGTGCCCAGCTGGGGCTGGTGCCCAGCAAGGAGGGCAGGAGGAGACTCTAAACCCAACATTATGGATGCAGCCAGAGCTAATCATCCTCTCCACATCTGCAGATGAGATTTCACCCTCACCCTAATCCCATCCCTGCCCTCCCAGCAATACAAAAATGCCAGGTTTGTCGTTTCTCCAAATGCAAACATCCCAATAAATCCGTGCAGGGCAATTCCCAGCAGGCAGGCAGGCTCTGGAGGTTGGAGATAACCAGAGCACTGTCACCTCGGGCTGAGGGAAATGAGCAGGCAGCTGAATCCCTGCTCCAGGATGCTGGGGAGCAAAGCTGAAGTGCTGCCCACCCCCCTCCAGCCCTGATAATCCACTGCCTGGCAGCTCCACCCTGCTACCCCCAAGGCCAGACCTCACCATAATTCCAAGTTTAGCTTTGGTAAGATTTACATTAGACATGAACAAATATAAAAAAATAAAAATAAATAAATTCAAGCACGACCTGAAGGATCAAACAAACCCTCAGAGACACGGGAACAGTGTCATAAGCTGCTGTGAAATGCCAACCTCTTCCTGGGCCAGGATCCTGCACACAGCAAAGAAAACTGAAACAGGGCGGGAGCAGAGAAGTCTAAGAGGCAGACTGGGGCTTAGCTTTTATTTTATGCACCAAAATTAAAAGCTAATATGATCACAGAATCATAGAACCATGGAATATCCTGAGTTGGAAGGGACACACCAGGACCATCCAGTCCAACTCCTGGCCCTTCCCAGGACACCTCAACCCTGATGCTTTGCTGTTGCAATAACTGCACTATAACTGTTATAAAGACATAAAATATCTTAGAAACTGCAACCCAAGGAGTTTTTCCATTTTATGGATATGAAAATGGAACAACAGAGTAAAGACAGTGCCCTGAAAGAGCCCCAGATGAGGATCCCCAGCGCTGTACTCACGTTGTAGAGAGGGATGGTCTTCATCACCTTGTACTGCTTCATGGGGTCCATCTTGTACAGGTGTCTGTCAGTGATGAAAATGGCCCTGTCCTCCACCTTGTTAAAGCGATTCACCTGCAGAGAAACACCTTGTCAGTCCCACTGATCACTGCAGGAACACAGGAAATGAAACTGTGCAGTGCTAAGTGCCAAACTCACACAAAATACCCCAAACTTACACAACAGTACCCCAAACTCATACAAAAATACCCCAAACCAACACAGCTCCTAAACAGGTTTTCTCTCCAGATCTTGGACCGGTGAAAAGGAAACATGGTCCCTGTAATCCCACTTTACAGAGACAGAGGAGCAACACTCCCAGTCATCCAGCAGAGCTGTTGCACCCTGGGAAACTCCAGGGCTTCACTCAAGGCCAGATGTTTCCCCCAGGCTGTCCCAGGGGAGCCCGAGCTCAGGCAGTTTTCCCCACATCGTCCTTTGGCATCCCAAAGGTCCCACGGAGAATCCAGAATCCCTGCCCTGCAGAGCCAGGCTGCACCAGGGGCTGGCACAGTCAGACCTGAGGCTTTGGGCCATCCTTGTTCTGGATTCTGGCCCTCCATCCCTTCTTCCCACTCCCTCTCCAGCTCTCCTGGAGCCCCTTCAGGCCCTGCAAGGGGCTCTGAGGTCCCCCTGGAGCTTCTCCTCTCCAGGTGAGCACCCCCAGCTCTGCCAGCCTGGGACAGCTCCAGCAGCTCCACCTCCCCCAGGCTGTTGGATGCCCCTCAGCACTAAACACTCGCCAGGCAGGATGCAAAGTTTTGTCAGAAGTGCATAAGAAAGTAGGACACAAAGTAGAAATTGTTTTTCACTGAGGCAAAACCAGAGTCATCGGTGTATCACAGTCACTGAGATATTTATTAATCAACTGAGAAGGGGAGACAAGGGTAAGATATGACGAGGAGGATGAACATAAATAGGATTTTCCAGGGTGAAATCAGGAGACAACGGGAGAACTTAAATATCCTCAGTCAGGAGGCAGCATAGTGACAAAGTTCAGAGCAGATAAAGGCAAAAAATGCAAATTGGGGAGCTCTGTGACAGCTTTACATTAACGGCACTGACTCAGAAAAAGCAACCGAGGATTATTTCAGACAGCTCTGGAGAGATCTTGGCACAAAGATATGAAGCAACTGAGAAAAAGCAGAATGTTGGCATAGGCAGGGAATAACATAGGAATAACGTCCTGGGAGCCATGGGCTCACTTGAAACAGCCTGGGAAGGACCAGAGTGGGGAGTGTGAAGGAGACTACGGTGGTTCAGAGAAGGTGAAGAACATGATTGAGGGCCTGGGAAGTCTCACAGAACAGATGCTGAGTAACCAGGATTATTTTAGGAAGCAGATGAATGGGAGAAAAAAGCCTAAAGGCTATGAAACACTGAATGGCCCTGAGAAAGTAGGTTAGGAGTGCCCGGTGCCACATGTCAGGTGCTGGAGCAGAGCAGCACCGGCTCCTCATCCAGGATTGGGAAGCTCTGGGCTCTCCACGCTCCAGGTCCTGGGAGCTGAACCAAAGTCCAGTCCCTGGGGCTGGATGCGCCCCTCAGAGCTCAGATCAATGCTGGGAGCATTGATTTACTGTGATTGTTTGAAGAGTCTGACACAGCGAACGCTCCCTGTGCTCTGCCATGACCCTGCCTGGCTGCTGTCTGTGCCCACCCCCAGCCTCCAGCCCCGGTGACAAAGGGAGCAGATTCCTGGTGCTGTGACACCAGAGCCACCCCAGGGCAGGAGTTCCTGTGGCAGCAGCCTGGGAAGCAGAGATGGGAAGCACACTCAGCTTTCACAGAGCCAGAAAGGCTGGAAAAACCCCCTGAGATCACAGAGTCCAACAGTTCCTCCAGCACTGCCAAGGCCGCCACTGACCCATGTCCCCAAGTGCCACATGGCTTTGAAACTCCTCCAGGGATGGAGACTTCACCACTGCCCTGAGTAGATGTGCCAGTGCCTGACCACTCTTTTTGTGAAGAAATATGCCCTCATGTCCAATCCAAAGCTCCCCTGGCCCAGCCTGGGGCCGTTCCCTCTCCTCCTGTCCCTGTTCCCTGGAGCACAGCCCGATCCCCCGGCTGTCCCCTCCTGGCAGGGAGTTGTGCAGAGACACAAGGTTCCCCCTGAGCCTCCTTTTCTCCAGGCTGAGCCCCTTCCCAGCTCCCTCAGCCTCTCCTGGGGCTCCAGCCCCTTCCCAGCTCTGTTCCTTTCCCTGGACACGCTCCAGCCCCTCAGTGTCCTTCTCACCGTGAGGTGCCCAGACCTGGACACAGCACCTGAGATCCTTCAGCAGTGCCAGCTCAAGGGACAGTCACTGCCCTCGTCCTGCTGCCACACTACTGCTGATCCGAGCCAGGTGTCCTTGGCCTCTGGCACACCTGGGCTCACCATCAGCCACTGCTGACCAGCAGCCCAGAGGTGTATTCTAGGCCAATGGAATACTGTGGGAGTACTACAGGCATGTGTTAAATTCCACTTCTTTCTCACGGATCCCCCCTGGTTTTAGTATTAAAATTCAGCTAAAGAAATGTACCAAAGGAGAGGCCCAGCAGCTCATCTCACCTGAGGAGCAAATTCTCATGTCCTTCCATCACTTTCCAAGCAAAAGAGGCTTCAGGTGCCTCGTGCACCTACAGTGCCTTTATGTAAATAATACCTGCTGTGGGTTAAAGTAAAAACTGTCCTGTCCTGCTGGGGAGCAGGCACAGAAGGGACTCACACACCAGTGCAAATACCACGACTGGGCTTGCAGGAGTAAGGACAGGCCTTCTGTCTCAGCTACAGCTCACTCCCTCCTGGAGAAAGTCCTTCCCAGCACTGTGTTCTCTGCACCTTCTGGGCATTCTGTATTTATATCTTGTTGATCCAAATGTGAATCAGTCCTAATTTAGCTTCCTGACAAGCTCATGAGGGAAATGAAGGTCTGGCCTAGAGCTGAAAAATCTTCAAGGAAGTGTTTCAGGTGTCTGTAAGCAGCCTCTGGACACCGCAGGGCAGCAGCCTTTGGGAGAGATGATCCTCTCAAGGGAGCTTGGTGCCACAGGTGACAAGGGAAAAGTGGGAAGAAAAGCCTTATTCTAAAGAAAATAAAGAGACAGAGTTGTTTCCTAGGTGATCCAACAAAACTGGAGGCTTGCATGAAATATGCATTTGGTTTCTCCTAAGGCAAAAATCTTGAATTTCATTTCCTTTGAAAAAGTGAAGAGCACCACAATGCTCAGAAAAGATGGATTTTTCCATAGGCAAGAATGACCTGATTCTACCTGTCCCTTCTGCAGGGAAACAACCACACAGTCCATTCCCCCTCCCCCAGCAAAGCTTCAAAGCCTCTTCACAGCCCTTCTGTAAAAGCAGCACCAAACAGAGCTCCCCATCACTATTCAGCTCAAGCTGCTGAAATTGGGCCCCCACACAGGCAAAGAAAACTTTACCAGCAGCTCAAAACTTGGAGGGCAGTTCTGGAATAAAATTACTTTTAGACTTCGAAACATAAAATTACTGAGGTTGGAAAATCCCCCCCAGCCCATCGAGTCCAACCTGTGCCAACCTTGTCACCAGCCCAGAGCACTGAGTGCCACATCCAGGTGTTCCTTGGGCACCTGCAGGGATGGGGACTCCAACACCCCTCTGAGCAGCCTCTTCTAATGCCCGACCACCCTTTCCAGGGAGAAGTTCTTCCTGACCTAGAATCTTCTGGATTCTTACTGAAGAATTTATTAGATCAATGTCAGTCATAAGCTAAAAAAAAATTCTGTCTCAAATGAATTTAATGAACCACTATCTGGCAGGTCACAGGGTGTGCTCTACTCATAAATGTGTTTAAATAGGTGAACTCTGGGCTCAACCTGTGTCTATTCAAGTGGCCCAGTATTTATGTTTTCAATGTGTTTTCTGTGCAAAGAAAGAAGTGCATTAGACTGAACATTTCCAAGAGCTGACACCTGGCATTGCTATTGACAATCAACAACTACTTCACATGTGGTTTGGTGACTGAGTACCTGAAGGAAGCCACAAAGGAAGGCTGATGCTGCTTCAGAAATAAAACATTCAGCCCAGCTCACCAAAGAGCCCTTTAACACCTTCCCACTGACACCTTCCTGCCTCAGGGAAGAGCAGGAGCAGCAGTTTTTGCTCAAGAATCCTCAAATAAGCTGAATCATGAAAACACACCACGGATGAACTTGAGCAGCCTTTTTTTGTGAATTGCTGCTTTGTTCAGGAGATTTATTTAAGGGAAGCAATGAAATCACCCGATAATTACAATTTCATTCCTATAATTCACTCTTCAGGCTCCTGTTAAAGCTTCACCCATTTTCAGCAGAGAACAAACACAACCTGCAAACCCACAAGGAACCAGGTTTAACATGAGAGATGTGACACCTGAGCACGGGGCCAGGCTGCACGCGCCAGCACCAAGTGCCACCCTGGGCCAACAAGGTGTGGTAGGACATGGGGAAGTCAAGGCTAATGAGAAGAAACCTGAGGATTTATTTGTTAAAAATTCAAAGGGAAGAATGCAGCAATGAGGAGAGATTCCCCCTGCCCCAGCACTGAGGGTCACCGGGGACTGCCCTGACTCTGGGGTAAGAGACAGGATGTCAAACTTTGATGTCTGACAAGAGAAACATGTTCATTTTAAACAGCTTAGGATGGAAATTGTTTCCTGTGAAGGGCAAAGGGAGGCTGAGGCTGTCCCCAGCCTGTGCTCCTGCAGCTGGAGCACGGAGTCACTCCCCCTGTCTAGCAGCTCTCACTGGTGCTTAGTCTGCAGATCCAGTGTTTAAGGCAGAACAGATGACCTGAGGAAGAGCCTTGCTTGGAAAGGGAAATGCTAAATTCTCAAATGTCAAACCCTTGTCCTGTTAACCTTCAAATTTCAGCACTGTGTGTGTTCCCTGCTCTGTTCACACCAGGCTCATTCAGACATTTCCTGTCTGTACAAGCAGGAAAATGAACGTTTCCCTCAAGGAGGGGCAACGTCCCAGAGTGGGTTTGGATGGGATGGTTTGCATTTGTGACATGGAGATGCTCTGGAGTCATCAGGCTCACACCTCCTTGAGGACAGCACAGTGCTGCAGCCTTGTCCTCAGTGCTGCTGAGACCATGGAATCACGGAGTGGTTTGTGTTTGGAGGGACCTTGGAGACCACCCAGTACCACCCCTGCCATGGCAGGGACCCCATCCACTGCCCCAGGTGCTCCAAGCCCTGTCCAGCCTGGCCTTGGGCACTGCCAGGGATGGGGCTTCCTTGCTGATGGCTCCAAAGCCACGCCAGGAATCCCTAACTGAGCGGGCCAGCAGGGGATCAAGGCCCACCTCTCTGTGAGAAGAAAGCAACAACAATTTAACCCTGCAATATTTGTGATTTCAGCTGAGCTGCCATTTTAATGCACTCACAGTCAGCTAAAGCTTTGCCTCTGAGAGCACTGAGAGCCTTTCAGGCTCAGGAGACATCCACTTTATGGTGGGTAACACCTATTCCATCCCCATTCTGCTTCTGCTGTTGAAGTGCTGGCATCTCAATGCAACAAACTGGACTTTTCCAGCACAGTCACACTACAGAAACATGGCCTGTTGGAATGCCCAGGGACTCCTCCATACACCAAAACCAATAAATGCCTCTCTGACACTTGTCTGAAGGCATGAGCTCTGTCCTGGCAGTTAGGGAACAGGATAAAGTGTGGATCTGTGCTTCAGGAATCTGCTTTGCCCTGTGCTTGAGAGCTGAACCAGAAGCAAGAGGAACACAAGGACTTAAAGGCTGGAGAGCTGCATAACAAGGACAGTGAACAAGATAAAACTCCCACACTGTGTCCATCACACACAGACCCCCAGTGATTCCCCTCATCACCATTCCACTCCCATCCAAACCCACAATTCCCATCATCACATCTCTAACAACTGAATATTGTCCTTCCTACAGTTGTCCCGATTCAGCCAGAAACTGCCACTGGAATCAGTTCATTAAATGAGTTCGAAGAGGAATTATTTTGTTTTCAGCCTAACCTGAAAAAAGCCAGGGGAAATTCTGCATTTCTCTGTCCCTCAGGGAGGTTCAGCTCAAGTGCTGTGAGGTTGTAAAGAGGAAGTTTGGATTCAGACTCATCTGCTCCTCCTTTAATCCTGTGAACCCCATCCTCACAGAGAACGTGATCACAGCAACAACAAACTCCACCGAAATATTTTTGCTTGGAAAGCAATTAGAGATTTCTATTTTTATAAACATGAATCACTGCTGAATAAACAATGCAACTCACTACCACTTGTAAAGTTTTATTATAAAGTGAGATTTTGTACTGCAGAATTAATTGTGTAGATCTGCACAATCATAAGGAATAACTGTGCACATGGGGACCAACTACAATATTTACAAATAAAAACAATATACAGCTTCTTAAAAACACCTGAACATCCACAGCGCTGGCCTGCCACTAGAACTGAGTTTGTCTGTTGGCTTTGTAAAATTCAAAATATCCTTCCTTGACAGATATTTCAAACCAACATCATTAGGAGCTATCCAAAACAATTAAGCAAGTCTGGTTTTTTAATTAGTTGTTTAAACCTTCCAAATTAACAAATTAACAAAAAACTCAATTCTATGAAAAATGTCAGACCCAAACCAGTTATGCAGAATCATTTTATCATGAAATCATGGAAGAGTTTAGGTTGCAGGGTCCTTCAAGACCATTCAGTTCCAACACTCTGCACGGGCAGGGACTCCACAATTTATTTGTACCACCCAACCTTGCTCCACCCAAAAATCCCTGATGCAGCTCCTGGGAAGTGCTGTCAAGTGCTGTCCAAGCACGCCCAGGGTCCCCTCCTGGTCCCACTGCCCCCCAGAGCCCCGTTACCTTGCGCACGTGGCAGGAGAAGAGGATCTTCATGTACTTGTCCTTGCGCTTCAGCTCGTTGGCCACAGGGGTGAAGGAGCCTGAGCTCTGCGGGCTGTCAGGTTTCTGGAAGAGCAGAGAGAGGCTCAGGACTCTCCTTGGGCTGAAGAAAGAGGGGCGTGGCTGGGATGTGAATCCCTCCACCCTTCTGTGCTTTGGGAAACCAAACCTTGACACACCAAAATGCTCCAAGGAAAGATGGAGTCAAGGGAAGCAATCAACCCGCCTAGAGAGAATTCCTTTGTTCCTGTTCAGTCTCTGCTGATTTTCATTCTATCCAGCATTTTACTCTCCCAGTGAAGTCTGGCTCTCCCTGTTTGCAGAGCCAGTTAACGGCACTGCTTTAATGCTGCTGGTGCTGCCCAGGATTCACAAAAGTCACTCCTAGAGCAGCGGAAGTCAAGGTTTTGAACCCACATAAACAGAGGGAATTTCCAAGTACTTCTCCTCCCAAGAAACCAACGCTCATTTTCCCGAATTTCCCCCTTTCAGCCCCGGAGCCAGGTCCCCTTGACTCACCAGTGCGATGTAGTTCCCGTGCCAGGCTCTCTGGAGGCCAATGTCAGCCCTGTGGCCCTTCAGCAGCTCCATGGCAGCGACCTTGGCCCTCAGCTGAGGCAGCACCTCTGGGGACACGCTCCGGATCAGCTCGGCCGCTCTCCACCTGCCACCAAAGCAAGGCCTGGCTCAGCCCCACAGCCTGCACCTCGCCCAGGAAGGGCTCCTGCTGCCAGAGCAGCACCACAAGGACGCCTCAGAGTCCTGCCTGGGCATTCCTAAAGCTGCAAAGGTCAGTTGATGTTGTAAATCACGTCTCACCTCCAATCCTGGCAGGACTGCCACACTCCCCCATCCCACACCCATGGGTCAAGCACCGGTGCATCTGTTTGCAATAAAGTGTTTGCAGGCCCATTTTTGGGCTCATTTACAGTACCATTCTCCTCTAACAGCTGAATTTGGCACCTCAGTTCCAACTGCACCATGAACAGGGCAGGGCAGCCCGTCCATTGCTCCATACCACACCCAGCCTTCAGCAGCAGCTCCAGAGCTCCAGGATTAATGCTGTAAAAAGGCTTTTTAGCAGTTAAAATTCTGTAGTTCTGATAACTGAGCTAATTCTCTCCCCAGACAGGCTGTGGGTGGATGGATGTCTCTCCTGAAAGAGACAGCTGGAGAAAACAACAAAGCTGACCTGATCTAGAGCTGCTGGAACCGCTCTGCAAACTGATTGCTGGACAGGAGGTCTCTGAAAGCCCCTCCAGCCAACATTTTTCTTGTTCAGCTACTTTCAGAAGTCATCATTTCTCAAACTGAAATTGTAACTACTTTGCCTACAGCTTCCCAGAGAAAAAAAAAAAATCACCAGCCTTTAGATACTGGGAGGTTTAATGAAGGTACAAACACCTGTTCTGCACACAGAACATGGGTGACAAGGGGAACATCGCTCATTTTACTGCAGAAAAACACTGGCTTACTATGAGAAGTGTTGAGGAAATCAAGAAGATTCTTTTTCTTCTCCCCCTCATCCAAGAGCTCTTTGTTTTCAAAACCAACCAGAAAGATCAGGAAGGGGCCAAGGAAGGAAACACAATGTTTATCACAATGGAACAACCCGATCTGGTGGAAGGTGCCCTTGCGCCTGGGGTAGAACTGGACGAGCTTTAAGATCCAAACCATCCCGGGATTCCGGGGTTCAACAATAAATCTTTGGATTAGAATTATCTGCCCGGCCAAGGGCACGAAGCCGGCGGCACCCGAATCACAGGCGGATGTCCCCGTGAGGAGCGGGCGCGGCGCGGGGCAGGGGCCGTACCTGCGGTAGATGTCCTGCAGAGCCTCCTGGAAGCGGAGCAGCACCTTGGGCGGGACGGGCCAGGCGATGCTGCGGCCGCGGTCCGGGAGCAGCCGCACGTCCCTGAAGCGCCGCACGAGCTCCCGCAGGTACGCGCGCACCTTGTGGCGCCGGTAGTGCCGCACGATGGTCAGCGCCGCCCGCGTCCGCCGATAGCGCAGCCGGGCCAGGGTGCCCCTCCACACCTGCCGGGACACACAGCGCGGCCTTCAGCACGGACAGCAGCTGCTGCCCAGACTCTTCCCGTACCGCACAGATGTATAATTTTATTTCAAGGGAAGGGACTTTCCGGTGCCAATCAAATTCAGGTAGAACATGACTGAGAAACACTACGTTTATGACTGATATCCCCACATGAGAAAGGCGTGGACCTTTGTTGGAGCAATTCCAGAGAAAGCCACAGAAATGATCAAATGGCTGCTCTTGGCTCCCTTCTGCTCTGGAGCCAGGCTGGGAGAGCTGGGAATGCTCACCTGGAGAGGAGAAAGCTCCAGGGAGAGCTCAGAGCCCCTGCCAGGGCCTAAAGGGGCTCCAGGAGAGCTGCAGAGGGACAGGACACAGGGAATGGCTCCCACTGCCAGAGGGCAGGGCTGGATGGGATATTGGGCAGGAATTCTTCCCTGTGAGGGTGGGCAGGCCCTGGCACAGGGTGCCCAGAGCAGCTGTGGCTGCCCCTGGATCCCTGGCAGTGCCCAAGGCCAGGCTGGACAGGGCTTGGAGCACTTGGGACAGTGGGAGGTGTCCCTGCCATGGCAGGGGGTGGGACTGGATGGGCTTTAAGGTCCCTTTCAACTCAAACCATTTCACGATTCTGTGCTAATTGAGAACAATTACTGGGAAGCAATTTTAACTCTGATTAAAAAAAAAGATCACTCTGAAAATAGCCTATGGAATATATATTCTGGTCATGTGTGGAAAAACAACCAAATGTGCAAACCAAAGGATATTCCCCAAACTTCTGGGATAGGGCCCAGCTTCTCTAGTGTCACCGTGAGCCGTGTTTGTGCCTGGAGAGCACCACAAGCAGAACACACAGCAGCTCCTGGCACCTGTGCTGCTCTGGGAAGGGTTGCTGGGAGGCTGCTCCAGTGCTGGGAGGCTGCTCCAGTGCTGGGAGGCTGCTCCAGTGCTGCTGTGACTGTGCTGTGCCAGGGCAGCGCAGCAGCTCCCAGGGAGGAGCCCAGGCAGGAGGGAGGAGGCAGGTGCTGCTTCCATCCCAGAGCCAGAGGAACGGGCACTCTGAGCACCTTCCCCAGGGATCCCTCCCTGCCTGTACTCACCACCCTCCAACACCACCCACCAAGCCAAAGACTGTATTTTCTTTTCCTTGCAGAATTTAACTGGAAGGATAACGAGCCTCCTGCACCTGCCAAGAGCCTCCCTGCTCACCATGGTCCTGTCACTGACTTTATTTCCCTCTTTCCCAGCACTGCTGGTGCACATCAAGCCTTCTGTTTACAGAAGGATTAATTAATTACCCAAGGCAGTTTTCAACATGACAGTTGCTTTGTGAAGCTGATGTCAGAGGTTCTCCTGACAGCTTTGCTGGCAATCCTGCCATGCAGCCGAGAAAAGCTCATGCAGCAACCACTGCAGAGCTGTGAGGGGCTGCTCCTCTCTAGACATCCCAAGTTTGAAGAGAAACACAGAGATTTTGGGTCCCAAACCCTTCCAAAGCAGAGAACTCTCTTCTTTCAACCTCTCTCAGAGTTCTCTCCCTGTTCTCCTTTTGCCTCGCTGTCCCTGTGGGGGACATCTCCCATTCCCTACAGACACAACCTAAGGAGCTCTGGCAGAGCCTGGGCACTTGCTTGAGTACCCAGCACTTTATGGAGCATCAAACTCATCAGTGGAGCCCATTTCTGCTCCCACACACCAGAACAGAGCCCAGACCCTGCACAATCCTGCCCACACAGAATCACGGCATTATAGAATGAATTGGGTTGGGAAAGATGTGAAAGATCCTCCATTCTGACCCCCTGCCATGGGCAGGGACACCTCCCACTGTCCCAGGCTGCTCCATGCCGTGCCCAGCCTGGCCTTGGGCACTGCCAGGGATCCAGGGGCAGCCACAGCTGCTCTGGGCACCCTGTGCCAGGGCCTGCCCACCCTCCCAGGGAACAATTCCTGCCCAATATCCCATCCAGCCCTGTCCTCTGGCAGTGGAAGCCATTCCCTGTGTCCTGTCCCTCCATCCCTTGTCCCCAGTCCCTCTCCAGCTCTCCTGGAGCCCCTTTAGGCCCTGGAAGGGCTCTGAGGTGCCCCTGAAGCTTCCCCTTCTCCAGGCTGAACATCCTTTCTAGTGGAAGGTGTCCCTGCCCACGGCAGGAGGTGGCACTGGATGGTTTTGACTCACCCTTCCAGCCTGAACCACTCTGGGACTCTGAGAACAACCCAGCACACCCAGGGTGACTGAAGGCAAGGAGCTCAGTCCCAGCCCCTGCCAGGGCAGCTCTGCCGGGGAGGGTGTGGGAATAGAGAGCATTGCAGTGCTCCAGGGAAGAGCTGGGGAAGCAAGGCAGGACATGGGACAGGCGAGGGAAAGGCGAGAGCACGAAGCACAAAAGCCACAGCAGAAACCAGCAGTGCTGGGCTGAGCTGGGACTGAGAATCTCATCCCTGTGTGCGGATAAAAGAATAAACAGCACGTTCCTTATTTATTCCTTGAGGCCATTGGGCAGAGAGAAGGCAGCACCCCCTGCACACGTGTGCTACCGCACTCGTTACCACTGTGAGTTTAGCTCAGATCCTGTTCAGCTCCATTAATGCAATCCCAGAGCTGCTGGGAAGATCAAGGCTCGAAGCTTCCTGGCTAAACCAGACTTGCACAAGGCCTGGATTTCACCCAAAGTGTGTAAGGCTGGATTAAAGCCGGCATTTCCCTGTCTGAGGGCAGAGCAGGCTCTGAAACTCTGAATTTGATAGAATCACCAGCCAGGATCCTAAAACCAAGCATCCAAAGAGTACTGGGGAATTTTTTTTAAAGAAAAGCAAAGAAGATTTGGATTGCTTGAGATAGTTAAGCACAGACTGAAGAGGCATAAAATGTGCCTGTAAGGGATGTATGGACAACAAACAAAATCAACTGGGCAAAACCCTACTGCCAACTTCTCATTTCTGAATTTGGTAAGAACAGAAATGAGGAACAAAGGGCTTCAGGCCGCAGTGAAACAGTCCTTGGGCATTACAAAGGATCTCAAAAAAAACCACACACAGTAAATCCGTGTAAGCTGCTCAAGACTTTGCAGAGCTTCACTTCTGTCAGCTGTTCCCTGGACCATTTGAGACACAGAACAAGATCTTGATTGTGCTTCCTTGGTCTGGAAGCAGACACGCTGTTGAGGGACGTCTCTCGCTGTGGTTACTTTTTCCACCAGTCAGACATCCCTGGAACAAAGGCTAGAACAGATTGCCCTGATGTTGTATCAGCTGCATCGCTGCAGAAATTGGCTTCACAGCAAGAGGTGTCACAATTGTACAAACAATGGCCTCCCAAATCCAATTATCCAGCCCAGGCATGCCCCTGGCTACACACACAGCGAACTACTAATGAAAAGCATGTTCTCAAATCAAGTTGTCATAACTGGAGGACCTCCTGCCAATGAAGACTTTCCATGGCACCACGGCAGTGCCTCAAAGGTGAGGAAACAGTCAAAGGGAAGGACAAACTTCTTCCAGGGAATGAGGGATAAATATTTTTTAAAGTAACAGTTTTCTGGCTTGGTGGTTTTCTTTCCCATTGCCGAGCTCATTGCAGCTCAAAGCAGCCACTCAGCAATGCTGAACTGCCATGGTGACCTGGCTGCCCCAGGGTCCCCTGGAGCCTTCCAGAAACACAGAATGGTCAATCCTGGGGCCAAGAGGAGCTGTCAAAGCAGGAAACTCCCTGTTGGGCAGGTACTTTGTGTAGCTGTGAGCAGCAGGACATAGACCAGACGAACAAGGATCACCGAATCTTGGAATCACAGGATGGTTTGGGCTGGAGGGACCTTAAACATTCCCACGTTGATCCGGCCACATCTCAGCCAGCTGGGGGCTTCAGAACTTGTACTCACAGAGTCCTTACAGCCAGAGCAAACCAGCCAGGGATGGCAGAGATCTGTGTCATCCCTCCCACAGGCAAGAATAAATCCATACTTCCCTTTCCCCCCTTGCTGTGCTGCTTAGCCTGATTTGCCATGAATGAGCCTGAAGATCACCCTGTCCCCGCCCGACCTCCTGAGCTCCTGAACCCCGAGCCAGCTCCCACCCAAGCTGACAGAGGAACAGGAGCCTCCAAGAGGCAAAGTCGCTTCATCTTTCAGGAAAAATCAGCCGCAGGCCAGAAGGAGCCTGAAATCAGAGTGACATTGCTGGAACGGCTTCAGCTCCAGTTCCAGAGCCATCTGCCTCCCCAGATCCCAAATCCCAACCAGCAGACACAGAGCCACCGACTGCCAGCCAAGCACCACAGGCAGAGGAGCCCAGGAGGGTCTGGCAGCATTCCAGAGGGATGAGGAGGTGGAAATGTGCGTGGGGCACGAGGGAGGGGGTGGAGGATGCCAGGGCTCCCAAAAAAGCGGTTTGATGACAGTTTTCCAAGTGACCCCTCTGGAGCAGTCGATTGTGCCATCGATCAGAGCCCAGGCCAGGCACGGAGCAGGAGCAGGGACAGGACATGGAGAGGATTGTCCCTGTGAGGAGAGCCCAAGGAGACGCGGCACGGAGGGGAATTACCAGCAGTGTGTGTTGATTCCTCAGTGTGAGCAGGCAGGGAAGGGCCCAAGAGCAAACCACGGACACAAGAGCACAGACATAATGATGATTATGTTGAAAATGGAAAGAAAAGGAGTTTTTCGGCTTAAAAAAAACCCCAAAGAGCACCATAAACCAAAAAACAAACCAAACAACATTCCCTCATCCAGCCCCCACCCATGGTCTCTCCTCACCTCTTTCAATACCTTTGCCTTTTCTATGCTTTGTCTTCCTAAAATTCAGGGCAGGAAAAATTAAGAGGGCAGTTGAAATCAGGACTGAAGAGCTAAGAGAGGGATGGAGAGAAAGGAAAAGGTTGGAAAAACAAAGACCAAACACAGCTCAAACTACTGACCATTGTAAGGAATATTTATTTCTACAGCTGCTCCCAGTGAGGGAGTTCCTTGCTGTTCCTTCTTCACTCTCCAGAGATCTCTACCAATTCCACAGCCTTTTAAACGGGATGTTTCATAGAAACACCAAACCCCAGCTGGAAGGGACCGTAAAACCCCTCCAGTCCCACCCCACGACGGGCAGCTTCCACTGTCCCAGGCTGTTCCAAGCCCCACCCAACCCGGGCTCGGACACTCCCAGCGGTGGGGCAGCCACAGCTTTCCTCCAGTCCCTTTTACTCCCTCAGTTAAGACCAGCCCAGAGGTGCAAGTGACCCCTGGGGACATGAAAAGTTCCAGACCGAGGGATCTCCTCTGGCACAGCCCCGGGTTCAGCGACCCAGCAGAGTTCCGAGGGATGATCCCACCACTCCTACTGCAGCAGCTGCTTTGGCAGCTTCTAGAACAGGGACTTGCACAAACAGCATTCACCCAAAAGCAAGAGATGCATCCCAGCTTAAGGGAAGCACTGATTTTTTTTTTCCTTAAGAATGTTTAATTCACGTGTTTTTTGATTAAAATTTAATAAATTCGAATTCAGATGAATGGCAGGGGAGATCTGAACACACCTTTAGAATCAGTTTGAAAAAACCTCACTGAGCTTCCAACAGAGTTTCTAAGATTAAAGAAACCTCAGATCACATCCATCACCTCAGCAGAACATAAATGCTCCACACCAATCTATGCATTACAGCCTTGTCTGCAGGCTGCAGGCTGTTCCATGCTCTGAATGTGCCATCAAAAAATGAGGAAAAAAGGGAAGAAAGAGAGGAAGACAATGAAATGGGCCCTGCAGAGCACAGGGAAAGCCAGCAGAGCAGCCAGGGTGGGCCCGGGATGCAGCCCTGCCTGTAGATCTCCCATGGAAAAAGGGATAATCTAGATTTGACCTAGATGCCGCAATCCCTGCGAGTGCAGAAGAAAACCCACTCAGCTCCCAGTCCAAACACATGAGCGAGCAAACAAATGCCCAGGATTCAGCAAACAAACCCAGCTCAGCTAAATTAAACCCCAGAGTTTTATTTTGGAGCAGTTCTGCGAGGAAACAAACCTTGGAAAACTCCTCCATTCTGGCTGCACCACAAACACCTCCTCCCACCACCCTCCTTCAGCCAGCCCAGACAGCTCCATGATCAATATTCCGTGTGCCTCAGCTCGTGGTTTGCCCTCCAGGCAACCCAACTGGTGAGAATCAAACAAACCCCATAATTCAGGCAGGCACAAAGCTGCCTGCTCAGCTCTGAAGGCTCTCACACTCTCACATGGGCAGGGTTATTAAATATTTACGTGCCAGCGCAGAGGAGCCGTGCACGTGGTGGCCACGGGGCCTCGGAGAAACGCTCCCATGTTCAGTGATCCCAGTGCTCCAAAGGGTCACCTCCTCGCAGAGCAGGGCTGTGATGGAGCGGCTCACACCTCACCCACAGCCCCAGTTTGTGATCTGCCTTTTCCCACCTTGAGTAAATGTGGGTCCCATAAAGGTTTGAGGCAAAGGGTTTAAATCAAAGGCTCCCTGCTCTCCCACATCACCTCAGAGAGCAGCGAGGGGGAAGAGCTGCTGTATTTGCTGAGAGCTGTTTTCTCTTTTCACATAAGTCAGCTGAACAATGTTCATTCTATTGCTTTGCTTAATAGCAACAATATTCCACAGGCAGGAAAAAGGGAAGGGCTCCACTCTGAGATTAATTAGCTGACACTAACAAGAGCGTGTTCAATAAGGAACACAAAAATCAGCACAGGAGCCATGCTTCAGCAGCTCCCAGGTGTGGGATGCAGCCACATCTCAGCTCCAGGTTCCTCCTGCAGCTCCTTCTGCAGCTCAGCCACGGCTGCAGGAAACACCCCCTGTGCTCTGGGACAGCGATGAGATTCCCAGCCCTGGGAAAGCTCCCAACCATCCCCCCACATGGAGCTGCTGGTCCCTGGCTGCCCTTTGTGTGTCCCATGGGCCTGACAGGGCACTTCGTTAATCCTGGCTGCACCCTGCAGGATTTCCTGTCTCTGGAAACACCAGGAATCACAGAATCTCCTGAAGGAGTCCACAGGGATCATCCAACCCTGCACAAACACTCCAACGATCCCTGAGAGCATTGTCCAAATGCTCCTGGAGCTCTGGGGGCCTTGGGGCTGTGACCACTTTCCCTTCCAGGGAAGGAAATGTGGTGGATTTTTGGCCTCAGTGCCTTCACTGGAAGCAGACAGGGATGCTCCTGGCCAAGGGAAGGGGAACAGCCCAGGAGGAGCTGTGGGATCAGTCAGTGTTGGTGCAGGAGACGGAGCCAGCTCTTCCTCCTTCTCTCCACCTGGTCCTGGCAGCTCCCAGCCCCTGCTCCTTGGGAAGGAGCCACAGCATCTCCTGTCACAGCCCCTCCCTGCCAGAGCCTCTCCAGATCAAAGCCTGAGTCCAGGACACAAATCCATGTCGTTATAGACCTGTTCCTGCAGATAGGCAGCTTGCACAAACATTGCCTCGGGATGGAAACCGCCTGGAGTCCAGAGGCAGATCCACTGCATCCCTTTTATCTGGGTCACTGGCCCAAGCCCCCGCTGGATTGCTTCTGGCCCTCCATAACCCAACAGGAAACAGCTCCTGTGTCCATGGAGGAGCTTCCCTGTGTGGCTGAGCCTTCCCTGTGTCCCGAGCTGCCAGGGCTCGCGGGGCTGGAGCGGGAAGGTGAAACACGGAACGATGACATGGAATGGTGACACGTCAAAACCAAGACAGTCAGCCATGGCTCTGTGCTGCTCTCCCTGCAGCTTGGGGAATGTTGCCATGGTGATGGCAGCTCCCCAGCCTCTGCAGAGCCCATCTGGGCTCCACGGACACGCTGGGTGTCCGAGGACACCTTGGGATGCCCAGGGCACATCCCTGCCCCTCCAAGCCCCCCGGGCTCCCCCCACCGCCGGGCTGTGTCCCAGGAGGGGCCGGGCTGCACTCAAGGACATTCCTGCTGCCTCCGTGCCAGGCAGGAAGATTTCAGGAGCGATTTCCATACGCAGCTGTGCCGTGCTGATAAAATGACACCGAAATAGTGCAGTAAATTATAGTGACAGGAGCCATCATCTGCACAGCCCGCACGTGCCGGCTGCCCGGGCTTTCTTCCCCGAACAAAGCTCTGCTCTGCACAGCTAATGAGCCTGTGGGAGCCTTTCCAAGGGCAGGAAAAGCAGCAGAGCTTCATGGCAGCTTTTTTTTTCTTTTTTTTTTATTTGCATGATTAACATTAGAGCTGCTCCATTTGCATTCAGAGTGACAATCAGAGCTGGCAGGAGCACAGGTACAGCAAATAAACCCTAAAGCACCACATGAAGCAACCTCAGCTGTGGCTTCTGGAGTGACCCTTCGGTGTGACATCCCTGCTGCCATATGGGGTTTGTGACACTGGACACAGCTCTCACTTGCTGAATTCTCCTGGAGCCAGCAAGTTGCCACGGTTAAATCACATCACATCTGCTCACTGACTGCGTTGGGGCAGAAGGAAAATTACAGCCTGGAATCTCACTGACATTTTACCACGGGAAAAAAAAAAAGGAGTGTGAAAGATAAATCTAAAGGTGAAGACATCCCAGACATGTGGAGTGAAAGAAAGTAAAATTATCTGTTTAAACTAGAAGTCAGTTTTAATTCAATGTAACCAAACTCATAAGCACCATTACACAAAGGCAGCAGCTCTGTTTGGAGGGTTAAGGGTCACTGGATGATGAAGCTCTCCAGATAATTACTGAATCCCTTCTGGAAAGCCTCAGTGATTTGCAGGAGAGCAATAAGCCACAGAATACACATCATTAGAAAAAGAGCTGCTAAATGTGGATTCTTTCACTTACACTCATTCCTGTGCAGAGGAAAACACCCCTGGGCCCCAGGCTGGGATCAGCTGCTCTAAGGCTGCTCCTCACATCTGCCTCAGCTTGTGTCACACAAGTGCCCATTGTCACAACACCACATTTCATCTCCTCTTGTCTTTCCCTTTTCCTAAATTCAAATTTGAGGAACTCCAATGCAACAGAAAGCTCAGTAATTTTAAAGAAAATCAAATCCTTCTAAGTGTGCTCACAGTTTGCCTCCCTCAGCCTTTGATGCTCACAGGCAAAACTACAGAAGGAAACGAGCAAGAATTAAATTTCCCTGTGAGCTGTTACTGAACAATTGAAAGCAAGTTGAGAACAGAAATAACAGGCAAAATTGCTTTGATGCTTTCAGAGCTCAGAGAAGGCCTCATCAGATCCCTCCTCTGGTTTGATTTTTGATTGTTGACTGAACCTTTTCCAGCACTGCCCGACTCCACCGGCCCCATCTGCCGGCAGCAGAGCACATGAGGGATCCCAGCCAGGGCTGGGAGCAGAGTTGACAGGAAACAAGAGAAACACTGAAAATTGAGTCAAAATCAAGCTTTTTCAGGTAGATTTAACACTGTACAGAGTCTCTAATCCATAGCTGTAAATGCCAGCTGAACACCTGCTCTTCAGCTGATGGGCTGTTTAATAAGGATTTAATGATTCATTGAGTGTTTCTTGGTTTAGCTGCAAGTTCCAGGACTCTGAAAAGCTTCTCTGCATCCCCTTGCCAGCATTTGAGAGCCTGGTTGAAGAACCTCCACTGAGTGAAAGCAGAGAGGTTCAGCTACAGGAAAGGAGCTCCAAGAGGACATCCAGATTTTTCCAGAGTCCTCAGTACCTTGAGCACTGGAGAAGGAGTTTGTCTTTTCCCCACAAATCCTTTATGAGGTAAGTTAGAACTCCCTGAAGATTTCTCACAGAAAAATAACAACAAGACGCCTCAACATCCTGCTTCAGTCCTCAGGCAGACTTGTATTGGTCCCTCCCCACCCCAGGCAGAGCAGAACACAGAGCAGGGAGGTTTGTGAAGCCACAGGAAACATGCACCAGCATTTTAATTTCTATCACTTCTGCTGACTGTGGCAACAAGGAAACCTCCAGAAGCACCACAGTTATTCTACACCTGATGCCACACAAACCCACTGCAGCAAAACCCTTTGTGGAACAAAGGACTTGATCCATTACACCTAAGCAGGTATTTACCTTCCAGGGGCAAAAACATCCTTTGCCCTGCTGTGTTTGACACTGAGCCCACTCCAGTTCCCAGCCCAGACAATGTAATTCTGGAGCTGGCAGCAAACTCACAAAACTGATGAGTTGCTGTTAAAATTGTGCTTCTCACTGGATTTATCTGAAGGAGGAGCTTGGAGTTCACCGAGCCGTGATCTGCTCCCACAGCAACACAGCCCAGGGCTCTGAAATTATTCTCCAGTAGCTGCACCTTGCAATTTCCAAAAAGGTCACCCCTCAATTGCTCCCTGGTTTAATATGAAAGCTGGAGTCACCTGGGAGCAAGCAGTCCCCCCTGCAGCTTTATTCCACAAGGAGCTCATTAGCTCACACCATTCCTTGGGAGGAAAGAGACTCTGGGTTAGAGCTGGGGCCCTGTGACCTCCCTGAAGCGGCTCCAGGCAGGAAACTCCTCCCTAGAACCCCGGGTGAGCACAGGGGAAGCACAGCTAAGGATCCAGGAACACCTCCCAGGGGGCATGGGGGAAGCACAGATTAGCCCCAGGCCAGCCCAAGAGAATAAACCAGATGGAGCTTCTAGAAAAGTGCTCCCCTTTCCAGGGAAGGAAGGTCGGAGATGTTGAGTAGTCCAGGGAAGCTCAGCAGCAGGGAACCAAAAACAAACCACAAAGCTCAGAGAAAGACAGGGCCTGCATCCTCCACAGCCTGAGCTTGGACTTTCCAGAAAAACTCACTGCACACTAAAGGTGCAGAATTCCCTACTAAAGACAAACCATTCAGCACAACAAATACCAAGAGACTAACCCTGGACTCTGCTTTCTGCTCCCATACTGGTCAAACTGGTGGGGTTTCCAGGAAGGGAATCACACCCAATGCACTGCAGACACCACAAATGTGAGCATTCCACAGAACTCAGAGCTTCCAGAGGGGAACTTCTCCTTCAGGCTCTTCACTATTCAGTCCATGAGGTTTGGAGAGTTTGTGCAAACCTATATTCCCTGCAGAGCTTTTATTCTGTCAAGTTTTTACACCCATCTGTCAGCAGTTTCTATCTGTGAGGGACAGGAATGGGTTCAGAGGTTCTGTTCTTTCCCAGGTTCCAACAATTTCACAGAAGATATGCATTTTAAGAAATGAGTTTCTAAAAGTCTTGAACTAATCCACTTTGCCTGACAGGGTAAAGTCAGCCTCACCACTTCTCTTTGCCAGACAGATCTTGCTCACACAGACACAGTTTACAGCAAGTGCTAACACCACAGAATCATGGGATAATTTGTGTTGAAAGGAACCTGAAAGCTCCTCTATCCCCTGCCACGGGCAGGGACACCTTCCACTTGACCTCTCCACTTGACCCTGTGCAGCCTGGCTTTGGACACTTCCAGGGATAGGGCAGCCACAGCTTCTCTGGGCATCCTGTGACAGGGTGTGGTGGGACTGGGCTTTAAGATCCCTCCTGATCCAAACCAGCCTGGAATTCTGTGATTCCACATTCCAGCCATAAGAGTCCCTCAAGCTCCCAGGCATCTTCCTTCCACTGAGAAAAGAGCAAGTTTTTAAACAGTGATGAACAACTTTTTACGTGCTACAGCTCCACCACACCAAGGCTACAGAGAGCACCATGGAAAGAGCCCTGAAAATATCCAGCAGTGACCAAACTGCAGAAGTCTGGAAGAAGTGACCACACTGAAGAAGTCTGTGCAACAACAGAGCCAGAGAGGAGAGTAGGGGTGGTTTAAGGAACTCAAGCTGAGTTTCTGAGGCAGTGGGAGCGTTACCTTCTGCAGGAAGAGGACGATCCTGACGAGCATCTTGGCGTGCAGCTCCTCCAGGGTGAACAGAGTCCGCGGTGTGCGGATGAAGAGCTTGGTTTTGCCATAGGCCACGTCGTCCTGGAAGCCGTGGCACTCGATGAGCTTCCTCACAGCGTCCTTGTCCGAGGGGAGGTCGTGGTTGGGCCAAGTGAATTCAGAGATCATCTTGTACCTGCAATTCAAAGGTACAGTTCACAAATGTGAACTTGTCACCAAGGTGCTCGAGAAGGCCAAACTTCAACTGCTTTTAGAAAAAATCATCAACAAATTGTAATAAAACTGAGTAGAGATGGAAGAGTCTGAAGATATCCTGTGTAGGAATTATGATCCTCAAAATATAAGGAAAATGACTAAAGGAGATGCATGATTTTGTGAGATGCTGCAAAATAATATTGGGAGGAGCTCAATTCATCAACACTGAGCTGATGCAAGGGGACAAACTCAGCATTGGCCTCCTGCAGATTTGTCTGTTCCATTTTTCACACCTTCAGTATCCAATTTTAATTTTTATTTGTTTGCTGGGGTTTTGTTTGTTTGTTTTGATTTGGGTGGGTTTTTTTGTATGAAAGGAAAGCTTTGTTTTGTTCACATTCTGCACGAGAAGCCACCTGCAACCAATTGCTTTGTCAGAAAACCTGGATTTAAAAATACGGCAAATAATTTTTTCTCATGCATCACTTTGGGAGTAATTTCTAACAAATTCTGTCACTTCCCCCTGCAGCAGAGCTTTGGCTGCCCCAGTCTGTGCAAACATTGTCTGTAACTATGGGTCTGCTATTCCTCCCATCCTCACACCCCAAACTCCATTTTCCATCACAGAGAAACGCAGACTGCATCTAAGATATCTACAAACGAAACCCAAAGTACCGGGGTCAGCCCGAGCTCTGTAAGATTTACCAGCCCAGGAAATGCTGACTGGGGGAACAGGCGTTTGCAAAAAGCAACAATGAATTTTCTGCATAAGATTTATGGGCACAATAAGAGCCGTAATAGACGTTTTCCCTGGAATGGAACCCGCAGCCGTGTTCTAAATAAAACAAGCACTCAGCGAGCTCAGCCACTTCGCACTTCAAAGGCCCCAGCCAAGGCAGGCATCAATCTCAAAGCTTCAGACACTCTCAGCTCTCAGTTACGCTTAAACGGCCTCACAATCACCCTTTTCCTGGGGAGCTGCGGCACCGCAGGAGGCTCGGAACAGCCTCAAAGAGCCTGAATGGAAACACATCCCAGCGCTTTCATTCATCAAATCAGCCTTTGGAATACGCTGTGGAAGCGGGGGGAATAGAGGTGCACACTGCGCCTAAGCAGGGAACACCATCCTCGGGGGTTACAGGGATCTCACTGGTAAATAAACAGGATTAGAAACCTCCCTTCACACTCCCAGGAGAAGATTTAGCACGTGCTGGCAAAAGCATTCCTGCTCTCACCCACACGGATACACGAGACATCAGTGCTGCATGCTGGATTCTCTTCCCTGTTCTCATCAGGAAAATATTCCTGTAATAATTCTGGAAAAATAACACTGGGAAAAATCCCTTACCTTGAGACAATTATGCTAGGAAAAAGAAAAAAAAAAACAAAAAACAAAAGAACAAAGCAGTGGCAGTGCAACCTCCCAAGCTGGGAACAAGGTTGTGGATCAGGCTGGGACCCAGGCTGTGGATCAGGGTCAGACCCAGGCTGTGGATCAGGGTCAGACCCAGGCTGTGGATCAGGGTCAGACCCAGGTTATGGATCAGGGTCAGACCCAGGCTGTGGATCAGGGTCAGACCCAGGCTGTGGATCAGGGTCAGACCCAGGCTGTGGATCAGGCTGGGACCCAGCTGATGAGCCAGGCCTGTCCCACTGAGGCTCTCAGGAGAGAATGGATGTCACAGCACCACTAACCTGCCTCAGATGTTAAACCCTCCTGCTCCTTTCCACAGGCATTAAAGACACCCCAGTGCTGATGGTCCCTCTCCCTCCCAGCCACAGCAGGTGGAATAACTCAGCTGTCTGGCTGCTCCCGTTGTCCCCACACGTGTCACACAATGCCACCAACTCCTTCCCTGCAGCACAGAGCATGGCCCGCATGCCACAGCCACTCACAATCCCGGCCTGGCGCTAATTATGGCCAGGCAGAATCTGGAATAAATCTGTTCCCTGACACCACAGCCCTGCCCTCTCCTGCCTGTGGATCCCCACAGCTTCCAAAGTCACTTAGAATGGAACACCCCCTTCCAAACACCTTTGCTTCTCCTTTCCCTCTGTACCTCCCTATGGAAACACCCAAAGGGCTGAGGCTGCTCGTTGAGCTAACACTCCCCAGTCCAGCTCTCCTAAGAACCAAGATTTCTGCAAGCCACAGAGTGGTGAAGCTTTAATGAACAATACCGGGTGTGCAGCTGCAGCTGGGCCTCACTGTCCCTTCCCAGCCTGCTGTTCACAGCTCTGTGTTGATTCCATGCTATGTTTGACATGGCCTGGGATAGGCGAATGGATGCCTCCATGTGGAAAGGGTTGGATTACACTCACAAACCCCTTCCTGAAACCCAATCAGGTTTTTTTTTGATGGTAATTGATATATTAAACCAAGAGAATGCACCCCATCTGTGCAAGTGTCATGTGTGTCACCCAACTGGACGATGCCGTGAGCACAGGAAGGGACAACTACTCCTGGTCCAACAGAAAATACTTCAAGTTGGAAAGGGCAGCCTGGCTTGCACAGAGCTCAGAGGAAGGTTTTCTTTATCCAAGGAAAGCTTGAGAAGAACATTTATAATGGTCTTAACTGAGCTTCACTGCATTCCCTACTGAGAGAGAGGAGATGTCAACTACCTTACAGGATTTAGGGCTAAATATCAACAAACTCTTCTCCTACAGAAAGAAAAGTTATTTTTCTGGTTTTATTTTTCTCCTTTTTTTTTAATTTAGAAAAGCTGTTGCAGACCAAGCATGGAGCAACACCACATACATAAATAGTGTCTGATCCCTCACTCTGGATGTCAAATCCCACTCCAGGGCTGGGCAGGACTCCTGTTCCAGCAGCCTAAAAGCTGAAGCAGTTGCCATGGACTGATTTGGTTTCCTAACTGCAAAAACCGTGGGGCTGGAGCTCAAGGGAGCTCATCAAATATTCATTAAAAACAAAGCAGCTTTTTATGTTAATAGCGATTACACAAATCTGTAATGAATTCTACATGTGAGGTGAAAGTACACTCTATCCACTGCAGAATGGTTCAGGAAACTGATCCCCAGCACTGCAGACTGGATTTAGGAAGCCAGAGCCTTTTATGCCACCTTGGATATTATGATATATCCAGGCAAATCTCCGCTCTGAACAGTAAAAGATCTTTCACCAGCACTTTGTTTCTAACTCATGACAACCCACCTGCTTGGACAGTTTATTTTTTTTCTAGTCTCACAGCCCTTTTCTCACCTGATTCAGTAACAGAACAAAAACTCCATTCACTGTTCCATCAGAGCAGGTTGAACTCGCAGGGCCCACATTAATTTTGTGAAGCCTTAAGACAAATTTCAATCTAAAACATGTCATTTGTCACAAGTCTGGTAGGAATTAAGAAGGCAAGAAGAATCAAAAACATTTAATGGGGTCATGATACCATCCCCCGTTTCAGACTTCCAGTTTTAAAGTCCAGCAGTTTCTCCCACACAATGTCACCATGCACCGTCACGTGCTCCCCCAGACACACCATGTCTTGCTGCAATAATTAGACAATTCAAAAAGAAAACACCAGTTAATTAGCTCAGGTTTTAGGGTGATACTCGGGGGAAGCTCCTCATTACACTTCCTGCTGCAGAGTAACACAGCCAGTGAGTTTCAGCAAAGTTGAGCCTGAGCAGCACAAGCACCTCAGCACAGCTGAACCAGAGCAGCCACCTTGGCACAGTGAACCAGAGCAGCCACCCTGGGACAGTGAACCAGAGCAGCACCCTGGCACAGTGAACCAGAGCAGCCACCTTGGTACAGTGAACCAGAGCAGCCACCTTGGTACAGCTGAAACAGAGCAGCACCTTGGTACAGTGAACCAGAGCAGCCACCTTGGTACAGTGAACCAGAGCAGCCAACTTGGCACAGCTGAACCAGAGCAGCCACCTTGGCACAGCTGAACCAGAGCAGCCACCCTGGCACAGTGAACCAGAGCAGCCACAGAGCTGTGGGATCTGTTTCAGTTCTCCAGGGGCCGATTTGAACCATGCCCACCCCGAGGAGCCTCTCACCTGTGCAGGAACTTCTCGTAGGTCTGGCGGTAGGCGAAGCCGGCGCGGCGCACGCGCACGTTCTCCAGCAGCCCCAGGTACTCGACCTGGTGCCGGCACCGCTCCTCGTCGAAGAGCTGCGGGGATTTCTTGTCGTTGGGCTTGATGCAGCGCACGTAGTAGGGCTCCTGGGGACACATCACAGCAGTGTCACCCCGGCAGGAAGCTGTGCAGGCACAGCCCTTCCTGCTCCAGCGGTGAGCCCAGCCCATGAGGTCTGGCTGCTCAGCAGGAATCAGAAGGTTAAAACAGAAGTGACAATGACAGTGTAAGGAAAGCCTGGACTGGCGCTCAGTGCCATGGTCTGGGTGACAAGGTGGTGTTAGGTCATGGTTGGACTCAATGATCTCAAAGGTCTTTTCCACCCTGGCTGATTCTGTGATTCCATATTCCCCTCCTTCACACCCTGCCATGACCCCTTACAGGAGCCACGTGTTCCCCACCGGAGCTCCGCTGGCCTTTGCTGTGGACCTGCCCAGCACCACATCTCTCTCCTCCCCTACTGTCAGGACAACAACATTAGTCCTCAGAAAAGATATCAAACCCGTGGAATTCGTGGAATTCGCTGCCCTTTTGGATATGGCTTTGCCTGCATCGCCTCCAAAAGCAGCCTGGTCACTCCATCACTTCTATCTGTGCCGAGCCAAGTCAAACACCCCCAATTCCAACACAGCTGAACTATGGAAATAATGGAGCCCCAAACGCAGCTGCCTCCAGCCCATCCCTTCCTCAGAACACAGGCCACCAGTACGTGGGCTCCTCTTTTTGCACCATCTGAGACTTGCAGGGGACAGGAAAGGTGGAATGGGGACAAGTGGCTTTACTCCACCCTGCAGAGGTCCTGTCCTGTGCTGCTGGGGCTGACCCTGGATGTCCAGGTGAGTCCCACGGGGTCACACTTCTTTCCCTGCCAGCTCTCCTGCACTTTGAGAAAAGCCCCACACAGGTCTGTTGGAGCACTTTGATGTTTACTTTCATTTTTATGAGATTAATGGTAGTTTTTGTTTAGACCAATATGATCTGTAACCAGCACCAGCCTGTGAGGGGTGGCTACAAAGCCTTTAAACTTGTGTGCTTTCATCCCTTTTTTGGGCTTTTTGGGCTTTTGGAGTTCATTTATTTCTTCCTCTTCATGGCTGGCCTTTGCTATCCCACTTCTAACTTTGTTGGTGTATGGAAAAGCAATTAATAATCAGAGAATCACAAAACATTCTGAGTTAGACCCCAAGGATCATCCAGTCCAGCTCCTGCAGAGAAATTCCAGCAATCCCACCCTGTGCATCCCTGGCAGTGCTGTCCAAACTCTCCTGGAGCTCTGGCAGCCTCAGGGCTGTGCCCATTCCCTGGGGAGCCTGGGCAGTGCCAGCGCCTCTGGGGGAAGAACCTTTCACTGAGATCCAACCCTCCCCTGGCCCAGTGTCATCTAAAGCCCAGCGTAGCTTTTCAAATTATATTTTTCTAACATTAATAGATAAAACTTTTTAAGTAGCCCTTGCAAAAGGAGTGGCACATTCTGCAGGCTGGCACAGCCCACCCAGCCTCAGCCTCAGTGAGAACTCCAGGAGGATCCCAGTGAGCTCACAAGGTCCTGGTATGGCCAGAGACCTTCAGAGGACATCACAGATACACACAAACTGCAGCATTCTAAAGGCAGTTCTGACATGGGGATAAAGGGAGAAAAACAGCCTGGGTGATATCTTAACGTAACAAAACATCACCTTTGATAACCACAACTGATAACCAGCAATGACCTTTCAGCAAACTGGACCAGATGAAGCAAATGGCTGTGAAACCACCTCTAGCACTGCCCTGAAGAAGCTGAGGGATCCCAAAAGGGAAAGCCCAGGAATTCTCCTGAGGAGCCTGTTCTGTTCCAACACTCCTGGATGGCCTCAAGAGCCCACAGTGGTAACAAAGGGGAGGAACAGTCCGGGGGAAAAAAGGGGATTAATTTAGTGAGAACAAATGCAAAGTTCCACATTTAGCAGAAATAGTTGGTTAATAAAGAATGAAAAAGCGATTTGACCCTGGTGCTAAAGAGATCCCGGAGCTCCAGCTGATGTGAGGCAAATTCACGTTTCCCTGGTTTTCTAGGAAAGGGCACAGGAGCAGGAAAATTGCAAGACAAAACACACAACACATTTCTAGTTCTCTGAGCATCTCATACAGCCAGGGCACTGCAGTTCAAGTGGGAATGTGAGTCAGGGCAAGAGAGAACAAGAAAGATCAAAAATCCAGCAAATGTGACTCAAAGAAATTGTGGGTTTAGCTAGAAAGACCAAGGAGACACAGAAACCCCCTGGTGGGAGATTTTGTGTATTTAAAGGGCAGATATGAGGAAATGCAAACATTCAGCTTTAGGACAAAGAAGTCACGGCTTTAACCACAGTATAAGAATTCAAATTAATCTTCAAGAAAACAAGGAGTGGGAACAGAATGCCTGTGGGAAGGACGGAACATCCATCAGTGTGGAGAAGAGCCTGCAAAAGGAAGATACGGGAACAGGTGTCCTCAAACAGGAGGTGAGTTAGGTGCACTCCCAAGGTCCATTTCAGCCATATTTTCTATGATTTGTCTATTCAGCCCTATTTCTATGGTTTGAGGTCACTTACCCAATCTCAGGATAATATGAAAGGCCCAAATTGCCATTTCCCTGCAGTAATGCTGAGGGAACAGGATCATCTGTAGCTGTCCTGGCTAATCCTGACACAACCTGAGGCTTTGCAGTACCATGGACCAGCCCAGCGATGAGTGTGAGGCATGAACGGGCCAAGAGAGGGAGGCTTGGAAAGCAGAGCCTCCTGTCCCGAAAGCTGCCACAAGCCTCTGGCTCTTCCAGGGGAGCTGCTGGGCTGGAAGGTTTCCCTGCTTTCCTAAGAATGGGATCAGCAGCACCAGGCTGGGATTTCTCCAGGAGGGCTGTCCTTGGGGTGGGAATAGACAGAAAAGCTGAGCCAAGCAGCCCCAAGGAGCTGGCAGCATCCTGGCACTGCCCAGCGCCCTTGGCAGCGGCCCAGGAGCAGGGATGGCTGTGAGGAGTGTGGGAGAAACAGAAGTGTGGGCAGCAGCCATTCCTGCACCATCTCCCTCCTCCCAGCGGCTCCAGCACTCCCCAAGTGCGTCAGGAGCCGTCAGTGCCGGCGTGGTCTGGCTCCTGTCGCTGCACACAGGGGAGCAGTGCCCAGCTGAGCCCCAGGGCAGCATCTCCTCATCCAGCTCTTCTCAGAGCAGGGGGTTCGGGTGAGGAAGCAGCACCATGGGCACGGCTTCCCCAGGCCAGGCTGGTCAGGATTGGAGCAGCCTGCTCTAGGGGAAGGTGTCTCTGCCCATGACAGGGCTGCAGTCAGATGTCAGGCACTGCAGCAGCTCCCCAGGAACAGTCAGGGCCCGAGGAGCTCCAGGAGCACACAGACAGCGCTCTCAGCGATGCACAGGGTGGGATTGTTGGGGTGTCTGTGCAGGGCCAGGAGTTAGATCAATGATCCTTGGGGGTCCCTTCCGACTCAGGATATTCCATGATTCTGAGATGAGCTTTGAGGTCCCTTCCAACCCAAACCATTCCATGACTCCACGAGGTGACACCAGGCAGCTGAGCAACAGCTCCATTCTATGCAAGGTCATCTCCGAGGTAACCACCACTGAGCAATTTCCTCTGCCACAGCAATCCACAGACTCACAGAATCATTAAGGTTGGAAAAGACCTTCAAGATCATCAAATTCAACTGCTGACCCAGCACCACCATTAGTTCAGAACAAAACCACGTCCTCAAGTCCCACATCCACTTCTGAGCACTTCCAAGGATGGTGACTCCACCACTGCCCTGGGCAGCTGTGCCAGGGCTGGAAAACCCTTTCAGTAAAAAAAGTTTTCCTGATATTGAATGTAAACCTCTCCTGGCACAATTTGAGGCCATTTGCTCTTCTCCTGTCACTTGTTCCCTGGGAGCAGAGCCTGACCCCCACCTGGCTGCACCCTCCTGTCAGGGAGTTGTAGAGATCATTCTTTTCAACTCAGCCCATCCCAGTGACACCTGTTGTTGTTTCCTTAAGGAGACAAAGGTGACACATAATAAGTTGGTACCATTTTAAGAGATTTAAATATTTCCATATTCACTTTTCTGGCTTTCTCCTGGAAATCCTCTTTGCACAGAAGGTGAGGTTTCTAAGGCTCTTCATTCACTCAAGAGTCTCCTGGCAGCTCTCAGTACTTGCTGCGTGTGTGACTACCCTGATCTGCTAAAACCTGGCTCCCATTTGACTGGGAATGAGCTGGTTAGAGAAATGTAGGATATACAGAGAACTCTAAATTACACCTGAACTTGGATGCTAGGAAAGAGCCCAGAGCTGTGAAGGTGAATGGGCAGCCCTTTTCCCCTTCCCCTCCTGCTGATCTTCACCCTGGGCACTTCCCCATCCACAGCATGAGGGACAAACCTCTCTCCATGTCAGGAGCAGGGTCACCAACACCAGATGGTGCCAGGCCAGACCTGCCCTGTGCTGCATCTGCTGGCAGGATGAATATAGATCATCTTAATCCCTTTAGGGGGTTGGTATCACAAATACTCCACATTCAATCCACAGAACTGCAGTGTCTTGGGACCAGAGCATCCAAATTAAAGAACCATGGAATGGTTTGGGTTGGACGGTGAAGATCACCCAGAGCCACCCTCTGGACTTCCCACAACTTCTCTGGACATGTCATTAGGAGCATGAATGCCAGGAAGTGTCACTTGTTCACTGCTGACACAAGAGCAGCCAGTTCTCAGCTATTCCTCAGGGCCGCCACAGAACCCCCCAGCACAGCCAGGCTGTCAGACACAGCTCTGCCACTCAAAAATGCAAAACCCCTCAAATCTGTGACTTCAGGTCCAGCACAAAGGGCAGTGACTGTGCCTGCATTTGATATAAAAAGGCTGAAATCCTTTGGAAAGCAGAAATGGGAAGTGCCTGCACAGACAGGAGATCATCTATCAGTGTAATTACAGTGTAATTAAACCTTCTCAGAAACGACAGCTCCTGGAGTAAATTCTAAAGTAGATTATTCCATGCCTCCAATCCCCCCAGCCCCAGCTCTTCAGGGGGATAATTATGCAGCTCCCATTCTTGCTGTCAGAGAAATGCAGTTTGTAAAGGGAAGAACTGAAATGCAGAGACACAAAGGCCCCGGCTTTGAAAGCTCTTTAGACGTCTAATTGCAGCTGATTTTATTTTTTTCAATCAAGCTGAGTAATTTTTAGATTTTTAAGTGTTAAAAAGAAACCAAACCAATTTTAAGCAATTGCACCCTAAACAAACTCTCTCTTGAGGGGTTTCTTTTCTGTACTTTATGCTCTTTCCATGAGAGAAGGGATGCAATAGGACTGACAACTTTGTGCTGGATGTGTGCAATCAGTCACGGTGGTGACATTATAACTCAGCAGAGGTGAAGCCTGACAGCCTGGATAGAAGAGGGGAGAGATGGAAGGAAGAGTCAGACAAAAGGAGTTACAGAGGAGGAGGAAAAAAAGAAAAGAAACAAGGAGATGATGCATGTCTAGAGAGTTCCCAGAGAAGATCATCAGTCACAGCTGGGCAGGATTTACAAAACAGCCACCCAAAATAATCCACCACAGAGAAAAGAGCTTGGGCAGTAAAATATGTTCTTGAGAAATGACACATAGCAACTGGAAAAGCCAGTTTTTCTTTCGAGTGGTTTGGTTTTGGAAAAAACACATCACATTTTTCTACCTATGCGAAGTTGTTGCCCAAAAGACTCTGAAATCTGGAGGACTTAACAGCATTGGGATACCAGTGCTGATGAGCATAATTTAAACTCAGTGTGCTCCAAAACCAAATTTCATGGAGTCACAGAATTTTCAGGCTGGAAAAGCCCTCTGAGATGATCGAATCCAGCTTATCCCCAGCACTGCCTGAGGCCACCACTGACCCCTGTCCCCAAGTGCCACATCCACATGGCTTTTAAATCCCTCAGGGATGGGGACTCCATCACTGTCCTGGGCAGCTGTGTCAATGTCTGACCAACTTTTCCATGGATAAATTTTCCCAGTATCCAACCTGAGCCTCCCCTGGCCCAGCCTGGGGCTGTTCCCTCTCCTCCTGTCCCTGTTCCCTGGAGCACAGCCCGATCCCCCGGCAGTCCCCTCCTGGCAGGGAGTTGTGCAGAGCCACAAGGTTCCCCTTGAGCCTCCTTTTCTCCAGGCTGAGCCCCTTCCCAGCTCCCTCAGCCTCTCCTGGGGCTCCAGCCCCTTCCCAGCTCCGTTCCCTTCCCTGGACACGCTCCAGCCCCTCAAGGTCTTTCTTGTTATGGGAGCCCCAAAACTGCTCCCAGGATTGGAGTTGTGGCATTTCCAGCCCCGTTTCCAGTGTCTCCCTATGGACTTGTGTTTGCAGAAGCTGAAATTCAAATCAGATTTGAGAACAGTCCCTGCACTTTAACAACACCAGGGCCATGGCGCTGACCCTAGGGAAGCTCCTGAGACATCCCAGTAACCCCAACACCTGACCCTCCTCTCAGAGACTGCAGAGCTCTGCTTCACACCAAATTCCAGGTTTAAACCGGAACAGCAACAAAAGAGAATTTTAAAGATTGTTATTTTAAATAACAGAAAAGTTAAATAACCAATAATGCTGCAGCTACTGTAGCCACAGTCTTTGATATTCTGGTGGTGATGGTTGAACACAATGATCTTAATTAAATGTCTCTTCCAGCCTTAACAATTCTAAAATTCCATTATTGTTATTCCTGCCCTGATTATTCCTGATTATTTTGGAGACTATCCCCCCAAAAGACAGGTTTAAAGATTCTCTTGCCAAAATCCCAGCAGCTTTCTAGGGAGGCCAAGCGTGAGTACAGATAAAGAGGAGCTCTAGGGCTGCCATCCTGTTTGAGGACTACAGGAATTGAGCATAGAAATGTGGTCTAAAGGAGTTTTCAGAGAAGCACTGAGGCAGAACAGCCCAGGTGAGACAAGGAGCACTGACTGCACTGGGCACATCAGGTAATGTCAATAAACCATCAGCTCAAGCTGCACAAAACTCAAGTCCATCTGTCACTTGTTTTTTTGAGAAACAGCTGAGAATAACATGAACTGGTGTTACTTCCCCTAAGGAATCTTATTCCTCTGACCTCCCTAGACCTCAGCAGTTTGTGCAACTCTGTGTTCAGAGCTGTTTCCATCAGCTGTGACCACAGGCTTCCCAAAAAAGTCCTGCAGGGTCCAAGCCACAGTCAAGACACACAGAAAGTGTCACTGCTGATTCCCCCCTAGAGCAACTTCATTCCCAAATTCAGCACGGGAAAAATGAATAACAGCCCCAGGGAAGGAGGAGAGCATCTGGAACTGCAGGGATGGTGTCCCCAAAACAAAGAGTGGCTTCACCAGTAGCGGTTCCAGCCCCTCAGAAGGAAGAGCCAAGTGTCCAAACTGGCAGTGACCTGAGGCAGAGCATCCAGTTCTTTGTGCATGACCAGCATCTTGCTGGCATGGCCTGAATACCCAATTATTGCCTTGCTAATGACATGTGCATATCATTGACGGTCCCAAAAGTCACCTCACAGAGATGCTGAGGGCAGAGCAGCCAGACAGAAGCTCTCTGAATTCTGATTTATGGCTTGAAGTACACAAAGGTTGTGTTCAGGAGCTTTATCTAAGGAACCTCCCCAAAATTTAGACCCTTTAAAGTGACACAAACCTGGCTGCAGGATGGATTTTGCCAACACAACTCCCTGACAGGAGGGGGCAGCCAGGTGGGGTCGGGCTCTGCTCCCAGGGAACAGGGACAGGAGGAGAGGGAACGGCCTCAGGCTGTGCCAGGGGAGGCTCAGTTTGGATATTTTGAAAATTTCTTCATGGAAAGGGTTTTCAAGCCCTGGAAAAGGCTGCCAGGGCAGTGGTGGAGTCCCCATCTCTGGAAGTGTTCAGAAAAGGTATGGATGTGGCACTTGAGGACATGGGTCAGTGGTGGCCTTGGCCATCCTGGGGATCAGCTGGACGCAGTCTCAGAGGGCTTTTCCAGCCTGAACAATTCTGTGACTCCAGGAAATCTGGTTTTGGAGCACACTGAGTCTAAATTATGCTTATCAGCACTGGTATCTCAATACTAATGAAATCTTCTTTTCTCCATTGCTATTCAACAGAAAATCAGGAAAACACCAACAGCTTCAATACAAGTTTCTCAATGAAAATTAAGGACAGGTAAAGAATGGGAAAGGACTGCACTGAGACTCACAAGGGAACCTCACAGTGAATTTGACTTGGAAACAGCTCCTGGTTGTGCCAACCCCTGGAAAAGGCTGGTATTTGTGATGGAGATATAGATGATAAATGGACTGAAGTAAATTAATTCCACCCGAGCCAGGCAGCCTTTAGTGAGCAATGCTGGTATCCACTGATTCAAGATGGATAAGGTGGGATTTAAACTCTCCATGCCCTGCTGGGAGCTGCAGGGATTGTTCAAACCACCACAGTGCACAGCATGCTCTGGACTATTCTATTTTTACACCTACCAGGTGGCCTGGAATAATTTTTCCAATAAACAAGGAAAGGTTTTTCCATGGATGCCTGCTGAACCTGCCCGCTCCCAGCTCCCTGCTGTGCCCTGATCAGAGCTCTCCCCACACCACCCCCAGTGATTCTTGCTGTCCTGCACCTCCTCCTGGACTGCCTCAGGCTCCCCACACTGGGCTGGGCATGAGTGACCATGGCCACTCTGCAGGAGCAGACCTGCAGTAACAGCCAGCAGCACCAAGGAGAAACCTTTCCTTCAACAACTGCTTCTCTCACAACACAAAGCAACTCTCTGAGTTCCTGGCAGCTCCTGACACTTGTACCAGATTCAGGTCAGCAAGCAGATTGTTTGGAAGATGGACAGATCAGAACCACCTTGGCTCCTTGGCAAGCAGATTGAAGTCTGTCCCGATCCCCACCAGGGTCACAGCCACCTCCCAGCTCCGACAGCTCATGATCTGCCATGCAGGAAAGCTCCTCTCTGCCTACACAGGCACTCTCAATTTTGACTACTGGTGCCTACGTTAGCAAGGCAGGGCCTTTGGCTGGGCTCACAGGGGCATCTTCTCAGGAGCCCTGAGGCAAAACACTCTGGGGGAGCCATGGGGCTCTGCTCCCCACTGGGGCAGCTCAGCTGGCACCTCCAGGCAGCTTTGGTGTGTCCCAGACCCTCCTGCAGAGCTCAGATCAAACCCACTCCAGTGCGGGAATGCAAAAATACTGCATCATGGAATACACAATATCCTTAGTTGGGAGAACCCCTAGAGATCATCCTGTAAAGTCCTGGCTCTGCACAGACACCCCAACAATCCCACCCTGTGCATCCCTGGCAGTGCTGTCCAATTGCTCCTGGAGCTCTGGCAGTCTCAGGGCTGGGCCCATTCCCTGGAGAGCCTGGGCAGTGCCCAGAACCCTCTGGGGGGATCCTATAAATCAGGTGTGATTTCATGTCCTAACTCTGGAAACGAGAAGTGAGGGCAGCTCTCTCTTCCTGTGCACAGCCAGCTCTGGGTGCTCTGACCATCGCCTTTGCTGCCACAGCTCCCGAGGAGACACTCAGAGCACTTTGCTCTGCATTGCTTAATTATTCTGATTGTGAGCACACCCCAGCACCCTGGGCTCTCTGTTCATCTCTTGTGGGCTGTACCCCAGTGCTAGGAGTCCACCCAGCTCCAGTAACACCCCAGTATTCCTCAGGGATCTCAGCTCACATGAGGGATCCCAGTGTTCACTCTGTTGTGCTGCTCCAACAGCCCCTTCTCAGAGCATTCCCTTCCCCACCTTCCATCACACAATGTGGTGCTTGCCCAAGAAATGCCTTCTACCATAAAACTGAAATATTTGGTGAAATAAAAGCTTTCCCTCCTCACCCTCTGGCATGGCAAAGAGGAGGAAAGAAGAAACTCACACTGTATTGTATTCTCTTTGGCATGGGAAGCCAGAGAATCTCACCACCATGAACAGCATCCTCTGGGCCCTCTGGTCAAACAGCTTTGCTAAAGGTGATTTGATGTAATAATTATTACCTAAGAGAGACTGGCTTTCCTATGAGTGAAAGATGCACTGGTCATGAAGGAACCAAAAATCCACCTTCTTCATGGGGGATGGAGGTGACCGTCCCTCGAGACCTGCCCAGCCAAAAGCTTGTTTGGCACAGACTCCTCTGCCTTTGATCAGCTCAGCTCCTGACGCATGGCACCGATGGGAAGGTGGGAATCTCTTCAGGGAGAAGCCACACTCTTCTCATCAGAAAGTCAGAGTCAGTTTTGAAACAGGAATCTTTACCTTCAGCGTCAGGTTGTCCACCAGTGCAATCATGGAGTTCTTGAACAGAGTCGCCGCTGTCAGAGGTCTCTTGGTGACCTCAGTGATGCTCAGTTTCCCTTCAGGCCACATCATCTTCAACACAGGGTTGGAGCTACGAGAGAGTCTCTTTAATTGCAGTCTCCCAGCACTTGCACTCCACTGACAATCCAAGAGTTGGTTTCTACCCAGACCCACTGGTGCTTCCAGCTCACAGGGCATCACCCAAGCCAGGGTGACACTCCTGGGCACAACGTTTCGTGCTCTTAAGAGCAACTTCAAGCTTACAACTGAACATTTGGGAAAAACAACCAGCACATTCTCCCTTCTGATCAGGATGTGCAGGAACAGGACAGTGAAAATCCCACTGAGTGATCCATCAAAGGCAGGGGCTACCTCACTAGCACAACAGAAATAATTTAATCAACACAGAGGAGAGCAAGACCCACATCACCCTCCCTTAGAAGCTGTCACCTGTGTTCAAGCTGCATTTCTGCACCTCTCTTGATATACAAAGTAATTTATACACTTTAGCCTGTATTTTTGAAGGGTTCAGGCTGAGGTAAACTGGCCCTGATGGATGGCAAGAGTTCAGGAACAGACAAAAACTGAGCACATTTACAGCAATCCATTAGCCAATCTGTCACAGGCTGTAATGTGCTGGAAGTGGTGTTTGGGAACAGGATTTTCCAGAGACTTCACAGTAAACAGGCTAAATTTGATAAAACCACACAGCAAATATTTTGCAAGGTTTCTGGTCAATGGGAAGTATTGAAAACAGGGACAATGGGACTGCTCAGGAGAGCACAGCCAGTCAACCCAAAGGACTGCAGACCAATTCAACACCTGCACAGGTAAACAGTGCCCACTGCTGCAGGGTGTTTGTGCCCACTGTTCCCTGAGCAGAGCCCCTGAGAGCTGTAGATTACAAAATGATGACATGTTTAATGCCAGGTGAAGAAAAACAGCTCCATGGGCACTTCCACCCACATTCTGATAGGATTTCAAACCTGCTTCTCAAGGCAACTTTTGCTTGCCCAACCTGTGACCCTATGGTTTGCACTTCTCACCTCACCGCAGACAGGAAAGGATTCAAACCTATCTCCCTATTCTCTTTCAAAATTATGTTTTAGGTGAGGCCAAGGATATCTGTTGCTGACCAGAGCTCCTCAGTATCTTTATCACTGATTACTGACAAAACAGTGATGGTAAATCTGCAACGGGTTAATGACAAATCAGGCAGCACAAGCAAACTCTTCACTGTCTTGATTGCACAATCAGCTGGTTTCAAAAAAACCCACTTTAAATTCTGTTCATTTAAAGGCTGCAGCAGAACAGAAACAACATGTACAAAATAAGGATAACCTGAAAAATCCAACTAACAGCCTCTGGATCACAGGAGATGTACAAAGATCAAATCCCAAAGCAATGTGTTTATTCACACACACTGAAAACAGAATCACTGAAAACCTGAGTCTCTGACAGCATCACTCCACAAAAAAAGGATTCTGACAAATCAGATTAAAATTCACCTCATTAATGTTCTTACCTGTTGTACATGAGGCGTTTGAAGTCTTGAAATAAAGTGTCCTTGTTTTTGTCAATAAATCCAGTGACTGAGTAACTAAAAATGAAGGAAAACCAGAGTTGATTGCAAAGTAGCAAAGTCCTGAGAGTTGCTGGTAGCTGTGGAATCAGCATCCCTGCACTCCTACAGACACAGCAGATGCTAATGCTGCCCTGCTCCCAGCCTATCACTAACTGCTGCAGGAGCAGAGTGTGAGATTTGCATCCTTGGGCCCAAGGTTGTGTTAGGATTTTAGGAGGCTTGGCCGCTCTGGGGAGGTGAGGGGACGGCCAGGATCTCATCAGTGGAGCACACCTGGGCTTCCCAGTCCCTGGTAATTGTACTGAGCTTGGAAAAGTGTTTTTTGGAGTTTTTCTCCCCACTTGTGTGTTCACAAAGGTGTACTTTAACTTTTTCTTGGTTTAATAATAGTAAAATAATAGTTATATTAGACTCTGGTTTTTGTTAGGTCTAAAAGAAACTGATAAGGTTTTTACAGGGGATTATTTATATTATTAATTCTTTTTTTTTCTTTGTCAAAAAATAAATTATTGTTAAACCAGCACACATGGGAAGTCACACAAATCCTAAACCATCAAATTACTCCAGTGATATTCCACACAACAAATTTTCCGTTTTCATTTCCAAACCATTTTCCCAGCAAATTGTTTCTACCATGTGCATCCTTCTTTTCCACTCACTCCCTTCCCACTGCTGTCACCTCCTGCACTTGTTCCTGCAGGCTCCAGGAAAGCCCTTCCCATCCCTCCTGCCCTGCTCCCTCCTGCAGGTTATCACCCCTCTGCACTTCCAGCCTGCTCCAGCTGACTGGAGAATTTAAAGCCAGAGTTATATAATCACACCAAACAGATGTCTAAACCAGATTTTATTAGCTCAGTGTAGCTTTCTTGCATAAACATTGCTGCCTTTTTTCCCCCCTTTTTTTTTTTCCCCTGGAGCACTGCTCTGCCCTCATCCCCCACTCCTCACTCTCCTTTTGTTTCACTCCAAGTACAAATTCCCACTCTGTAGAGCAAGGCACCAGCAGAAGATTTAATTGATAAGCAAGTGCTGCACTCTGTAATTGTGTGTGACAGCTATTCTGGCTTGCACCACAAGCAGCAGTAAATCAGAATATTGTACCACTTCAGAGCTGCTGCGAAGACAAAAATAGAAGGTGCAACTTTATTTCTGAAGGAACTCACATCACATCCCCAGCGTAGTGCTTGATCCGGAAATCTCTGTCGAACTCCAGCGTTTTGTCCGTGGCACAAAGCTGAAATAAATTCACATACATTAAAATACCACCCGTGGATTGATATTAAAACACCACCCCTGGATTTACAAGCTCCGTGGAAGAACAAGCTGCCTTCAAAATAGCACTGGGAACTACAGGAATTCCACTTTCTGTGTGCATGTGCAGATGTGAAACTCACTGCTGGAAAATGTTTTCATGGATGCATTGTAAGAACATGTGCTTGTACAAATGAAGCTGCAAGAGCCTATAATTTTATGAAGAAATTGATATTATCTCAGAAACACCATTATGCAAAAAGAACACTCATGCCTGTAGAGAAACATTGCACCCACGAGTTAATTTACGACTTTTTTTAAGTCTTCCTTTATGGTTTTTTGCCATTGCAGTGTAACTCCTCTGCAGAGAACTGGGCCAACTGCTGTGACAACAGCAAGGCTTGTTCAGTCCCAGAACACTCCTGGTCATCTGACACCCCTCAAAGAGGAACTCCCTGCACATCCACTGCTCCTGGCTCAATTTCCCATCCCATCCCATTCCTTCTGTAGAACAGAAAATGTCCAGTGCCCACATGGCAGCTGTTCGGCAGCAGTGGCTGTAACACACTCATCCCTTCAGGAACAGCAGGAGGCAAATAACCCATCAGGATTGGCTTAATTAAAAAGGAGTATGAGATGAGAATGAGAATTTTGTTATAGGCAAAAGGAGCAGGAGATGAATTAAGTCTTTGCAGGCAGCATTTAACAACGCCGAGGACTATGAGCAGATATCTGCTATCCACAAAAAGTCTTGGAGAAATAAAAGAGGAAATTAGTTGAAATGCAGGGCAGGAGAGATGATTAGGAGCAGGGAGATACACTCCAAAAATTCACTGGTGTCCAAGAACACAAAATAGATTGGCTCAAACAGTAAGAACAGATGAAAAAAACAGAATATATTTTATACGAAATTAATCACAAGGAAGAGCCCAAGGAGTGTGAGTACCAAGGTCCCAGGAGGTCCCAGAGGTCTGGGAAGTCCAGCATGGCAGGAGCAGGGAGAACCAGGAACTGCAGAGCTGGTGGATGACCAAGGCGCAGCAGAACACAGATAAAATGAAGAAAGGAGGCAATACCAGGAAAACAAAGCCATTTTTCTTGCTGCAGCTTTGTTCCCAGCATGGGGCTGGGGAGTGCCTTTTACAGCCACCCAAACAAACAGCTCAAACCAACAAGTCAATACAAGGGGTAAATACCAAATGGCAAAAGAAATGTGTCTGCGCTACCAGACAGGACACAGCTGGCAGTACAAGCTCTTCCTAAAGCTCATCCAGCTCTGGAGAGGCTGGAAGGAGCCATAACACAGCAATCAGGGATTTTGTTGTTTGCTGGCTTGGCTTTTTCCAAAGGAGTGATTCTCTCTAAACCTTGTGTTTCCCGTACAAAGCTGTTGAAATTAGTGAAAGAAGACCAGCAAGTCCATGGAGTTATGGATCATATGCTTGGGTTTCTGTAAGCTCTTCCATGAGGCTCCTCACTGACAGCTCACAGCATTTGAGGGTGAGTAAAGACAGGAGAAAGGTGTTGGAAAGATGGGAATCCTGTGGGAGCCTGCCCTGAGTCTGTGCTTTCCCAGCACTGAAATGAGCCATCATCTGAGGGCAATGGGAAGGTCGTGGAAGGCTGGGAAGAGCTGCAGGAGACACCCAGAGCTAAACGAGGGCAAAGCAGGGCAAATGAAACTCCCCAGCAGGGCAGAGACTCCCACTGAGAAAGGGCAAAGCTCACAGGAACTGATGGGCCCCAAACTCTCCCTTCCTGACTCAACAGGGATCTTAACTACCCTCCTTCATCTCCAAAAGGACACAAGAACTGGGAGAGGCTTAAAGGGCAAAATCCATCCTCTGCTGACTGACTGCCCTGAGAGGATGGGCCAATGAACTCAGCTTCCCCAGCTTAGGAAAGAAATGCCCAGAGATGATGGCAAAAAATGTGGAGATGATGCAGTAGAAGACAAAGAGAACTGTGTTTTGTCATTTAGAAACCAGGAGGTGAGAGGTGTAATCTAAAAGGGAAAAGGGAGGAGGGAGGGAAACAGGGAGGAAGGAACTCTTCACTTGAGTATCTGAGCTATGGAATTCTTTGTCGATTTAAAAACCAAGAAGACCATGCAAAAAAACCCTGCTAAGGAGACCAGGAGGTTCCTGGGCTGCAGGTCCCTGGAGAATGGAAGCATGTCAAGTTCCCAACACACATTTGTCCCATAGTTGGCTCTCACTTGGGCATTCACCACCGTCCAGTGTCTTGGGACACACAACATCAGGAGGCCTGGAATGGACCTTCTGATACTCTTCCCTTCACAACCAGTTTGTTAAGTTTGATAATCTCCACAATCTGGAGATTGAGGCATTAATGGACTGTGTATCACTGCACTCGATCCTTTCAAAGTATATCAACAGAAAAGAAATGGAACTTGGAGAGGTTGAGGATACAAATGGTGATATTGGGAAGGGCCACCAGAACAGATGACACACCTGCACATCCAGACTAGCATTAGACAAACCCGAGGACACCCCATGCTCCAAGAACACAGCATTCTGCCACAAATTCTGCTGGTGGAAGTGTTTACCAGCATTCTCCTGGCTCGTTTGGCCTTCCCCAGGACAAGGGCGCAGGCAGTGTGGAGCAGCCGGGTACACAAAGTAGGACACAACTATTTAGGGCACCAGAGCCCCCTAGAGCTTCTCCACATGGAGCCTGTGTGCAGCATGCTCTGCAGGGAGCACTGGAGCATGAACTGGGCTGAGGGACGGGAGATGTTCCCAACACACACACACACTTGAACCCTTCAGAGCAGCTCCCATCTGTGTGATACTCTGGAGGAGCTGCATGGAACCCCTGCAGTCTGCAAAGGCAGAGCATGAGATGGAACCAAGCCCTTTGTTTTAATCCAAGTTAGAAGAGCCTGGCTCAGAAGGCTCTGGCTTCCCACAGCAGCTCTGGGTGGGACTGAGGAAGAGCTCGGAGGTGCTGGGATGTCTGCAGAGATGCGATGGGGAGAAAAAAATAATAATTATGCTGAGAGGTTTATGGGTCAAGGTTTTCAAGGCTCTATTGATTTAACTAGAAATTAGCAAGCCAGGCAGATCCATCAGCCCCTCCATAAACATTATTTATAGCAGGATTCCTTGTCTCCCTTGTAGCCTGTGCAGGCAGTTTCTGACAACGCCACCTCCTGCTGAGAACACTGCAGCTGGCAATGCTGCCCTTTAATGTCTCCTTGCTGGGAGGGGACTCCTGAAGGCAAGGACTCGAGCAGATTTTATTTTTAAATGTTCATTTTATAGCCTCCCTTAGCATCTCCTGAAATTCCATCCCCTTCTGCTACTGCATTAAAGGACCACCTGCTCCCTCTGTGGTGGAGCCCCTTCCCCTAGGCAGATGTGGGAGCAAGGACAGAACAGAAACCAAACTCCTCTCTCTACATCCACTGACCAGACAGCTCCAGAAACTGGACCACTCCCCCAGCACCCCCCTGCAGAGGATCCCAAGCTCCATCCCACCACCGAAGGAAGCAGTTTGCATTCAAACAAGAGTCCAGGCCAGGCTTCACACTTGTTTTCAGGTGGGTTTTTTCAGAATGTTCCATGTCACTGCTTGGGCACGTGAAATCTGGGTCAACACTGGAATCAAGCTCCCTGTCCCACTCCCTGAGCTCGGCTGCACGTGGCAGGTGAGACATCAGGTGTGCTGCAGCAAAAGGGCATTTAAGGAAAGCAACATCTGGGAGGAAAAAGCTGTTTTGGTTTACTTTCATCCTGGCCTCTCCTCAGACAGCCCCAGCCAGATCCATTGTTTATCACGGGCCTCCCGGAGGCAGCCTTTAGCACATATCTTACACAACCAGGCTAATTTGGTATTTCTGACCTACATAAAATATTGTGCTGGGGTGGGAGGGAGCTGGGGGGACCAGCACTCTGAGCCACACATTTCAGACAATGTTTCTGAGTAGAGAGATGTCAATAAACTAAAGGCCCTTATTTGATTACTCTGTGTGAAAGATTCTCAAATTAATCAGGCTGGTGACCATTTTGCAATCTGCTGCCAAGTGAGGAATAAATGAAGCCTTTTAATTCGCCCATTGTAGCCCAGACAAAGCCAGGCGAGGGGCCTGGGTGCTCTGAGGTGCAGAGGGAGACGAGCACATTCTGCAGCCAATGACGATGAAAAAAGCCCAAATCACAGCGCTGTAATAATGCAGGAGTGTGAATAATTTCACTGTCACTATGTATTAGAGCAGCCTGGGAAGAACAACACGTGGGCTGAGCCGGTGCATCGATTGGTTCCAGATGACATCATGATATGTCAAGGCACGAGCTCAGGCTCCTTTTATCCCAGAATAAAAGGGATGAGCCACTGGACGTGCTGGAGCTCCCTCTGCCGGGTTCCTCTGAGGCTGAAGCTGCTCTGGGTTCATCTCGCACTCAGTTGCAGTGATTCCAACCCAGTCACCCCTAAACCCCTTTTCCTCATTCCATTCCACCTCAGAACATGGGGAAGGGACAGCAGAGAACAACAAGGTCAGTGGGTTACCTTCCTGCTGGAGAAGTGTGCATGCTTCCCCAGTTTGCTGTTGAGGGCCTCAAGGAACATCTCATCCGTGACCTTCCCCACGTTCATGCAGGCATCGTCCAGAATGGCAATGATGCCTTTGTGCTGCTGCTCCACCAGGTCCACGATAACCTGGTTGTTGAAGTAATCAATCTGCAGGAAACAAAGGACAGGGGTGTTGGTGACCCTGGCTGCAGAAATGGGAGGGTACCAGTGCGGGCCATAGCAGCCAGTGTGACAGTGAGGAGCAATCAGCTCTGAATGTGCAGATCTCTGATTCCAGACAAAGCAGGCTGCTCTCCTACACTCAACAGCAAAGAAAGTGATTTTTCAAACCCCTCAGATACCTCTCAGGACCTCTGCTGCAGAATGCCCTTTAAAATGTCTTTTACAATTCAGCTGTGTGCAGCCACCACAGTGACACTGCACATCCTGTCCTTGGCATTCTGAAGAGAGTTTCAACAGGAGAAGTCACGATTTTTACGTCTTACTATCAACAACTAGAAAAATCCATAAGCACTCAGCACAGAAACCCACAATTATGTGTGTGGCATCACAGAGGTGCCACAATAGGTTTAATCTCAGACTTGGAGTCCCTTATTTTCCCAAGGAGACACATGGTGAGGCGACTGTGGAGCTCCTGCCCCAGCCTGATCCCAGCATGGCAGGACACAGATCGACTCCCATCGACTGGAGCCTGCATGTGGAGCAACTTCAGACTTATGCTGGTACACTGACCTCACACAGACCTCTCCCTCCCCTACCAAAGCACTCACATGCTTCCAGGGAATTCCCTCTCGCTGGTATTCCTCCTGCTCCTGCTTTAGAACCAGCTGAATGAAGAGCTGCTGCAGCTTTTCATTGCAGTAATTAATGCAGAATTGTTCAAAACTGCAAAGGCACGAGAAGAAAAGGTGATGAGTGTCTGGGAAATATGAGGGCAAAACACTGGGCTTTAGAAGGCGGCTCACCTGTTATTGTCAAATATCTCGAAGCCATAGATATCCAGGACCCCAATGACTGTGTTCTTGCCATGCACTGTGGTGTTGTAGTCCTTCACCTCGATGACACCGTTGATGTGTGTCACAATCCAGCAGAAGAGGCGCTCGTAAATGGCCTGCAGGAAACACAGACTGAGGGCTCCTGCCTGCACCTGCCTCAGCTCTTCCCAGGAAATTCAGCACAGCTCATTCCAGGCTTCCAACAAAGCTGCAGGTCATGTTCTCCTGAAAGTGAGCAGCTACTGACTGGAGAAAATATTCTATGGAAGAATTTATTTCCTTTCTTCCAAAACTCATTTATACCAAGTCAAGATCCCAGTGAGGTCACTGGGTGCAGCAGTTCCCTAATTTGATTCCAGTCAGCTTTTCAGCTGCCTAATAAGTACCATTCCTGAGAATTATTTAACAATAGTGAAGAGCAAGAGAGAGGTCAGTCACAGAAATCCAACAACTGAACACAATGACAGAGAAATAATCCTGTTCACATTTCACAAAAGATAATGTTCTGTAGGCAGAGGTGTCTTCAAAGTCTTCATGTTCGAAATGTGTTGTGAAGCTGGGTAAATACATTATCTCAGGAAAAGAAGTCAAGTTAATAATCAATGACCTTCATAACTTCATCCATTCCTCCCTTATAATTTGATTTCTTAGCAGAGGAGGAACAATTGTCACTCCTGCCATCAGTACTCACTTTTCCTGTGGAAGGTGTCCCTGCCCATGGCAGGGGGTTGGAACAAGATGGTCATTAAGGTCCCTTCATCCCAAACCACTCTATAATTCTTTTTAAAAAAAAATTAAAAAGTAACACTTTGTGTTTCCAACCTGAATTCTAGATGATACAGTTCGACTCTCTACTCTTTGAATTTAACTGGAAAATGAAGTTGAGGATCCCATTTCACATTTCTCTGTATGACACATTTGCAGACGCCAGCCCAGCCTGCAGCTCATCCCCTCCTCAGTGTGCTGGCTGTGGGAGCTGGAAGGGCAGGGCTGGGGAGGTGCCACAGACCTCTACAGAACTCAGCAGCACGTAGGTTCAGAGAGAAATCTGCAGGATGTACAGCAAGCCCTGTGCTTATTGACCCACCCAGGAATCCTCCCGGCACTGAGCACTGAAAAATGTGCAGCTCGGGCAGCAGAGCCTCCCTTGGGCACCGCTGCTCTCTGCTCCACACACAGCAGAGATGTGTCTGGGCGAGTGCCACACACCTGTGCAGGGAAGGGGACTGACCTCACCTTTGCAAAGGCGTCTCTGCCGTAGGTGGCCTCCTGCTCCGTGTGCTGTTTGTCGATGATGTCCCTGCCCGTGGCCACGGTCCGGAACAGCAGCGCCTTCTCCACCAGCTCGGCCTTGGTGGACAGGAGCTCAGCGATGATTGACACCACCTTGCTGTTCTCGATGATGGGAGTGTCTCCATCCACAAAGAACTTCAGGTTCCCCTGCAATCAGCAGCATTTCTCCATCTGCCCTTCAGTAACGGGGATCAGCACACCTCAAGTCCATTTTCCACCTGCTATTCCAGGCTGGAAATCTACTGCCACGCTGGAAGGTGGGTCTTGCTTCACCCTCAAACCTCCAACATCAGTGGGAGCAGCAAAGGCTTTCTCAAACCAAAGCATTCCTGCTCAGTGTTCAGCTCAGCTTTTGGCATAAATGACATCAAACACTTCCTGAGATTTAATCAAACACCATCCCAAGATTTAGAGTCCAGGGAATTGCACCACGTATGCAAATGCTGGAGGTAGCATTTGTCTTCACTGCAGCTCATCGTGAAACCATGGCTGCAGTTCCCCTGGCAGTGCCACTGCCACAGAGGGAATGGGAATGGTGTGGGGAAGCTGAGAGGTCAGTGCCAGTGGGACTGGACTGGCAGCGCCCCACCACAGCTCTGCTCCTGGGTACCTTCTGTGCCAGGATGAAGCAGTGACACCCCTTGGTGATCCACAGCAGAGGGTTGTCCCCCTGCCTGCCTGCATGGCCCCACTCTGCTCTGCCTCCCCTCCTTCCCAGAACCGCCATCCCAAGGAGGAGAAGGAACTGGAACAAAGTTGGTCTTTGCCAGCCTCCTCCTGCCAACCTCTTTCTTCAGGGAAGCACGAGAGCTTGAGCTACAGGGACACTGTGCAGGGGAGGAGCCTCTGTGGCTCCCAGGAGGATCCATGAGAAGGGAGGATCTCCTCAGCCTCAACACAAGTAAGAGGTCTCCTGTGTTTCCTGTGCTCAGCCTTCGCCATGGAGGCAGAATCACTGTGGTGAAGGTGAGTGTGAGGGCACAAAGGGACAGAAGCTCCCTATCCCCTCACTGCCAAACCCCAACAGTTCTTTTTTCAGAACATTTAACAGCTCCCAGAAGTTAGTGGTATGCCTGGTTTGGGATCTGGAACATGCAGGAATACATGTGATCATCACTGCAGTGCCCTGTTCCAGCACAGCCTTTCTCTCACCACTGGAGCTGTGAACTGGACACACCTTCCCGGGCAGCAGAGCTTCCAAGGGCTTCTGCAGCAGGAAAACCAGAGCTGCTGGCAGTACAAGCCCTCCTGAGGAACATCCCAGGGGTGGGTTCAGGGATGGATACCCACGGGCAGGGAGCTTACCAGGTGCAGAATGGCTGCCACGATTTTGTAGACAGTCTGAATCTCCTCCTGCTTGAAGCCAATCACCTTCATGGCATCAGCGACTGCCTTGAACTCCGCCCCGTCATTGATGGAACACTGAGGGGAGAGAGAAGTTTGGGATGGAGGGTTTAATGGAAGTCAGCTGTGAGGAAGCAAGGATTTCACAAGCCCATGGGAAGCAGAGATGCACTTTGATGTTTCTCAGAGGCAAGACACTGTCACGAGGTTTCCCAGCTTATTCCAATGCCATCTTGCATGCTTGGACACTGAACCCTGCATTGCACACACGTATTCTGGCAGCAGGAGACACAGAAATCCACCACAGCACAATAAATTTCCCAGTGGAATTTGCTGAGAAAGAGCTCATAAAAAATCCCAGAAGAACAGGGACAATTAGTGCAGTCACAGACCCTCTGAGCAGAGGCTGCAGAGCACCAGCAGGAAATCTCTGTTCTCCACCTTTCTCAGGATCAGCCTCTCCCGCACTCCCTCCCCCTCTCCCTGCAGCCTCCTGGGTTCGTTTTCAATGCATATTTTTAGAGAGAATCATCTAGCATGGGAGAAGGTCTCTGGGTTTCTCTATCAAAGTGTATCTCACAAAAGCACCTAGGAAATCAGGGAGCCTTTGGTCTGGACCCTGCTTCAAAGGGACAACACTTGGGACAACTCCAGATGTATCTGAAGCTCAGGATTGTGTTGCCTAAAAGCTTTATGGGTTTGTTCCTTTCTTTCCTGCTCAGAGTTCCCCCTTGAGGACAAGTCAGACATGAAGACTCAGTGCTTCAGTAACTCAAAGATCCTGCCACAAAAAATTTAGTCCTTCTGGCTTTTTGCTCCAGAAGGCAGTTTAAGGTACCCATTATGGAGCACGGAATGTCTGCCACTGGTAATGGATCAAATATCCACACCTGCATTTATTAATAAATGATTTTATTGCTGTTGATAAGCAGACCATGCAGCATGCCCAGGTATATTTGTATATTTGAAGCAGAATAGAGGTATGTCCTTTCTATGATTCCAAGTACGGTCGTGCTTTATCTTGTACCACCACAAACTTCATTACAAACAGCACCAGTGTCACTTTCCATATTCAACCCCACTGATCTCAACTTCTGCTAGCTCAGCAGTGCTTTGAGCATTTCCAGCAGCACTTCCAATGTTAAGCTGTCCCTCAGACCCCTCACCTTGAGCTGTGCCCCAGGGCAGATGTAGCTGTAGGCCGACGCATCCTTCTGGAGGTGCAGAGAACGCAGGAGCTGCTCAGAACCTCCCTGAAGGAGCTGCATGAAGAGAGTTTTCAGAAATTATCATTGAAAAATATAAAATCCTTCTTTTTTTTCCCTGTCTCTTATTCATCTGCTTGACAAGCAAAATCATGAAAACATTAATTACTGCTGCAATATCTGGAGCACAATGTACAAGATGCAGGGCCTGCACTGGAGCAGGGCTCTGCCACCACAGATCACTGTCATTTAGAGTCACAGCTGTATAAAAACTAGCCTGAACCCCTCACAGACCTGTTCACACATGTGCCATGCCACAGCTGTGCCTTGGCAAGCACATTGCCCACACAGAGACTTTTCCTCCTGGAAGTGACATATCCGTGAGGAAACTGCTAAGGTGCCATCATGGAGTACTGAAAAAGTGTTAAAAAAATAAACAAAGCTCCCCTTTCCTCAGTGCAGAATCAAGGTTATACTAATAGGCTGACCATATCCCCTAAAGGACACACAGGGAACCACCACACAATGTGGAAGACATTAAAGAACTTCCAAAAAACCAAAAAGTCAACTTGGTGTCATAAAATTACTTCCATATGGACTAAAGGCCTCAAGAGAAAATAGAGGGATTAGGCTTACTACAAATAAAACAGTGAGTCAAAGTCCAATGTCCTACCATATTTGTTTAGTCAGCCTCCTTTTAAGTTTAGAAATGTGTTAATATGGGACTGGAGGATAGAAAACAATCCATCTTCCCAGGCTCCCTCCCAGCCCAAGCCCCCACAGAGAACTCTAGAACTCAAGATCACCCAAGATGCTGCAAAAAGGAACCCTCTGCAAAACACATGAGAGGGTGAAAGCCCTGAGTGCTCTGGCCAAAGTGTCTGGGAAATTGGGGACAAGTCACTGCTCCAGCAAAGGAACACACACCTGGTAGAAGGAGTGGAAGCTTCGTTCCCCGGGCTGCTGCACGATCACACGGGACTGGGAGAACCAAGCATAGAGCTGGGTGTTAGTGGAACATCAGCACTTCCCCTCAGACACCCACATCACCAGGACACCCCAAATCCATCCCATCTCACACTCAGGCTCCTGGGAACACCATCACACATGTGTGACCCTTGAGCTTGAGGTCTATAGTCCTCAGCACCAGCTTGTGTAACAGCTGCAACGTCCTACCTCCATCCAGGAATCCCATGTGGGAACCACAGGGTTGTTTCATGGAAGAGTCAAATAAAACATCATTTCAGTTTTAGAATTATTTAATCACTGGACATGAAAACCAGGACTCTGTGACTACAGATAAATGTTCAGAGTCTGGTGGTCACCACTCCCACAGCCCCAGGACAGGCTGCCCACAGCACCCAGCTGTAAAGGGAATGCTCTGCTCTGACACGAGGGCGTTGTTTTAGGGAGCTGTAGCTCCATTCCAGAATCCTCATACCAGACCAGAGTAAAACAGCATAAAAAAGGGTTAAAGGTAGCAGACATTCAGTCAACAAGAAACGTGTCCTTATGTTATGGTGCAAGTTTGAACTATGAAGAGCAATGAGGAACAAAGCTGTGTTGGGGAGGTTTAGGTTGGATCTCAGGGAAAGGTTCTTCCCCCAGAGGTGCTGGCACTGCCCAGGCTCCCCAGGGAATGGGCACAGCCCTGAGGCTGCCAGAGCTCCAGGAGAGTTTGGACAACACTGCCAGGGATGCACAGGGTGGGATTGTTGGAGTGTCTGTGCAGGGCCAGGGGTTGGACTGGATGATCCTGGTGGGTCCCCTCCAACCCAGGATATTCCATGTTCAATATGTTCCTTCTGTAAAGTCACTGTCTGTTACTGCTTGTATTTGAGCCAGAGCCTCCACTGCTTTCAAATGGAAACAAATTTAACTTGGGAGAAGTCAAGAATATGAAATAAACAATCAGGATAAATAAATCATCAGGATTTAAGTCACTGCAGCTGCAGTCCCAGCCCTCTTTTTACATCAAAGTATCCCAAGTTAAATGTTTGGGTTTGTTGTTTTGTTTTTTAAAAGAAAGTGTTTATTCTGAAAATAGACTTCAGGAAAATAACAGGAGAAGTAAAAAAGAAACACAAACAAAAGAGAGTGTTGGCAGATGTGGTCAAACACATAATCAAAGCCAGACTTGTCTCACGCAGCAAGAACTGTTAATGGCTCACGCCTGAGTTCTTCAGTTTGCATATTCCAATGTTTTCAGACACCACTTAATGACACAAAAATTAATTATGCTCAGGATCACTTGGAATATATAAAAACAATGCTACCAACAGCTTACCCAAGACTGTGGCATTATTCCAAAATTTCTCAAGCACACTTGCTCCCTACAGCCCTGGAGATGTCCTTCTCCAGAGAGAGCTCAGTGCAGGAATTACAAAGCAGGAGCTGTGCAGAGGGTAAATTGTATCCAAAATAAAAACTGAGATTAAACTTCTCACCCTCCCCCCCCAAATCCTTCAGGAAGCACAGCCCCGTTGCTGTGAGCTCTGGATGTTGTGGTGCTCCAGCAACAGGACACTGCCAGTACTGCAGTGGCTGTCCTGACTCCTGGGGAAAAATGAAGCCCTGGATTTATTTTCCATGCCCTCACACCTCACCTGCTGTACATGTCTGAATAGATAACTTTCTACTGACAAAGCCCAGACTGGAAAAGTAACTCCAGCAAAGGCTGTAACCCTGGAAGGGAGGGTGCCTTACCTTTTCTAGCAGGTAATTATTGATGTGCCCACCTATGGGGTCTCCCTTGAAATCAAAGTTGATGTCCATGTATTTTCCAAACCGGCTGGAATTGTCGTTGCGGTTTGTTTTGGCATTGCCAAAGGCCTCCAGCACACAGTTGGATTTCAGCAAGATGTTCTTCACTCTGCACGAGGGACGGATGGATGGAAAAGGGAACAGGGTAAGACTTCAACACTCACACCATGGGATTTTTTTCACAGCCATTTCTCCAGAAGAATTCAATGACAGCAGTGATGCTCTTTGATGGTGGATTTGGCAGATGTGGATGACATCAGCAATCCCACAGGAAATCAGCTGGGAGCTGTCAGCAACGCTCCTCAGAGAAAGCAAATGCTCTTTGGTTCAAAGACAAGACCCCCACCCTGAAATCAGCACCAGGAATTCAGTTTCTATACACATTTGAATTCTAAAACCAATTTTCTGAACTCTTTTTCAAGTCATTTTCAAAAATTCATTTGGGGTAGGTTTAAGTCTGTTTCTGCAGAAAGCCACATTCTTTGCTCCAAAACTTTTACTCCAGGACAGAGAGGGACATTTTGCAATTCAGAATCATGTGAGCCTGAAAAGTCATGGAATACACTCCTTGCAGTCCACATGGTGTTCTAGCCCACCCAAATTTCAGGCAATTTGCCCCAGGAAAAACAATTTAGAATAATTTAGGTTGGCAAAGATCTCTAAGTTCATTGAGTCCAGCCATTAGACGGTTGATACTGGCTGGATGGTATTTCTAGATGCTTTTTTTATTTTGAAAGTTTGAACTTTCAAAATAAACTTTTCAGTGTGATTTCACCAATTAATACTGCAAAATTCCCAGAGTAAAAGCAGTACCTGCAAAAGTTAAGTATAAATCAGCATGTACAAGAGACCATCTGATAACGTTGTGCTACACAGCCCACAGAAAGAGATCCACAGGCAGGAGAATTTCCCTTTTTTTTCCAGCCCAGGCCTTACCTCTCCACCTCAGCCCTCTGCCCGGGGTTGGTGATGGCTGCTATGTACTGCATTATGTATTTACTGGCCTCAGTTTTCCCAGCCCCGCTTTCACCTGGGGGCAGAAACACCACGGTGATCAAACAGATGAAAAAAAGCAAAACAAATAATTGGACAGAAGACCTCAATTCTACCCCCACAGTGTCTGGGCAGTTTGATTTTTTTCTTTTTAAAGCAATCTTTGTGTGCACTTGGGACGTTTTCTAAACACAGCCATACCCTGCCTGGCTGCTGGGCTGACTTTGAGCAATTGTGCTGCGAGATTCCTCAGGTCGGGAGAAGGGCTGGCACACAGAGGATCAAAGGAATATTGTTAGAGGAGAAAGCCTGGCCTGCAGCAGCACAAGGGGCCACTGTTCAGCACCCCAGCCCGGGGCTCTCTCCTTTCAGAGCTGCCCCAGGGCAGGGACATCAAGGAAACGAAGTGCCAGGATCCAGCAAGGGATCACCCTGGTACCAGCCCTGCTCCCACTGCTGGAGCCACAGCCTTTCCAAGGGAGCAGGGAACAAACAGTGGCCAGCCAGGGCAGCGACAAAAATCAGCAGCTCCTGAGGAGAGACAGGCCGAGTTCTGCTGAGCCCAGCTCCACCGATCCCAGATCACACCTGGTCCCAGGTCACTCTCCGGAGCAGACACAGGGCTCCTGCTCACATTATCCCTCTGCAGGCACAGATCCAGCTCCTGGCTGGCACCAGCTCTTGAACGAGATAAGAAATAATTGTGCCGGTCTCCACACACGGATTCAAATGCAAATGAGCAGCTTTAAGATTAATGAAGTTTCTTTTATAAAACGCTGTCATTAGCCAAACCATTATTCTCCTTCCGCCTGGAATTTCACACAGATCAAGTGCTCATCACCATGCAGAGCCCTCCCTACCTGAGATGACAATGCAGGTGTCTTTGGATCGTCTCTTCATGGCTTTGTAAGCAGCGTCAGCGATGGCGAAGAGGTGGGGAGGCCTCTCGTAGAGCTCCCTGCCCTTGTACTGCTCGATCATGTCCCGCCCGTAGATATTCAGGTTCTTGTAAGGATTCATGGAAACGACCACCTCCCCGATAAAGGTGTAAATGCGGCCCTTCTCGAAGCTGCCCAGAGGGGACAAAAGGCAGAACTCAGACAAATGCAGAGGTTCGGGACAGGCGGCTGCCCGGGCCATTAGGTAAGCTCCTCCACCCAGCACCCTATGCAAACAGGACAATAAAACCCTGGCTCTGGGCATTCCCTGAGCACGGATGGCACAGCAGCAGAGACCCGAGGGTACAGGGACAACAACCCAGGGCTGGTCTGGAGTTCCACCACCTACAAAGGACATTTTTACCTCTGTTTCACTTCCAGATACATGATACGGAATTTACAGTTTCTACAACTGACAATAAGTAAACACAAGTGTGAGGAGCAAATCGAATCTGCTTCATAAAGTGGATTTCCAGGCAAATTCTTTTTTCACATTCTGTAGCTGTCCATGGCCCAGCTCAGGCCAGAGGAGCAGAAGTTCTGAAGCCCTCACTAAGAGGTCTAATCACACTTGAAAGCAAACAGAGACAGAAGCCCAGGAGGGAATTGCAGCCTCTCAGCTCTAGCAATGAGTCCTTTTTGCTGGAAGGCACTTCGGTATCACCACTGCTGCTACATCAGAGAGGAAAATTTTCTAAGAATGTGTGCAAACAACGCTAAACTACACCATTCCTATCCCTACCTGCCTCTTTGATTCTTTCTGTAAACAAGACAGAAAATAACTCGATGTTAGTTTTAAAAAATTGTTTGTTAGAAGAGGTTTCCAAACAAACTTCCATTTTATTGAAAGTTACCTATGAGGAGAGCTCAGAATAATTCCAGATTACGAGCTGATGAATTCACACAGCATTTGTTTCTCAGGAGGAGAAAGGACAACAGGTTTAGGGATCAACACACAAACCCTGGATTTCCAGCGCCAATCCGTGTCTGTAGCTGTCTTTAAACCTCGGGACAGTAGATGGCACCAGAACCCCGCCGCAGAGCGCGCGAATCCTGATGGACTCCGGTACAAATTCCAGCATTACTTTATTGAATTTATTACCACCCCCATGTGGTGACAGCCCTGACATTTTCTATTGTTCATTTGAGAATTTTCTGCACCATCTTGGCAGCGTCAGTTTTTAGCAGGTGTAATAAAACTCAAGAAATATCATCCAGCAACCAGCATTCCACTTTCTAGAAGCGATGGTGCCTCCCATTCCAGCTTCCTCCTGGAACACTGCGCTGGGAAGACAGGAGAATTGCAAAAAATCCTCTTGTTCCTACATCACTTTTCATTGAAAGTGTCCTGATACACGTCCCAAAACAATAATGAGCTTAAAATGCGAAGACATTTTACATTTTTGAGATATATGCTGTTTGAAAGGTACCAGTAATGTTTTAGAAAAGATAAGGTCAACATAATTAGCAGTTCCAATACCCCTAATTTGAATTTTTTGGAAGATCCTGAACAGGTAGAAATGCAAAGGGATCAGATACCAGGCTGGGAGCCCATGAGGGACTCTGCATACACAGAGGACAGCTTGAAAAACCAAACCCACACAACACTGTTGGTATTAAGGAGATCAAGTCACACTGGGACATCAATATGTAATGGAAACCACAAGGACACCACAATGAGCAGAATCATCCCCACCTTCTGGAGATGGACACCCGAAAAAGGTGAATCACCAGTGGAGAACACCGAGCCTGCTCTCCCAAATCCCTGCCCAGCAGCACAGAACTGCTGCTCAAGGCACTGCTGATGCTGAAAATAAAGATCCAGCAGATTGTGGATGAGGTTTTAAGCCCCATGAGCAGCTGCAGGGTTCATGGCCACAGAAAGGGTGAGGGGAGCTGTTTTAGCTGAGGAGAAATAAAGAAATAAAGGCCACTGGTGCTGCAGTGTCGTGCCAAGCCACCATCACAGCACCCAATACTCTGACCTCTTCCTTAAGTAATGAATTATGTAAACTTGCTTTGCCTGAGCCCAGTTTAAGTTTCCTCTCTTGACAGTTCAGAGTCCCTGAGTGAATCATAGAATCAGGGAATGTCCTGAATGGGAAGGGACCCTCAAGGATCACCCAATCCAACTCCTGGCCCTGCACAGACACCCCAACAATCCCCCCTGTGCATCCCTGGGAGTGGTGTCCAAACTCTCCTGGAGCTCTGGGGCCGTGCCCGTTCCCTGGGGAGCCTGGGCAGTGCCAGCACCCTCTGCCTCTCAGCAGAAGCTCCAGGTCTGGCCCTGGCAGCCTGTCCCTGCAGAGCCCCCGCTCCAGAGGGGCTCCAGCTGGGATGCTGGCACGGGCAACAGGCTCACATCCTGCCTGCCACCTCCCCACCGCTCAGCTCAGACGACAGATCCCACACTGGGCCTCCAAGCCAAGTTCTAAAAGGTTTTACTGAGCTGTGATGAGTGGTGTCTTCAGCTCTGTGACAAAAGGCAGACAGAGATGAGGGGGAAGAAGGATCTGTCTCCAGGCTTGACAAACAGGCACCTCTCCAGCCTGGCTTCAGGGATACAGTTTATGAACAAGTGACACCCCCACTTACATCTCTGTTCATTTCTCTTTATTTCCTAGAACCAGAGTTAAAATTGCAGAGCTGTGCTCAGATGTTCTCACCAGGAGCTCCATCTCCTCGCCCCTCGTTGCTGATAAAGCCCCTTTTCATCGCTGAGCACAGCAGCAGGCCAAGAACAGCAGGGCCTCTTTTCCTGGCTGCACGGCTCCAGTGGGAGAGCTGCGTTTGCCTTGCCCATGGAGAGCTCAGGAAAGCTTAAGAAAACAACCCACGAGGACAGTGCAAATGGGAACCTTTGAGCTGTGTTAAAGCCACGATTCCTCTGCAGGGCAAGGTCACAAAACAAGACCACAAATCCATTTGGTGCTTTTCACAGCCAGCACAGGCATTTTAGTGCTGAGGTGGAACATGTAGAACAGCAGTGCTGTTCCTTGATAAAAAAAAGTTCTTTAATAAAAGGAACCCCAGGCTCCACTCCCCCCAGGGTCAAACCTTGTTTTGTCTCTCATGGCAATCACATCAGCTTGTGCTGCAACAAAACATTTCCCTGCAACAGTTCCATTTGAACCATTTCTGTATCAATGCCACAGAATCGTGGAATATTCAGAGTGGGAAGGGACCCCCCAGGTTCATCCAGTCCCACCCCTGTTCCTGCCCAGACCCCCCAACAATCCCACCCTGTGCATCCCTGGAGTGCTGTACAAACTCTCCTGGAGCTCTGGCAGCCTCGGGGCTGTGCCCATTCCCTGGGGAGCCTGGGCAGTGCCAGCACCTCTGGGGGAAGAACCTTTCCCTGAGATTCATCCCAAATCCCCGTGGCTCAGCTCCAGCCCTTCCCTGGGTCCTGTCCCTGTCACAGGGAGCAGAGATCAGAGCTGCCCCAGTCAGCCTCCCCTCAGTCCCCTCTCTCCAGTAGCTCAGCAGCCAAAAAGCAATTCACAATATTTAATCCTTGTGGGTTATTTTGAGGAGGAACATCAGCTTTCATGACAAGTTTTTATTACCTCATTAAAACATCAATTCATAATGAGAAAATAAAAGTCAGTGAGTCACAGAATATAAATAATTTTAAGTGAGAGAAAGTCTTCTCTAGGAAAATAGTCCACTAAGGCAAGAAAAAAGCTTTTACTTTGTTTTATTTTTAGGGAAAGCAGTTGAAAAGAAAGGCTCTTAAAGTCCAGACAAGGTATATTCACATGCAGTTGCTCCTGGAAAATACACTGCAGAAATGGGAACACTGACACAGAAATCACCACCAGAGAGCACTCACATTTAGGATTTCCCGCACCTGACAAACATTCCAGTCAAAAATAAAACTGTTCTTACCGAGGAAATGATGCAACTTCAAATGCACTCAGTACAAATAAAGCAAAGTTAGTTGGCAAGACTTGGAACCCACACTCCCAAACAACATCTGCAGAACTGGACCGTTACACAGAGACGCTCCACCAGGCCACCCCGCTCGAGCACTCACATCACACAGGGAATTCCTAATTAATCACTGACATGTAACTCCTCTGCTCCAGAAGCCAAAGAGCCCTTGGGGGAGCGCTGGCAACCCTGAACACTGGGCAAACAGCTCCTCACTAACCTACTTTGCACTCCATGCCCATCTGTCCAACATCTGAGGGACAGAGCACCTGCTGCAGAAACACAGCAGCTCACCAGTTTGTTGTTCCTTTAGGAGAGCTGAAGTGTAGGTATTGGTATTCTGGACCATTTTCTACTGGAAAAAGCCCTTCTCTGGTGCTGAACTGCTCCATTCTCAGCACAGCTCGCAGACTGGCAGCACATTCTGCTTTACAGGGACACCAAAGCTTTACCCAGTAGCAGGTGCTCCCTGAAGCTCCTCCTGATGTTCCACAGGTCCCCCAGGACAGTCAGTCCTGCTCAGTCAGTCCCAGCACAGCCACCCACTGAGATGGGCTTTCAGTCTGGCTGTGCAGCAGTGCCTTAAAGGAAAGGAAATGTTAAAGAAAAGCAAAAAATTCAGAATCAGGAATGCTACAGCTGCCTCAGCTATGCGAGTCACAGCAAACCTAGTCCCACTGAAGAGAATCAAAACTGGTGGTTTCAAACTATTCTCTATTTCCAGCTTATTTGTGAACTCCAAAGCACAAAGTGAAATATTGAGTATGAGCACACAGCTTTTTCTTCCTCCTCTGTGCATGGGAAGAATGATCCAGGAGCTGCACACCTCTACTGTGTGGAGCAGGGACAAATCCTTTTCCTGTTGTAAATACCTCACATGGTTTGGGTTACTCTCCCAAATGAGGTAACAACCCTCAGTATATAACATTAAAAGTCCATGCTGTAGGCTTTGAGTCCATTCTCTTTGCAAACCTGCATGGAAACATTTAATTAAAACTTGTGTTCATGAAGAGGTGCTCATGGGCAGCCAAGGACGGGCCTTTAGGATGTGTTCGCTAAAGAAGGGAATTCAAGCAGACTTCTGGCAGTGAAACCCTATTTACCTGGTTTGTAAGTGCAAGAATGAGTAGCCAGCACTCACCCAGGGGAACAGCCCCATTCTCCTCGTGCCTTGGGAAGCGAGTGACTTTCCTAAAGCAAAGTTCACTCTGTGCCTCAGGTACTTGGGCCTTTTCTATGTGATACCAGCTCTCTCTACTGAGCATTCAGTGCTGCTGAAAGACTTTATTTTATGTAAATCTCAAAATAAACTGAGCTGCCAAGCAGGACTTCAAGTCTTTCAGTAAATTGTTCATAATTGTTTCACAGCAAATCGGCCTCTCACAAGAGCACTCAGATAAACAGGATTTGCGTTGGCAGAACTATGGCTAAAATATTCCTGCTGCTCTTGGAAAAACAGACCAAAAAACTGTCCAGTCAATATAACTTCCCTGCACCAGGAAAACGATCCAAGTCTGTCCTGATCATGAATATGCATGTCTACAATATTCAAAATATGCATGTCTACAGGCTCTGATCCACCCTGAAGGCCAGAAGAACTGCAATTAAATTCACGTTGGGTGCAGGTGAGAGTTTTGCTTGCAGCTGGCCTGCATGGGCTCGGTGTTCAGATGCTGCCAGTTGAACAAAATAGGAAATGCCATTTGGAGCGTGTTCTGCACCACTCCTTTCCTGTATGGAGGGAGCAGACAGGGCAGGGTGAGGAATACTCCGTTCATCTGCAGCCTCCAGCCAGCTTGGAAATTAGGTTAAAAGAGTTCTTTGTAATGATGTCACTTTTTTCTAAATAAAATTAGCAAACTACGAGTGACCACCGCCACATCTTTCTCAACAAACCAAGGTTTAAGGAAATTGTCTGTAATTTGATGGGGCTGATTCAGCTCCAGCTCAGCTGACCCTTGAGTTATCCAGCAGCTCTGCAAACCCACTGGGTAAGGTCAGGGGAAGGAAAGTGGGAGATGGATGCTAAGCCAGCTCTAATGAACACTGAATAAAGTCTAAAACTGGGAGATGTAGGAAGAGGAATAATATTAAAATCCTTCTCCTTAAAGTGCTAACCTTGCACTGAAAAAATGCCAAACCACTAAACACAGGAGTCACTGAACTTTAATTTCTATTTGCGTCAGACTGGCCGAGCTCTCTGTGCAGCAGGGGAGCCCTGCACGCTCCTTTCCCAGCTCTGGAGCACAGCAGAAGGCACAAGCAGGCTCGAGATAGATAAGGAGTCAAAGGGAAGTTCTTTGAAAAGCCTCCACAATGCTTTGCGGTTTATTCCAACCCGCCTGGGAGGAACTGGCTGCCAGCACAGGTAGAGGGAAGCACTTTGCTCATTGTGTGCAGAGCAGTAAAACACTCCCAGTGTCCACGTGAAAATCTGCCTGGGACATGGTAAAAGCCCAGGGCAGTAACCACACTGCTGTGCTCTGGGCAGGACGGTGCCCTGAGTGCTGTCCTGAGGGGGAATGACCCTGGGATCCCAGATCTAACCAGGAAAGAGCAGAACAGCTTTGGGATAGCAGCAAATAAGAGGCTGCTATCTGCCCACAATCTTTAACTTTTTACCTGACAAATAAAAGCACATAACCTCTAAAGGGCCAGTGAAAACCAAAAGAAAGCTCAGCAGTCAGGAAGGTTCTCCTCTCTGCTCCTGTCACACCCCGAGCCAGCTGGGGCACTGAGCCTGTCACCAGAACTCATTGAAATGCATGAGACTCACAAAACTATGGAGCAGGAGGAAAAGGTGGAAGTGATCACCTATCACCTAACCCGGAGATGAGAATCATCCTGCCAGGCAGCTGGAAGAAAATACCAAACAAAACACAACACAGGCCCATACAAAGAACATGGGAATGGAGGACTTGGCCAACACAGGCTGGAGAGGGAAAACTGCAGAGCAGTTCAGTGGCAGCTGCAAGGACCACGGAGTCCTGTTGGATATGGCTGATCTTATTTTATGGATGTATTTAGAAGGCTTGGCTTCCTGCACTGACCAACAACTGACTTCACGGTCCATTGTGTTCCTTCCACTCTGATGTTACAGCACTCAGGTACTTAATAAGGACATTTTACTTTCACTCACCCCCTCTTTCCAAACCCCATGTCCATATTAACTGGAAGCTGCCACATCACAATTATCGTAGCCTTCAGTTTTGGGAATTCAGCTTTGCACGTTGGACTGTTGTACACCCTTGTGTTAAAGGATTTGCTACCTTCAGGCATTTCAGGGGACAAAACTGCAAAAACAGCTGCTCAAAAGGCACAGATAGATTTGAACCATGAGGAAGGTCCTGCCTGACTTCCTCACCTTGGTTCAGTGAGGTGTGAATTCTGCAACTGTGGCTTTGTCCCAGTGATGTCCAGGAAAGGTGATGCTTCTAAATAACCTTCTTGTGAGGGATGCTGGAAGGGCTATAAAATCCTTCAACCCAGCAGAAAGATCCAGAAACATGCAGAAGAACAAAGCCCATGACTGAACCCCTGTTCCTTGTTCCCAACTCTCTCAGGAAACAACAATCACTCACAAATAACATCACCTGGAACTGCATCAGCCCCTGCACTGATGATTTGCAACCTTATTTTCTAAGCCATGTTCTAACACACACCTGGTGTGACATTTTCCCAACTCTGTCCACACTCTGGCTGAACTGGGGAAGGAGTGTTTGGTTTTAAACTGTCTGGTTTAGAGGGGATGAAGGGGAAACTCTGACAGGTCTTCAGGTGTGGGAAGGATCGAGCTGTGGAGAAAGGGAGGGATAAGCCATGGTGGGCAGGTGAAGGAAGAATGGATTTGGCTGGTCAGGAGGGCACTGCATGAAGCCCTGGACAGATTCAGCCCCTTCTCTTCCTGCTGTCCCTTGAACCCTTGGAGTGTTGCTCAATTAACAGAACCTTGTGATAACTACACCTCTTCTCACTCCACAAACCCCAGTGCCAAGGTACAGTCCCAGGATTCCACAGGTTTTCTTTGGAAATGCCTGGAGACCCCTTTAGCAGTCAGCTGGCTGGGAGCTGCTGATGTTCAGCTGCTTCATTGTTCTGCTGGGAAGGAATATTCTGATTTGTTCAGCTCGTGGCCACTGCTGATCCATGGATGCTACTGGAGCCCCTGAATGCAGCATTGTTTGGGACAGGGCTCAGAAAACCCAAGAGTCATCTTGCAGCATTAAGATACAGAACCCCATCTGCCAGCACTCCCAAAGAATGGCTCTATGCTCTGGTAACGTTACATCTAAAATAAAACTAGGTGCTTTATGTATACAAATACTGGCTATGCAAAAGGGGCAAAAATAATCATGAGAAACATGCAAATAATGACTCGTGTTTCTGCATCGTTAAGCTTCCTTTGGAGTTGTTGCAGTGATCTGCACTGCTGCTCCCAAACCAAACAGTGACAGTCATTACACAGGCCTGTGTGCTGCCTGGCTGTGACACTGGGCTGTGACATCAGGCTGTGCCACTGGGCAGTGACACTGGGCTGTGAGTGACACTGGGCTTTGAGTGCCACTGGGCTGTGACATCAGGCTGTGACACTGGGCTTTGACATCAGGCTGTGACACTGAGCAGTGACACTGGGCTGTGACACTGGGCTGTGAGTGCCACTGGGCTGTGACACTGGGCTGTGACACTGGGCTGTGAGTGCCACNGCTGTGAGTGACACTGGGCTGTGCCATCAGGCTGTGACACTGGGCTGTGAGTGACACTGAGCAGTGCCACTGGGCTGTGAGTGCCACTGGGCTGTGAGTGACACTGGGCTGTGCCATCAGGCTGTGACACTGAGCAGTGACACTGGGCTGTGACACTGGGCAGTGACACTGGGCAGTGAGTGACACTGGGCTGTGAGTGACACCGGGCTTCTCCAGGCACGCTGGCTTTTACAGCACGTGGTGGTGACTCAGCTCCGTGGTTTGGCCCACAAGCTGTCCCAGCCCTTCCAGCGCCAGCCAAGGGCTCTGGTGGACAAACCACGGAGTCTCCAAGCAGCAGATGAGGACATTCCACCTCCAGATGCCCATCCTGCCCCTCTGTCAAAGATTCCCTTCTGCCACGTCTGCTGCAGGGACAATGAGGGACAGCTGGGACCTCAGCCACCCCAGATTGCCACTGACTCCTTTCAGACACCAACGGCCCCAGCCAGAGCACCTGGACAAGCAGTGGAGGGGAAAATTAAGTTTGCAAATCACAAAGCAAATACGTTTCAACAATATGTCCATGAACTGCTCAGGCTGAAAGGACGTGCTCTCTTAAAATCAGGGCTAGTCAGGAAAAGATTCTCAGTTTGGATATAGATTTGGCTCAGATTTGTTCTTTCTTTCAAGTATTTTCTGTTTTGTACTGGAAAAGCTTCATGTCCCTAATGGAGATCTGAACAGAACTGCACCCCTCTTCTCCATCTCTCAGTCTCTCCCATCACCAAGAATGGAGCAGGAGGTGCCCTGGAAGACAAAAGCTCAGGCTCTGTAGGGGACCAGATATATCAGTGTGAAAAGGCCACACAAGGTTTGTTCTTCCAATTAAAGTGCAACTAATATTTCACAGAAAGTTTGGGTGGGAAACAAAGAGGGTTTTTTGCACAACCAAGTGCAGTGGGTTCACTTAAATTCATGATTGTGACTGAGCTGGCAGATTCAGTGTCAGGATCTTTCTCCCTCTCACTGAAAGTCAGTTTCAAAAAGGGAACAAAAGAAGGAACAACTCAGGGAATGCTTCAAACACCTTTGTGGGTATGGAAGTGCAGGGCAGAACTGGCAAGATAAGCAAATGGATTTGCACAGTGGCCTGAAGTACCTCACTTTACATTCTGTGAATGGAAAAGCAGCTGAGCAGCAGAAGAGCTGCTATTTATGCATTCATCATCCACTGCAAAAGGAGTGAATTCCTAAATGGCAACTGTACACAGATAACCCAGGGGAACGTTAGCAAGATGGAAAAGGACTTAAAAGGTTTGATTAGTAAAACAGATTACTTGATTTACATGCTGCTTGCTTTATTGGTTCAAATTATCACCGGAAAGATTGGGTTTATTTACTTCCCCTACATTAGACATATTTTTTTCTATCAAAGACACCTCCTACTCAGAAGCTGAAAGGTTATCCAAGTAATAATAATGAGAGACAGCACAAATACCACACAAATCAGAATTAACATGCAGATAACCTGAAAAGCATCTTCAGTTTATCTGCCACAAGACAAGCTGGCTTTGACCACATCATCAAATTTTTAATCCTAGGCCAGCGGAATTCGGAGACCTGTGAAATTATTTACAACAGGATCTTTTGAAGGACAAATCAGTCAGAGGATCCAGGCAGGCTTTTACTTCTGTGAGGTAGCAATCGCCAGGTGATGAGCATTAGTTATTGACAATCTGCAAAAGTCAGATCAGCACCACAATTTATCAAAAAGTTTAAAAAATATGTTTTCAGCCACTGATTATTTAGTGAAAGCACTGATTTATCCTGGGGTGGCGGTGAAGTGACACTCAGCTTTGGCAGCACGGGGTGAAGCTGCTGTTCCTGCCCGGGGCGGTCTCACCGTGCCCGCACAGTCCCGGAGCAGCGGCAGAGCCCTGGTTCCTCCCCAGGTGCTCTCAAACCGCCGCAGCCAAGCTCTGACACACGCGGGCAGCTTCAGCTGACAGCTCAACACACCTGAGGTCTCCAGGAAGAGCACATGGGTTTTCCAGTTAATTTTGCTATCAGCTTTATTTAGATTTTTTTTTTTGATGAAATTAGCCTAATTAACAGTTTAGAGCTGACACATCCTCCTCCAAACACAGCTACCTCCCTCTCTCCTTCCCTCCCCTGAGCAATTAGCTGCTGAGCCCTCACAGAACGCCATGAAACACCAAAAAATCTTGGAATCAACAAGTCTGGCGGTCACAAACTGTTAATCTCTTTACGCCTTTTATAAACAGAGAAAATAATCTATTAGGTGGGAAACATTTTCTAGTTATTTTCTATGTTTTTTTAAAAGATGAGTGGTTTGAGTTACTCTTCTCACATTTATCCCTGCTTCACAAAAGATGAATGGATATCTCACCCATACTCATATGGTTGGAATAATCAAGATGTTCTTGAATTACCAGTAAGTATAAACACAGGAATGGTCACTATCAGCTCCGCACACACTCAGTGCTCAGCGCAGCAGATGAGGGGAGTGGCTCTACTGCCAGTTTTCCAAGGACTTCTGGAAACAATGGAGTGCTCCAGGTTCCTCAGAATATTTTGCTGTGTCAGTAGCTCTGACAATCCAGACATTCAGGTGGCAATCCACAGCAGAATACAACTGCCAACCATTATCTATCAGCACACACATCATGATATCCATGAGCAGCAAAGCTGCCACCCTCACCTCAAAGCAGCCTTCGGTGAACTTCAGAAATTCTGTTCTGGATGCAAGAATTTGAACCCACAATATGCACAACTCATTACCTGTGTGTTAGATATTGTATAAAATGTAATGCAACAGTCGCTAATACACGGCTCTCTCACACGTCCCAGTCCTCAAGGATTACAGAACTTTCATGCTCTTTTTATTTAATGTGCCATGGCTTTAAGGTAAAGAAGGGCAGGGTTAGATGGGATACAGGAGGAAATTCCTCCCTGGGAGGGTGTGAGGCCCTGGCCCAGGGTGCCCAGAGCAGCTGTGGCTGCCCCTGGATCCCTGGCAGTGCCCAAGGCCTGGACAAGGTTTGGAGCAGCCTGGGACAGTGGAAGGTGCCCCTGCCCATGGCAGGGGTGGCACTGGGTGGGCTTCAAGGTGCCTTCCAGCCCAAACCATCCTGTGATTCCATGATTCTTTATTTATATGTATGTAAAATTAACTTCAAAGGTTTACATTCACACAAGGCTCCTCCTAACAAATGTTGCCCACACTCTTCTGACTGAATCTGAGGAATAAAATGGTCACTTAGACAATCCAGTCAGAAAATGCATCTACAGCTTGGATCCAATGGCATGGCCCGATGGACTTGCAGATAAAGACAGGGTTCAAGTGTTTCAGTCACGACGACACTTTCATGCAGTGCCAATAAAATTACTACAAATCCTGGTTTTGTCAAAAGGAGAGTGGAATGTATTTGTGAAATGACTCTTTTCCTCCTAAATATATTCAAGAGAGACTTACAGGAAAAGAAATAAAGCTCAGTTATTTCCTGTTCACATCTCTGTCCTTTGGGCAGGAGAACAAAGGAATTTGACACTTCATATCTACACTCATCTTAAACACCATTCTTTGGCCTTTAGCTGGGTACAGAGTGGCAGGGACAGTTAAGGAAATGCTCCTACATATAGAAAATCAGCTGCTTTGATAAGCTGCACAGGTCATTATGCTGATAAGGACAGTTACTATCACCTAATCTACACTTCTGTCAAAGTCCTAGGTCAGAGGAGGTAAAACTGTCCCTCCTCCTTCTCTCTCATGCAAGCAGGAGTTGTCTCTTGAAGGTATTTGCTTGAGGAGTGAAATGTCTGTTTCAGTCCTAAAATAATCGCAGCTCAGCAGTGGAAATGCCAACAGTTCCAGGAAATGGGCCATGCAAAAACCCTCCTAAACTGTCCAGTAACCTGAGACAAGAAAAATCCTTCCCTTAGTCCAGATCTGTTGATGTAACCTCAAGCAAGACAGACCAGGGATCCAAAACAGTTTAACACCACCCGAAGAGGACTCTGGAAATATCTCATCTGGGCTGTGGCTCATCCAGCTCTGGAGAAGAGAACAACAGATCCTCACTAGCCAAGGATGAAGGAATCCTGTGTGGCCTCTGCAAGCACGGAGTGGGAGCCCCAGGACACAGCGTCAGTCTGTCCAAACAAACAAACAACCCACCTGTGCACCCAGGCAGCAAGGAAAGCTCACCATTTCCCTTCTCCCACCCAGTGCTGCTTCACTAGTGTTAGGCCTTAAATTCTTTCTCCTTCCCTTTTTTTGGTGGGGATATGGGGAGGGAGCAGAAGTGGGCAGAGAAGGAAGGCTGGGGGAGAGGAGATAACAGACACAGTGTAATTCCATCAGCTCAGGTTTTGGGGGTTTGCACTTTTAGTTTATTAATTCAGACTTGATTTACTGTCCTCCACAAACCACTCGTAGCTTTACACCCCATTAACCATGTCCATTTCTCCTCATTTATCCTGTATTAAAATACAGAGACACAAACCTGTTCATAGTTATTATAACAAAACCCGATTGTATCTTATAAAGTCACACCAACATTTCCTCTGCTTTTTTGACTGCATCTCCTCCCACAGCATCCAGGCACCTGATGCAGCTCCATGAGCTGAAGCCTGATGTCACACAGCTCCTGTGCTGTCCTCTCATCACCCTCTGCACTGATCCGTGACCCTGCCATTCACAGCCCATTACTCAGCTGGAAATGAACGGCTCAGCGTTCTGGATAATTGGGTTGCATCTGCTGAGATCCAGCATCTTCGGCAGAGGCACCACCTCCCCCGCCGGGCACCGCTAGGTTGGGAACCTTGTTTTTACAAAAGCTACCTCAGCTTTGTGATCGCTGCAGGAGGTTCCTGCTCCCCCCACAAGCCCAGTGTCCTCACTAGCCCCTGGCCCAGCAGAGGTCTCAGCAGCCACTGGCCAGCACCTGCAGCAGTCCTGGACAGGGATCTGTTGGAGAGCTCTGTTCACAGCCCCAGAGCTCTCCAACACCCACACGGTACCTGGGCCGGCCAGGTTACATCTCTTCCATTTGAGCAGCCCTGCAGGCCAAAGCTGGTTTACCAAACCAGTGAAGTCCCTGCATTGCCAGCTGCCAGCCCTGCCCCTGGCTCACCAGCCACAAACCTTCCCTGGGACACCTGCATTCAGGCAGCTGAAGTGTTGGGGTTGATCATCAGCTGCACCGACCAGGTTTCCACCGAGTGGATAAAGAGATTTTAACACCAGTAACTCCTGTACGGTGCCCACAGTGCAGAAGTGGGGATCACCTCCTGACAGATCCCTGCAGCCTCTTCCCCAAGGTTCCTGCTCAGGGAATGTGGTGGCAAAAGGCCAAAATCTCTCTGCGTAGAGCCCACTCAGCTCCACGGGCTGAGGAAGCAGCATGGACACATTATCCCAGCTCCACACCCAGGCTGCTGTGCCCTGCCAGGACCCAGCTGCCTCTGAATGGAGCTCACGTGCACTTTTATCAGCGCTGTGTTAATCTGCAACCAGATCACCCACTCCAGGGCAGCTGAGGATTAAATGTACAGGAAATAAACCAGATATTACTACAACTAAACATTAACTTGCTGCTGCTGGACTATCTTGTTTTAAACCCCTCATCTTCCTCTGTAAGTCATGAGAGGGTGCTGACACCCAGGTGTTATGAGAACATAAAGCACTATTTCAGTTTCAAACACTGTAATGAGACACACAACATAAACCATTACTCCATGAACCAAGGGGACTGGCAGAAATCTGGGATCCTCTTTGATCAGTTATTGCCTCCTCACATACAGATCACTGCTTCCAAACACGGGCAGGACACAATATCCCTGGTTTAACAGGGTTCAGATTGTTTTGCTCCTAAAGTCCTTCCTGATCACCAGTTTGAGCCCTGTTTCCAAAGAGACCTGGGAGAACAGGTATCAAAGATGCTCTGGGATGAGCAGCAAGGTGAGAGTGCCCTGGCTGTGCAACATTTGTGTCTCCAAAGGTATCAGACAGTCCTTCCTTCTGTTCCCAGCAGCCTCCATAAGGAAGAGCCCCCAGTGCTCATACAGCACTCCATAAAACACTGACCAGCTGCTGACACACAGCCCAGCACACAGCATATGGCACGTGCAGAAACCACGGAGTGTGGGACTGCTTCTTTAAACACAGCCTCCTGCTGCACCTTCCCCACAGCATCGACTGGCTGTAAATGTGTAATTACAAGGCAAAGGGCACGTGGGAGGTTTTCATCACTGCCTGATCAGATATAAGCAGCGTATAACAAAACAAAGGCATCAGTATTTTAAAAGCTTCCAAACTACAGCACCACATTGGCCAAGCAGCAGGGCCCATTTTCAAATTACAGCTCGTTGGGCGATAATTACATCAACACCACTGCAATTACTGAGGCTGTGATTGTCCCAGTTTGATCAGGGACAGCAGTGTGCTCTGCAGCTCAGTGCTATTACACAGGTTCTGCAACTGGAAAAGTGACCTGCAGAAATAATCCAAAATTCACAAGGGACCAATCCCTCACAGTCAAGTTGAAAGGATTGTCAAAACATCTAACCAGACTAAAGAACCGTTATTAAAGCAATGGTATCAGCCCAGTAACCTACATTAGCAGATTGGAGCCCTTTACAAGCCATTGCTCATTCATAATAGCACTTTTATTGCTGCTTCTTGAACCCTGAATTGGTTCGTGGCCCCCTCATGTTCCTGCTGCTCCCTCACATTGTGCCCAAGTTTAATTAAAAGGGAAAAAAAAAAAGAGGGAAAATGGTTAAAGACAACTGTCTTCACACCACAGCGGGCAGCAATGAAGAGAGAAGTCCAGCTAGGCCACAGTTTTAGGCACAGTCAGGCAGAATTTGGGCCACGGTTTGTGGCACCCCAGCAGAGGGAACCACCGGCCCTCTGAAGGCACGGGAAGGGCAGTTAGGGAGCACCAGGACAGGTTATTTATTAGCTGTGACACAGGGCCAGCCAGGCCAGCAAGAGGCATTTCTGGCAGCACCCGTCGCTCTGGGATCAAGGTATTATTTCAGCTATTGACACATCAGTCAGGGAGGCATCCAAACAAGGCCTGTTTCAAACGGAGAGGTCTGACACGGCAGCAGGACACAAGGTGCTGGCACTCCCGGGCAGAGCTGCAATTAGAGCAGCGCCTCCCTCACAGCTGGCATTCACAGAATCACAACAAAAACCAGGACATTGAGAGCACAAGCATCCTGAATAGATCTGAAGGAAATGAAGGCAATAAAAATAACTGTAAACCGGGTTCAGTGACTTGTGACTACAAAACCCTCCAGCAGAAAGACCTGCACCTCTCTCCACTGCAAAACAAGTGTCAGGCTGGTACCTTCAGTAAAGGGATGTGACTTTAAAAATTAGCCCCTCAGCCACTTTGGCCAAGGTGGTCTGTCAGCAGTCACTGGCTTAGTTCATCCCTTTAATACCTGCTAAATCAGTAGGAAATACATGGCAAGTATTTAGACCTTGTAATACTAATCTGAGCTTTCCCAAGATGAGAGCTGATGCCACTTCTCAGAGTCATAAAAGCTTTAGACAGGAAAACCACTTTAAAGCAAGTTAATTCCTGCACTGCTGATAACATTCCCTACGTTCACACAGGTACTGAACTGGAACGCAGGACTGTTGTTAGCTGTTAGGACAGAGGGATCTTTGTGCCAGGGCATCCCCAGGACTGCTCCTGCCAGGAGAGCCAGGGAGGAAGGTGCAAGAGCAGGAGGGGTTGTCTGAGAGAAGCTGCAGGGAGAGCAGCACTGAGCCCCAGGACCATCGCTGTTCACTGCTAAGGATGTGAATGCTGGAGAACTCAGAGGAAACAAGTTTATGCTCAACACAGTAGTGAAACATCATGAGAACAGTGCACCTAAATCATAAAACGGCACAGGAGGAGGAAAAGGAAGCGAGTTTCCAAAACAGGATTAGACACTAAAGTGAAACTCGGAATCGGGCTGACAAGCACAGGCCAAAGCTCCTGATAAAATCAAGCTCCTGCCAAGCTCTGTTGTCCCAGTATTGCATGTTTGAGAAAGAGGGACAGAACGACCCAACAGGGACCTGCCTCCTCCAGAGCCTGAGCAGGGCGTGAGCAGGGCACCATTCCTGTGTCCCCTGTCACTGTGCTCAGGGTGTCCCTGCTCTGCCCCACACAGCTCCTCAGCCCAAGGGCTGCTGCTGCCACCTCTGAGAGCAGCCCAGTTAGGATAATGGGTTGTGTGAAGTCTTGGATGACATGCAAGAAGGCAATTTACAATCAGAAAACAAACACTGAAAATTCTGATTCTATCTCAGCCTTCCCCCCCACAATAATATCCAATGGCTCAAGGATTCCCTAAATGGAAATGCAACTAATACAAGGCTTAAAGGTCATCTCAATGGAAAGCTGTGTGCAACAGAACGTGGCCTGTCGATTCCACACACGTTATTCCAGACTGCCTCCACTGACTCCATCTAGGGCAAAGGAAAAAAAAACCCAAGGAAAGTAAAGTAGCTGATTAAAGGGAATTTAAGGAGGTTCCTAACAATTCTTTTCAATATCAGGAAAACAGATTTACAAACACCTCAGCTGTGGCTACCGTGCCAGCAGAACCAGAGCCCTTGATTCTCTGGACACAGCTCTGGTCAGACCCAGACAAAAAGGGTGGCAAAGCCGAGACATTCCCCAGGGGGCTCTGAGTCAGCCCTGCCTGTGGCACCTCTTGGAGCACGTCCATGAGAGGAGGAGTTGCATGGGAGTTACCAGCTGCAGCCACAAAGCCGTTCAGAAAACATGAAAAGAGGTTTTCCTGGTTGTTTTCTATTTCCCTGTTTGCACTGAGCACAGTCACAGGCACCTGGAGGGGAATGGGACACAGACACCAAGGAGTCAGAGCCTTTATGGCCACACCTCACCTGTTTCACTGGGAATGGTGCTGCCACAACACAGCCCACAGCCAGCCTTACACTGTTCCCTTGCTGAAATCATTACTTTGAGACCAAATAATTACATCTTACATAATGTGGCCACAAGCCAAACTAACAAAAGCTTTCTGAGGAAATCAACATGCCTGAAATTAGACTTGCTTTAAGATTTTAAGTAAACTGAATGAACTCTTAAGCCATGGCAGTCTCTGGGCTGTGTCAGACGTGTGTTGTGCCTTCATACTCTATTAAAATCAAGGAACAGTGTCTGCCAGCTGGTTCTCTGCACTAGGAGCCGCAGCCACCATGTGCAGCCATAAAATGTGACTTGGAAAATTATGTACAGATGGGCCTAGAAGTTTAGCATTTATAAGTTCTCTTGATAGCCTGCATTTGCTATAGATAAAAGCAAATCACAATCTTTTCAAAAATATCCTTTGCTTGAATTACTCAGAAAACCACCTTAGAGTCAACATCAATTCAGTACAAGAGCAGTGACGAGCTGAAGCACAGACAGGCCAAAAGGAAATCAAACTACTCAGGAAAATGGAATTACATCCTGCCAGACTAACAGCTCGTCTGTGTGCAGAGAGATTGACTGTCTCAAATCTGTGCCGTTGGGTTTTTTAAAGGCAAACACCAGCTCAGGGTTTTTGGTGGTGTGCAGTTCCTGCCCGCTGATGCCTTTGCTTTAGCACAGCGTTGGAAGCAAACAACACCTGGTACCACTTCTGCTGGTAAAGAGAGAATTAATTTAAGAATTAAGAACACCCCCATAACCACAACCCGTGCAGGCCACAGACATCTTGAGCAATAGCAACATGATAAAAACAGACATTTTCAGTCCTACTAAGCATTGCAATCTGAAAGAGAAGCTGAAAGTTTTCTAGCACATAAAATTTAGGTTTGGGTATGTACTTTCTGCTGAGAACAGAGCCTCAGTAAAATAAACAAACTTCCATGAAATTTATGGGTACACAAACAAAACTTGTGTTGGCCAACAAGGAGATTAAAGAAGAAAAATTCCAGCAAACTATTCCTCAAGTCAAAATGCTGAGAATTCGGAGATTTTGGATAACAAATAGTTCACATATTGAGTGTTTTTAAAAATTTCAGAGTAATCAATTCTCCTTTATCACTGGCTTATCAAGGATCTTTTCAAGGTGGCTTATTGTCTCACTAAATCTAAAACCCAATCTGAATGCAGGGCACTCCTAAAGAACTCTCTCAGATGAGCCAGTTACTTACTCGCCTTCAGAAAGATTATAACAAGAATATTTGAAATATTCAGTCTGGCAGGCTGGTACATGAGTTCATCCTGCCCAGTCTCCCAGAGGACATCCGGGATTATCTGCAGTGCCAGTTCATGAAGCCTGGAAGGACAAAGCTGAGCACACAGCTGTGGCTGTCACCAGTCCCTGCACAGGGACACTTCACCCACAGGCACGAGCACTGCAATCTCTGCGGGAAGAAGCAATGGCACTTCTGCTGTTCAGCGAGGGTCTGAAGAAACATCACCCCACATTCTGACCTGGGTGGGAATCACGGCACAAAGATGCGTGAAAAGCAGATTTCAGTGCAGTGGTAAAAGTTTGAGACCGGAGAAAGCGTTCGGGCAAACAAAACGTGAGCCGAGCGCTTCAGAGCAACGCTCCCTCTGTGACAGCAGGGACTTTCTCAGTCTCCACCTGCCAAAATAAATTTTCTGCCATTTAAGGTTGTTGGATGTTTCCCCGATTAATCACTGCCGCGGAGCTGTGTCCCGGAGCCGGTTCTCCTGCAGGACGTTACACAACCGAGGCGGCCCTGGCAGCGCCAGGGAAGGGCAGCGCCGGGAGCCGGAGCTTCCAAGGGTGGAGCGGAGCTCGGTCCCAGCGCCGCCGAGCTCCTCCCTCCCCGGGACACCCACCGCAATCCAGGGAGCCGGACCACCGCCGGGCAGGTGGGATCCCGCTGGAAACGTTTCCCTATCCGAGGAATGATTCCTGTTTCGACAGAGGGAACTTAAATTGGGAGGAATGAACCCAGTTAGGTCACCCTGTTGCTGCAGCCCTGAGGGGGCACTAAAGCATTGATAAAAATCTCCTTTTAGGAAGTAATATCTGTAAATATTAGCAAGTAACTCTGTAAATTGGAGGGGGGGGGGAAGAGGGAGGGGGAAGCAAAAGATGCACCGTAACCAGGGCAATTTCATCCTGAGAAATGCACAGCTCATGCTTTTGTTAGATCCAAGTGTTGAACTTCACCCACAGAATCCGTAAGTAGAGACAACTGTCTTCCATTTAACCTTTAATTTATTTCAAAAGGAATTCCGTAAACACCCGTGATACAGACACAGCAAAGCACCTGTTCCTGGCTCCACACAGTGTTTAAAAAGGATCAGAGGCCGGTGGACAAAGATGTCAGCAACAAAATGCTTGAGAATACAAAAGAATGGGAGTGTCTTGAGCTGAAAAAAACCCCAAAACTGCAGCTGCAAATATTTTCAACTTCTAATCCAGTTGTGCGAAGTTCATCGCAGCAATATTTGACAGCTGCAACCCCAGACCCAACTGTAGATGCTGCTGGTGACAAAGCTTCTGCAGGAAGATCTTGCTTTGGATAAAGCACGAGGAACTTTGCCCCCCTTCTCTGGACGCTCCAGCGGATGCTGCTCCCAGAGGAGGGGGCAGCGCTAATTCGCTGGGGGACGCTGTCTGCCCCTGAGCAGAGGGGTTCTCGCTCTCGGGGGAATCCACACCGCACAGATTCCAGACCGAGAGCGTTTTCCCCGCTGCTCTCAGGCCCATCCCACCCGCTGCACAGCTGCTGAGAAATGCAGCTACGGCTACCAACCCACAACCAGATCCTGCAGCTGAGGTTTTGCAAGGCGAAACTCTCACTGAAATGGAGATAACCCGGCACTATCTAGGAAATTAACACTCATTAACCACCAGGACTCCCACAGGCTGCTGCGAGCAGGAGGCAGAGGACTGTCAGCAATAACAGGGTTGCTTTCTCAAAGGTGACCTTGGGCAATTTCCACTCCCAGTTACAAAACCAAGGCTGACAGGAGGGCAGAGGAGCAGCAAAACCCTGAATGGAGACACCCTCCACCCTCACGCCGGGATTTTGTTGTTCTTTGGTGGACAAATGGGGAGAAAAACAAACTGACCCATAGAGGCTACCAGGGAAAGTTCACTGACTACTGGATAAAATATTCAGTAGCCTAAATAATACACACTGTAATGGCCTGGCTTACTTTTGCTATAGGTAGACCTGGCAAACATGAGTCACCTTTGGAGGAAATCCCAAAGTGATCCCCTGCTACAGTCATATCTGTACACAGAAAACAAGGAACTAAGTTCATAAGAAAAAAAAAAAAAAACCCAAACCAACCAACCAGAAAAAAAAAAAAACAAACCAACCAACCAGAAAAAAAAAAAAACAAACCAACCAACCAGAAAAAAAAAAAAACAAACCAACCAACCAGAAAAAAAAAAAAACAAACCAACCAACCAGAAAAAAAAAAAAACAAACCAACCAACCAGAAAAAAAAAAAAACAAACCAACCAACCAGAAAAAAAAAAAAAAACCAACAAAAAAAAAATCACCTTACCACCTTCACGTTGCCACTTGTGTCAGCCAAACTTGCCAGGGAGTTAATTTCCAGCTGGAAATTTTTAACACAAATGTTGATTAAGATCACAGGATGGTTATATTTGGAATTAGAGGAACAAAGCTTGTAAAGTATCTTCACAAGTGTGATCTAACAAATGAGTTTTCATGAGATCCCACACCACGCTTTGTAAGAAAGCAAGTCACAGCAGGACAAGATGGTATCCACTTAATAGGAAGCGGTTTTTATTGGTATTTCAACCTCTCCATCATGCAATTCATGGCAAATCTAACAAGAAATATCCAAGGCACGTTTAAGAGTGGCCAGTTACACTCTGCAAATGTGAAGCCCCCAAAGCAAACGAGTGACAAACACTGCAGTGGCACCCAGAAGCACCAGAAAGTGATTAATCCTGAGCATAATTACAGAATGGAACAGCACAGCAAGGACTGGCACTGCAGTAAGCCTGTTGTGTCTCTGTGGCTCCCAGAGGAGCAGGGGCTGGCTGAGAACAGGGCCTTTCAGCCCTCCAAGGCTGAACCCAGAGAATCATTAAATCAGAAACTTTAGCACAATTAACACAGCCTGGAGAAGGGAAGGTTGTGTGGAGACCTCACAGCACCTTCCAGTGTCTGACTGGGACTCTTTGTCATGAACTGCAGTCACAGGACACGGCAGAATGGGTACAAATTGGAAAAAGAAATTCAGGTTAGATAAATGAATAAAGTTTTTATTTGAGGATAATCAGACACTGGAACAAGTTGCCCAGGGAGGCTGTGGATGCCCCAACTCTGGAAATGTTCAAGGCCTTGAGTATCCTGGTCTAGGGGGAGCTGTTCCTGCCCATCATGGGACTAAATGATCTCTTCCAACCACTTAACATTCTGTGATGAAACAGCTCAGAAAAGAAGGTGTCCATTGAGACCTTCTCTAAGCTCTCTAATGGGACAGGTAGAGAAGGGAGAGGGTTGCTGGGAGCTGAATGCTGAGGAAGGTCTGTCACCCCACACCAGCATCACCTTGTGCACCACTTCCCACCCTGGAAGGCACTTGGGGATCCTGAGCAGAGAAGCAAAAGATCCTTTTTCCAGCCAAATCAGTTTCCAGGCATTAACACCTGCACCTGAAAGTGCCTAAGAGCAGGGGCATCCCTCCTGAAACCCCTCAGTTCTTGTGTGACAAAACAGTTCCTGTGAAAGGCAATTCTGACATTCGCCACTCCATGAAAATCCATCTGCTGCCATTACTTTCTCAGTGTTCATTCAAAATTGAAACTACTGAAAACTACTCCACTTTTCCCCTGAGTGAAAGATGCAATTTCAAAGTCAAAATCCTTAGTGTTTGTAACTTCTCCACGGGAGAAGACAACCCAAGGGGACAATGGCAGTCACAGCAACACTGAACAGAGAGGGAAAAACAAATTTGAGAAATAAATTTCACCACTTGTGATTTATTCCATGTGTATCATGGTAATTACTGTTTTTCTTAAAATACACCCTGTTTGAATAAAAAGAATACAATCAGCAATCCTCACTTTATTAAGGGGTTTTTAGCTTTCATCACTGTGAAGTTGGAAACAACCACAGACTATCTGAAAGGTTTAAACATCAGAGAGCAGAACAAAACCAGGCAATGCTTGCACTTGCCAGTGCTGCTCCCTCACACCGTTCCTCCCCTGTCCTCATGGATAAATGGGTGGTTTGTAGCTGATATGGGATAGGATGTTTTTTCAAGTTGCTTTCTCCCCCGATGAAAAAAAGAAACTATTTGGCACTCGTAGCAGTGGAGGGTACAAAGAGTATCAAACCCCAGGTCAAAACACAAAGAAATCTCTGTCTTCTGTAACAGAAAATTTTAGTTTGCTAAATATCCATTGCACTCCGTTTCTCAGAGAATGAATCAAAAATGAATCAAAGGCTCCCACTCGCCGAGTGACACCCAGGGATGACCAGATGGGTGGGCACCATTGGGCAATTTGCCTACACAGCAAATTATTTGGGATCTGGCCATTAGTGCTATCAGTTTCCACATCAAGTACCTCATCAGGACAAACACAGGCTGCTCGTTTGTCTTAAACGAGGCCAGCCAGTAGATCTACATCTGAAAGGTAGAAGGTGGGGATATTTTCCCAGTTTGGTTCTGGGGCTTACCCTGCTCATCAAGACACGAGAGAATTTGGCACTTGAGGTGAAACGTCCTTTGGCACGGCACAAAGGATGGGAAGGTGCTGTGGGAATTACTGCCAGTACGAGATTTATGTCACATAACCAGGGACAGGTAAAGAGGAGCCTTCAAATAATGCAGCAAACGTGTCTTGATAAAAAATGCTCAACAAATACTGATCCGACTGAGCTTCCCACATCCCTTGTACAACATAAACCAGGCACTGACCAAGTCAGTCTTTCTGTGAGAACCTGTTCACTTATCCCTCCTGTGATTTATTGTGGTTTAAGTGCACATTAATAAATGCAGCCCGAGCAAATTATTCCTTTCATTTGGTCAAGGTGCCACAGAATGTCTTCAAAATTCACCAAGTTTAGTGCATTTAACGTCTTTTATTTTTTCTGGGTACAAGGACAACAGGGGAAAGGCAGAAGGTTAAAATGTATCAGATGGAGTTTAACATTTTGAAATATTATGTCCCAATTCTACAGTTTCCATGACTCAGCTACAAAGTTTGCAACACAACACGTTTTTGTTTGTCCACTAGAACAAGTGATCTGTCCATCTGCACTGGGTCTGCTCACTGACTTTAATAAACAGCCTCTCAGGAAAGCGGCTGAGCAGCCAATTACCAATCAGTTACGAACAGAACTCCTGGGAGAAGACCAAGACTGACACAAGTTTTCTCCCTAAATTCTCTAGTAACACATTTGGGCAGGCCCTGAAGTCAATCACAGCCTGTGGTGTGAGAGCAGAGCCCCAAAGCCACATCATCCCCTCCGAGCAGCCCTGTGAACAGGGAACACCTTCCTGCTCCGACGGCTCCTGCAGCGAGCAGCAGGCACCACCTTGGCTCCTCCAGAAACCCAGGGAAAAGCAGCACAGAATCGATCAGGCATTCTTCAGGTTTATGAAAGATTTGAGATTTGAGGTTTCCTGCATGACAGGACATGATACACATGGCATCTTTTAGGAGATGGAAGTCCCCCCGTCACTCTTTCCTGGCCTTCCCACTCCTGCCAGCCAGCTGGAGCCTGGCACTGCTCCTCAAGCACTCGGATCCGAGCCCCACAGCAGCCATGATTCCAGCATTCCAGGTGAACACCTTGGATCAGCTCCCCTCCACTGCCTGCAGGGATGCAGGGACAGCACCAAAAATCAAACCAGGCAGCCAAAACATTTGGTGATAAACAAGTCTTGTTTTGACAATAAGCAGCTCCCCCCCTTTAAGTCTCCAAAAATGTAAGTCCTTAATGGAAAACATGTTTTCTATTGACTGATTGGGAAAATGAAGCTAAATATTCCCAATAATATCAAAATTGTTTAGGTTTCCTTCAGTTTGCTACCAAGCTCGGCTCTCAGGGTTTCATACCAGGTTTAAAAGCTTTACACTTCACATGGATCTGCTTTTCCCTGGCGTTTCCTCAGAGGGGTTTAAGTTCCGTAACCAACACAGAGTCAGAGAAGCAGCTGCCAGACACTGGAGATGTCTAGCTGAGGAATGTCTGCATCCTTGAAAGCCAGGATGCAGCATGGCCCAAAAAACAAGAACAAAGACAAGATTTCCATTGTTTGTTTTGCTGGAGACAAAAATGCTACATTTATCAGGAAAATAAGGGGAAGGGATACTCCTGTTTCTATCCCAGTACTGCAGCAGAGGAGTTGTTCATGCTCTCCTCACCTGGAACAGGTCAGAAATGACACAAAGCAAAGTTTCTTTCTGACTGCGACACAGGCAAACTCAAAAAAGGAAACGCTGATTATCAAGCAGCACTGTCCGCAAAGTCAAACGTCCAACCTCGGGCTTATTTTAGAAAGGCTCCCTGGTAATTTGCCTGTGCTTTTGAAAAGCAAGGAATATGTTTTGAATTATAAGAGGTTACAGGGACATTTTTGTGGTAAATTTGGACTTCCATTTGCAAAAAAAACCCCTCAGTGCTACAGAGATCCTTTCGGAAATAACATTTTTTTGTCATTGCTAAGCACTTTTCAACAAAGTTTAACAGCTACTGTTCCAAGGAGGTGTTTACATCCAGCTTTAAAAGAATCTGGGGGTTCTTCTGTCCCTGGAAGCACAAGGAAAAGCAGCACGATGTCCTTCTGGCAGTCTGAGAAGCAAACAAGGGAGGACATTCTCTGCAGGGTGCAGGGGCAACAATTTTTCTGAGTAAGTTCCCTTGAAGACTCCAGTGCTCCAGGTCTGGTGTTTTGGGATTCTTCTGGGGCCTAAAATGTATTTCCAGATCTTTGAGCCTGTTTTCATTCGCCCTCCTGGTCTTTACACCCGGGATCAAGAAGCAACAACACACAAAGAAGCTGGTATTGAGTGGAAGGCACCATTTCCCATGTCAGAAGTTTAGAAACTCCATATCCAGTTCCTTTATAAACAGTGCAGGGAGGGAGGCCTTCAAAGAAACATAGCTGGAGTTTTCATTTGAAGGTGAAATTTACTTTATCATTCATTCTTGTAAACAAAATAACCCATTTAGCTGCAGTGTAGCAATGTGAATAACAGCAAAAGTTTTAGTGTAAACATCTCAGCGATGTGATGTGGAGAATGAAAGCTTCATTGTGCCCTTGATGGCCATGGTGTGAAGGCTTTCACAGCCACCGCGGTTTTTACCCCTCCAAATGCCATGGAGGAGCTCTCCCCAAAGAAAGCTGTGCTGTTCCTACGGTGGGAAAGGGGAGTTTTTGTTTCAGTTTGTTTTTCTTTGCTGTTCATGGTGAGTCAGCCTCGCTGCCATGCGGTAGCTGTTAAAAGATGGGCTCTCATTCCTGCCCATGGAAACTTTAAAAAATGCAAGTGTTGAGTCCCTGGGGAGTGCTGGAGTCCCCTTTAGTTCCCCTGCTGGCACTTTGTCCTGGGCACCATCAACAAACCCCAGGGCACTGATGAAGGCACTGATGCTGTAGTGGGAGGCAGATTCTGAAAGGGAACCTTTCCTGAAAGTTTCAGCTGGTGCCTCAAAGCATAATCATGTAAGGAGTAGCCATGCACACCCGCTCTCCACCAGAAAGGGACAGAAAACCTTCTCGTTAGGGGCCCCAGAACAAAGGGATTTATGCCAAGGCTGTCAGAACTTCCGATGAAACACCGCTTGAGTTGGCTTGATGTGAATAAAGATGCAAGGGCAAGGTCAAAAAATCTTTTGTGTCTGGAGATGGAATTAAGCCCACCAGCCCAAACAGCACATCCAGCCCCAGCAGCACATCACACCCCACATATTGCAGAGTCCTGCCACAAATCTCCAGTTTTTGTTTCCCAGGAAGATGCAATGAGCCTTCAGGCTTCCCAAGTCAAGTTACATTAACCTTAAACAGGAACACATCAAGATGTTCTGATCAGATAATTTTCTACCTGAACAACCTCAGGCAGGATAACCAGGGCAGGCTCTGTCCAGACCCAAGAGAAAAAGAACTCCAACGGGCTGGGATCCAGCATGGAGCCAGGAAACAACTCGAGCAGATGAACATGATAATCAGTGACTGCAGCTCTCCCAGCCTCCTGCCATGGCACACTTTCTGTGGGCTCCATAAATTGCAGATGGAAGGAGGAGGCAATGTCTTTGCTGGAAGTGACGTGGTGTTTCTTGTATGCCAAAAGGAGTAACTGAGGGAAAAGCACAGGAATGCTGCTCAGAAAGTTCTCAGACAGACGTGGCACAGATCAGTCCTGCGGGAGAAACTGATAAACACGGGGAGGAGATAAGCTGTGTTCTGAGGTGGAACAGCAGGGAGGCAAGGAGATAGGTGAAGGAGATAGAACTGAGAGCAAAAGCAATCTCTGTAGATAACTGAATAAGCCCTGTGGGAAAGGGGTTTGTCAAGGCACAAGAGAAGGAATGAGCACAAAAATCAGTGTGAGGTGACTCTGGGCAAGACTGGGCTCTGTGTATGGCTCAGGCTTGGGCCTGACACCACAGGGGAACAACAACACCTGACTTGGGATGCAAAGGCCTAGAAAGGACTGAGTCCAACAGTGCAGGTGGAAGAAGGGAACTGCTGTCCAGAGGAGCTCACTTGCTCCAGCCCCAGGGAATTCCAGCTGACAGACAGGGCAAGGCTGGGAAGATCAGCCCAAGGCCAGAGACCACACTGGGGAGCTGAAGGGACATCAACAGCAAGGGGGAAAGCTAGGCAGAGGTCTCCAGCTGCACACAGAAGGTAATGAAAGAGGAAAGAGGAGTCACCAGGATGACCAGGAGGGTACTGCAGTTCCAGAAATCTGGGAAATCAGCAGCAGAAAGGAAGGTCAGGTGGGACAACACTTCCTGGAGGGCCAGCGGGAGTCAACGCCTGACACACTGGAGTAGAGCAAGAAACATCCAAGGTTGAGAAATGACACCGTGGCAGGGCTGCCCAGGGACATGGAACTGGATTAATGCATTATTTTCACCCAATGGTACATTTTTCTGGAAATAAAGCTCTGGATCAGACCAGCCCAACAGTCACACAAAAACTGTTCTCTGAAGTGTCGCTGGGCAAGTGGCAGACATAGGGCAGGTCACTGCCAACTTTAAACCCAGGAGGGAAGGTCAGCAGCATCCCAGCAGCCAGGAAATGTGAGCTGCAAAACACTTCAGCAGAACAGGGCAGAACTGATGAACCAATGTTCCAGCACTGTTCAAGGGGAAATTTTGAAGTCTGCACAGAAAAATGCTCAGAAACTACTGGGGGCAAAATGGAAAATACCACCACCATGAGTTAGAGCAAGAGCAGGCTTGTTATGCCCCAGTCAGTTCTGCTGCTGAGCCTGAGAAGCTGAGCACTGCAAGACCATCAGTGATGACAGGGTTGGGTACTCTGGCTTTACTTTATTTCAGAAATCTTTCCAAGATATCCCCCTCCTCCCACCTCAGCTCTGACAGGACAGTATCTGCTGTCCATCTAAAGCACCACCCAAAGGAACTGCTCTGGGTACCACACAGAGCAACTCAGAGACCAGAAAAACCTCATTCCTAGCCAAAGAAGAGGTTATCTCAGGAACAGTTTAATGACTTAGATTTGAAGAAAAATGAAGTCTTTTCAAAAAAGTTACATCTATCTAATGTTCCCTTTTCACTCCCAAAGACAGAACAGCCTCACAGCCAGGCTGTTCTTTCAGAACTTGAAAACACCACAACTGAACACTTTTACACCTGATCTAATACCGGAACATCAGCATGTGACAGCAGCATCAGAAGCTGAGATCTCATCACATCTCACAAAAAAAGCCCTTACAGAAACAGAAATCTTCTTTACAAATTGTATTTTTGCTTCAGAGAACTGGAAATGAGCATTTGCCACCAGGGGACACACAGCTCCCCTATTTCACACTCACAGGCAAGACTGTGTGCAGATATCTGTTCCCTTCTCCCTCTCTCAGAATTCCTTTGTGCCATAAAAAGGTGCAATCATGACCCCGGGATGCAGAGAGAGATGATGTAACTCCAAATACCTCGTGAGATCTGCATCTTTAGAGGAATTTGAGTAAATATCATTAAGTTCAGGTGGTGTCAAAGCCTGCTCAGCCAGAAGAAATGCAAAGAGTCAAAGAAATGCAAAGGCTTGGGGAGTGTTAGGTCACTAAAGCCACCTGGAGAGGCAGATTTTTGAACAGAAGTCAATGCAAAGGACTCTTGACTAGAGGAGGCCATGAGACTCATTGAAGTATTAACAAATATTTACTGTAGGAGTTTAGCACATTTTGGAGTCAACCTTCAGCTGGTGACACTCAGAAGGTGATGACAAATCACTTCAGTTAAGATGAGGCAGGTTACACAAGCCACCTCAAACATGGGGCAGTCAAAAACCAAAACAGGATTCCTCTTGACAGCATCCCAAACAGATGCACTGCAACTCTGAGGAGCTTCAGGACCCACAGCACTTCATCAGAATCTACAAAATTATTGCAGAGTAAAGACGAAAGCCAAAAGGCTGCTGAAGAATTCCTGAATTACCAGCTGATTTTTGTAGATATGCTTCATATAAACAGCAGGAAAGAAAAAAAAAAACTTTAAAAAATGCAAGAACAAACATTTCCTATGAGCTAATTCCCCATACTTCGGGTTACTTCACTGATTCTGTCAGGTTTTTGTTTCACTCCTGATGCCATGTGCCATGGATGTCCCTCTCTAAGTTGCTGCTACCCACCCACAATTAAATGCTGTTACCTCTGGCGAGGACCAGAGGCAGCTGGAGGCAGGACCAGCAGGTCTGGGGCACAGCATCAGCAGCCTCAGAGCTCAGAAGCACATGAAAGCATGAAAGACTGATCTCATTCATAAATCTGACCTCGTATATTATTCAACACCCAGGTGCTAAAATTATTAAACACTCCCCCACCCAGCTGCTATAAGAAGACTCCTGTAAAACTCCCCTCTAAGGACGCTTTCATCAGCAGGGAGGGCAGATGTGCTAAGGAAGATCCAGCGAAACCACATAAACTCAGCACAAACTCCAGGCTGGACATCAGCTCATTCAAAGGCTGGTTCATGGGAATTCCAGTCAGGAATTCCAGAGCACACCTGCAGCAGCTCCAGGTGTCCATGGGCTGAAGAGTCCCTGTGGAGTTAGGAAGCTGGCCTGGATGCTCCCTTTGCCACTTGTCTGGTTGGGATTTGCCTTTGAAGTGAGATCGATGGACTTTTCCATCTCTGAAGATCAGGCTGGCCCCAGGCCAAACTCGTGAGTCAAATTTTGATGGACTAAGGGGAATTTTCATTCCATTCATTCCAAACTGTGACACGAGACAGCTTCTGCAGGTTGAGCAACTCTGAGGAAGCCAAGAAGGGCTGATGAGACTCAACTGCTGCTGGCCCGAGTAGAGCGAGGAGCGTCCTGCAGCACCCAGAGGCAGGTGCCCCTCTTCAGGGAGAAAGCAGCCTCTTCCCAGCAGCTCTTTACTCCAACACCACATGAACAATTCAAATATTCATAACTATTTAGAATGAGGAAATTAAAATGGCTTAAAGGCATGAAAAGCTTGTTTATGAGGCATAAATATTTCATTAGCAAAAGCACAAATGAAACCAAGCCTTCACATAGTATTTCCTTTGCCGGGATTAAATACAGTTTATTACCTCATGGGAAGCCAAACCTCTCCCACCACAATTTTAACCCCAAATATGAATGTTTAGGATGGTGCTGAAAAGATAAGGAAGTCAGTGTAAAAATATCAGTGTAATACAGACAGCACCAAAACTGCAACTGAGGTTGATCAAGGGAAGAGGAAGAAAGGGTGTGGTACCGAGCAAGAACAAATGGGACCCACAGCTGGGCCAAGAACTGTCCTTAACGGATCATAGGGACACCCATTTCCTGAAGATGGGGACAAATCAAAGCATTTGTTCAACCCCAGAACTTGAAAAAGTAAAGGCAAACAACCCAGTCTGCAGATCTCGGGGACACTGAACAGCAGAACAGGAGTTTGGCCTTTCAGAACTTAAAGTTCTTCCCTGGAAGAGTCCTAGGCCAGCGGCTTGGAGCAACCTGCTCCAGTGGAAGGGACATGGGGGTGGATGAACTTTAGGGCCCCTTCCAACCCAAACTATTCTGTGATTTTAGGATTCTGAAGAATGGCCTTAACTCGCCATATTGTCTAGAAAAAAACAGGGTTTTTTTGTTAGAGGTCCAAAAGGTACAACCTCCACACAAACACCTCATGAAAACCCCTTTGAGATATCCCTCTGCAGCATTTCAAGCCCAATTCCCTGTTCAGTTTGCTCCAACCTTTTTCTAGGACTCCAGCCCATGCCTCAGCTCTGCCTGCACAGCAAACACTTCCCTCAGCACCAAATACTTTCAGCACATATTCAGGAGAAGCAGATTTTCAGTATAGACTCTTGATGCCAAAACTATTAATAATCATAGCAAATATTATCTATGTTTCAAATGGACCTGCAATAAATATAGATCTAGAACTGTTGCCTTGATCTGAAAATGCTGGGGTTTGTGAGACAGTTGAGAAACATTAGAAAAACCACTTCTGTGTGTTTTTAAGTGAACACAGAACTGTGTTTTTTATAAAATGCTACTTTAGGAGGCCAGAAGTCACCACATGCACAGTGAGACAACTGCAAGGATTATTAACCCAGTTCTTTGCAGCACTCCAGCCTCAGGTGGGCTGGGATGACCAGGAACTGTCTGAGTAGCAAGTACAGCCTCCCACAGCTGGTTTCATGCTGGAACTACTTAAAAGAAGAGGAAAATAACCCCAAATTCGTTTAACAGTCATTACACATCACCAGGTGCTCTCACTGCCTTCCTTTCACACATCCTTGAATTCTTCAATAATGGTGACACAGACCTATTGTGTTCCTGGGGGAATTTGCACAATGCTTATGAAAAATGAGCAACTCACTAGAAATCAGGAGTGGATGAGTCAGGTACACCTGCTCACGATGCAGATGTGGGAACACAAACACCACGAGCACACAGCTCACATCAGACCAGCCCAAACGCTGCCCTGCTGCTGCCCTGTGTAACTCTGCTTTTCCCTGCATTTCCAGGAGGTTTCCCACTCCCAGTGCTTCAGGGGTGCTGGGTTTGCCCCCAGCTGGGCCCCCAGAGGATCCTACTGCCTGGCACAGAGCGGATGGGTCACACCTGACTGTCCTGGCACACACCTGAGAGCCTGGGAGGAGTAGCAGCTCTGCAGTGACTCCCAAAGGCATCGCTAAGGCTGCTCAACAGATAACTCAAGAACTCGCTCTTTGTATTCCACAGGTCCCATTTTTAACACTCTGAGGTTTGATCTGTTTGTCAAGACAGATGCAAGCTGTACAGAATAGTGAGTGGTCTTTGCAGTGCAGTACAAGAAATCACCTGATCAACCAGAATATTTCATACTTCTGAAAAATAAGCTTCCTTACAAGGAAGTAAATTAAAAATGGTAACTTTTACTACTTGAAATTTTCACTATGGCATGAAGAAAATAAAGTGGTGCAGTTTCCTGCTTCTCTTACTCAATAGTTTCATCTACACCACAATTTCTGCAAAAGCTGAGCAGCTCTGGCCAGATCAACATTCCCAGTCCACAAACACCATCTCACTCCACCTGCCATGCAATAGTCATGGTCATGTTAAGTCAAAAGCAGTGAAATAAAGAATTTTACCAAGTCCAGAGTGTTCTCCCATCACTTATAGCAGGTAACACTTGACTACAGATAATACCTGCCTGCCAGTGGCAGGGCACAAGAGTTTGCTAGAGACAAAAAGATTCCCTATTTTAAGGAATCCTTCAATTCATCTGATGTCTGTGATTGGAATTGCCAATTACTCCTGCAGCAGTGAAGAGATGAGCAGGCACTCACTGAAGGGATGATGGGCAATTGCTGACACATAAACCACTCAAATATGGCTGTTTTAATAATTCCGATTTTTGAGCGTTCCAGAAACAATTGTCAGTTAGAGTTTTGGAGGTTATTATAAAGAAACAAAGCTGAGTCCACACAGACCATTCTCATAGTCCTGTTTTTCTTTTTTTTAAGTTATTCTGATGACTAAGAATCACACCAGACACTGGGATGAGGCGCACTCAGGACTAAGGAATTCAAGGACAGGATGACTTTTATTTACAATAAAGTGTAACACGCAGCGACTGCTGAGTATCCAAAGGAACATTCATTAAGCAGCTGTAAGACACAGCCAGGAAAAGATACTGACACGGTGATGTCCCTGCTAAGTCACCACTCAAACCTACAAATAACTGGGCATGAGCACTGGGGCTGGGAGATGAGGCGGTAAATTCACACCACATCCACCCACCGAGCCAGGCACACTCACCCAGCCATGTCAGCACCGCTAAATTCAAACACTCACTAATGAAAAGTGCAGCTTCACCATTCCTCTTTTTCCCACTAGAGACATCCTTAGGGAAATATCCTTGCATGCACCGAAACTGGTATGATTTCAATTCCACCCACATCTGGGCTCACTTGGGAACTAAATCCAGCACAGCCCGTCTTGGGTCAGCCAGTGACCCCGAACAAAAATAGCTCTGGCAGAAAGCTGGATTTATGGAATAGGGTGGAGCCCATCTAAGTGTAAACGGACCAAACCCCCACGGGCACTCAGGGACAGAGCAGCAGCGAGTCCTTCCCTCGGCTCAGCACAAAGGGGACTCTGCCATCCCCACAGGGACACAACCCACTCGTGAGCGGCTCCTGAGCTGGCGGCACACAGCTTCCTATGTGTCAGCACCGGGAGTGAAGTGCCCTCTCCAGAGCAGCAAATGTGAGCAGCAGGTGTTGCCTGAGGGCTGTAAAACATCAGCAGTGGGGCTGGGGCAGCAGCCCAGGGCCCCCACACAGCGCACAACACCCAGCACAGCTCAGCAGCTTTACTCAAAGGCCACGCTTTTGGGGAATCCACATCAGCTTTCCCAAATGTCCCGCTGCAGACAGGCCTAGAGGCAGGGGATGACGGCACCAAAGTTAGAAAAATTAACAGTATCAATTAGCTTTTGACAAAAGCTTGTTCTGCCCACAGCACAGACACCAGATGACCTCGAAGCTCAGGCAGAGCCGGGTGAGAAGAGCCCAAGTCTGAACTATCAGAGGAGAAACCCGTGTTTGGGTAGGTTTGAGTGCCAGTGACCAAGGCACTGCAGTTACACGGGGCCTCCAAGGTGCGTCAGACACAGCACACCTTGTCCTGGTAACACCCTCAGGCACCACCAGCAACAGCGCAGAGAAAGAAATAAACAAAGTTGCACATTTATTGCAAGGATTCAGGACTGCTGGCTTGTTCTTCTCATCCCTTCATCCAAAATTAGCAAAGTCTGTCCCTGAAAGGCACCTCTTATTGGATTCCTAAAGGCAACCAACACACCACGTTGCTTTTTAAGCTATCGATCCAATTCCAAGACTTCATTTAGATTTCTAGTACACATTAACCAAAGAATAAAACCCCAAGAATAAACCGTGACACACACATTTCCTGCTAATTACAAAGATACTGCCTGCAAGCCCTTTCTAATACAATTAAAATGTCATGGAGTTTACAAATGAGAAACAAATTTAAACTTTTAGAGGCACTGCAAAATTAATTTAAATCTGAAATCATGCTCAAAGCTCAACCGTTCTCATTATGATTTTCTTCTATTCAAACACAAATGCCCTCTCTGCCCAAACAGAAATCCAAAATATAAAAGGAAAAAAGCATAAAGTATGCTGGTTGTTATTACACCCCACAGAATCTGAGCCCTCACCCAGCAGATCTCAGGGCACACATACACCCTGGAGCTGTGTAGCACAGAAATTCTCAAGCACTCTGTGGGTGAAGCAGCCAAATCTCAAAATCTACAGATTTCATCCACAGGAGACAACAAAATTGTCTTAAAAAGCCTAATATTCTCTTTCCGCAATAGTTTGAAGCCTGCTGAGGGAGCTTAGCCCACCTCCCATCTATTGCCAGAACCACTTTGAGGTGCATCCAACAATGCCAGGGGCCTGACTGATTCCAATACCCACCAGAACACAAATGGCAGGACAGGAACAGGCAGGAAAACCTGAGCAGAACAGGGGTGGGACACAGCCAACAATTCACGTTTTTATCCCAAAGGCTTCCCTTTGGCAATTATCAAATCCTTGCACAAGCAGGGGCATAAGAGTTTATCGCGAGGAGCTCCCATGAATGTTTTATAATGGAAAGTGAAAAGCAGCCACAGATTTAGGGTCCCCCAGCTGTCCTCTATCAGTGCTGCCCAGGATTTAGTTGTGCTTGAGAGGGAACTGGCCTGAAAATGTGGATCTTCCCAGCACCCACCACGTCTACAAGGGAAATAAAACCATAAAGATCACGAAATGTTAACACAGCAAATCCACACCAGTGAGCGGCTGCAATGCCCCCACAGGATGGAGCAACCTTGGACTTGGTGACTTTTATTGCTCTTTTTTTTTTCTCCAAAGCAACTTTGCAGAATGTCAGCATAGGCGAGAAACCTGGCAGAGGGCAGTGGCACAGGGTGCCCAGAGCTGCTGTGGCTGCCCCTGGATCCCTGGCAGTGCCAAGGCCAGGCTGGACAGGGCTTGGAGCAGCCTGGGACAGTGGGAGGTGTCCCTGCCATGGCACGGGTGGCACTGGGTGGGCTTTAAGGTCCCTTCGCAGCCCAACCCACCCTGTGCTTCTGTGATACAGAGGAAGATCAACAACATGCTATTTAAAAATAAAGTGTTTAAGGTCCCTTCGCTCCTGAACCGTTCCATGATCCCATGAGGGAGGTGGGCACTGAGGCAGGTGACTCCAGAGGGAGATTTTCCAGAGAGCCCTCGCAGCCCCCAGGGCTTGGTGCACCCTGAGCACCCTCACCTTTACCCGGCGCTTCCATTTCATAGAAAAATCCACACTTTTGTGCGGGTTTGCTCAGTCAGGGAGGGGCAGCAGGCGGAGGAGGCTCAGGGAGGGTTTCGGTTCCCTCAGCCCCCTCA